>JAUCMX010000027.1:10123237-10178237 GCA_033459395.1 Hemibagrus guttatus
AAAACGCTTTCAGCACGCAGACTGTCAGATTTATAAAAGAAGGTTATCATGAGGTTAATTTGCCGCTTACGGATTCTGAGATATTTTCAGCACCAGGGATTAAATGTAGAAAACTTGTTACCGGAAGAGTGCTGAAGCAGGATGTGAGATAAGAGGGCTTATCTTGACACAGAGAATTCTGCATAAAGGAGAACCTAGTTGACGATCGTACTAGGATACACTTTGTAGACCTATGCCAGGGAGGTCGGAATTAGTTTTCTGAAGCCTTTTGATTTCAATACCATTTGTTAGGGAAGGTCTAGCTGAAAAAGATATCGACTGTGCTCGTTCCCAGACAGAAATGTTGATTACCTTTATCTCTAGTCTTTTCTCACTTGAAAATTGGAGCTGCTTTTTCCCCTCTTGACGTAGCACTCAATCTTAGTATTGATCCTATAAAGTGTCCGAGTTTCTATCAGCTCAGAATCAAGCAGCCAGAGCCGTCTGCATGTTAGTTACATGTCTGGAATGTTGTTTTTTCCCCCCTCTGGACCAGTGTGTGTTGTTCACACCAGCCACTGCATTGCTTTGCTCTTACTGCGCTTGTTCCCAGAGAACATAATCTAATCTCTTTATACCACAGCACTGGTGATTCCTTGAATCTGATTCATCAGAAGTCATTTCTATAACAGCAGCTCTGACCGTAGTTCCGGCCATAATCCAAATCACGGGTTCATATTAATGCGCTCATAAGCGTTGCTATGGCAACAACTCCTCCACGGGGACTTGCTCGGAATCTAACCCTAGTAATAAACAAACTAATAAGAGCCTTATTTAACAAAGAAAAATGAGTAACTGGGACGGTGAAGGCATCTGTAAGCAGATTTTTATTTACCAGTGTCCAATGCCAGCATGTTATAGCAGACAGTAGAATTTCTGCCACACTGTAACATGACAAGCCTGGGCTTTGTTTGTCTGATTAACTCAAAAAGGAAGGGGGAACCTGGTGAAGGAACAATAGGTAGGTGCAATAGTTTTTATAGATAACTTTTCTTTTCTTTTTTTTTATTTCTTCCTTGGGTTAAACACTGGATTAAGCCTCGGCTTTGGCTAAAGTGTAATAAGTTTTTGAGGAAACCTGCTCGGAAAACTGACTCCTGGTTCGGAATGCTTGTGTTTGTTTGGATGAGCCTCCTATCAAGCATTTTATAGACACTTCACTCTATGTGCTGCTGTAGCTTGAGATCCTGGAGGTAGAGTGTTTGGCAAGACATGGGCACTAATCTAAAGTAATACATTTTTAAATTATAACTAAAAATGGTTAAAAGTACAACAACTTGTGAAATAATACATGAATTGTAAGTATCGGGGGAATTGCTAGTGTATATGAGGAAAAAAACACTTTGGGATACGCTGTTCTAGGAAGATAATGAAGCTTGGTAACTTTGGTGTCTCGCATCACACCACACCAGTATAGGATAGGGTGTGTATTTAATCTTTACTCATTACATGTGTATCAGCTCTGATTTTTATTTATTTATTTATTTATTTTAATGAACAGAATAGTAAGTCCTAAGAAGGCTCTCCTTTCTGATGCATGTATATATTTATTCTGTTTTCCAGTTGGAGACAAGGTGCCTGCTGATATCCGAATCGTCTCCATAAAATCCACTACTCTCCGAGTGGACCAGTCCATCCTCACAGGTAGTGCACTAAGGAATAAAAGGAATAACTCTGCCTCTTCTATATGACCCTGGATTACATTATTTGTTGTTTAGTTATTTGTTGAACCCATGTTAAGTGCTTGTGTGTTTGTGTGTGTTTAACAGGCGAGTCTGTATCTGTTATCAAACACACTGACCCAGTGCCTGATCCACGAGCAGTAAATCAAGACAAGAAGAACATGTTGTTTTCTGTAAGCACTTCCTTCCTGTTTCATGTGCATGCGTGTCTGTATGCAAAAAAACGAAGCATGTGAATGCCCCAGACATTTAAGCCTACAGCATTATTTCTTTGACTTCATTATTTCCTTGATTTACTGATTTTTCCATAGTTTTTTTTAGTCTATTTATATATTCTTTGAAATAATTCAGCACTTTTTTTCACTTTTAAGTAACACATAAGATATTGAACTTTTTAAAAAACTCTGTCTTGTGGAATTCAACTGCATTTCATAAGTCGCTCTCTGTCTCTTTCCGTCCTTTTTTCCATCTTATTTCTGTAAAAAAAAAAAAAAAAAGAAAAGCTAAAGGCACTAGGATGTCATATAAATACAGGACTTAAGTGTTCCTTCTTGCTCCCGCTACGCAGGTCCTGTCGCAGGCTTGACCCGGGAACACATTTTTCCATTCTCAGTTCACTTCCATTCTATTTGGATTATTTATAGTCGAGGGCACACCTTTTGAAGTGCTTTAATCACATGAAGCCACAGAATCACTTTGAGTACGCCTCTGTTTAGTTTAGCAAATTGCACTTGTGGTATATGCTTTTTAGAGTAGGCTTTTATGCATTTTCCAACACATCATCCCTTTTAATAAATGTGGTCCACTGAGGAAAAAATGTCTAACGCCATTATGGCCAATGAAGTTTCCAAGCTGCATTAAGTAAAATGAGTGTACGAAGCGTTTGAAATGGCTGCCATTTCCCTACCAACCTATAACGTCAGCCAGGAGAGAGTGTCTGTGTGGGTGAAAAAGCTATGTTTGTGTTTTTGAGCTGTGCATGCGGGTCTGTAGGAATGGAAAAAAACAAGAATGGGCTCTGATTCTGTCCCTACATCTGCGTACGTTTTCGTTCAGGGCACCAACATCGCCGCAGGCCGAGCCATTGGCGTCGTGGTCTGCACCGGCATCTCCACCGAGATCGGCAAGATCCGTAACCAGATGGTGAGCACGGAGCAAGAGAAGACACCGCTGCAGCAGAAGCTGGACGAGTTCAGTCAGCAGCTCTCCAAAGTCATCTCTCTCATCTGCATCGCAGTTTGGCTCATCAACATCGGCCACTTCAGCGACCCCGTGCACGGCGGCTCCTGGTTCCGCGGCGCCATCTACTACTTCAAGATCGCCGTGGCCCTGGCCGTCGCCGCCATCCCCGAGGGTCTTCCCGCCGTCATCACCACCTGTCTGGCTCTGGGAACACGCCGCATGGCCAAGAAGAACGCCATCGTGCGCTCGCTGCCCTCTGTGGAGACCTTGGGCTGCACGTCGGTCATCTGCTCCGACAAGACTGGAACCCTTACGACCAATCAGATGTCTGTGTGCAGGGTGAGTTAAGACTTCTTGATGAGGTTAACAGTAGGACAAGTACAGTCTGCTTTTCAGAAATAACCAATGAAGCAAAGCATTCAGCTCAGAAAACAATGTCTGTCAATCTACAGTAACATGAACGGGACAAAAACAAAGCTAAACTGCATGAATAGAAGCCTGTGTAATGCCTGGTGCAATATTTTTTAAGCAGCTTCAGAGCTACGTATTCTGAAAACACAATACTACAGTAAAATGAGTTTACTTGGTAGCTCTATTTTTATACCCGATTCTTTCACACTGTCCTTCTTAAATTCACCTTCATACAGTCCACGCCGGCCAAGCTGCTGTATTTGTTTAGTTTGACATTCCACCTCTAAGACCTCTCCCCCTGCTCTCAGCTGTGTTTCTATCAGCACTCTTGTTATTTTTGGAGCACTGACAGGTTGCTCTTACAGGCCTGGCAACTCCCAAACCTGGCTGCATGGGCTTTGACGCGTTGCCAGTGTCGGTGAGACGCTGTGTGTACACCTGGATGATGCAACACTCGCAGCGTTCAGCATCGGCACTATCTGTGTTCCTGTGTTTATAGAGGAAAAACAACATGTATCAAGAGATATACAAAGAAAAGAAAAAACCTAGAGCTGCAACAATTAATCCACAAACTAAAAATAGTTGGCGACAAATTTCATTATTGAGCAGCTATCTTATGAAGATGTTGCTTTTGATCTATAGGTGCGTCCCAAATCGGATACTTGAACACTATTCTATTCTATGCGCCATATTGTAGTATAAATATGAGTAGTGTTCACGCTGAAAATTCCCATAAGAAGAAGTGCACATACCTGCCTGATGCAATTATTCAAATGGAGAAAAGAAATGTTAAATGTTGGCTGCTTCATGCACTCAGAGTTTGAAGCTTTGCTTACGTAGTGGAAAAGGGGCGGGGCTACCAGATAGACAAGAAATCTTGCACGTAAATTTAAATGAAACACTTAAATTAACCCATGTTCTGGTTAGCGTAAAAAATGTTCCATTTGAGAGGATGCTACCCTTGTAAAATTGACGGTAGAGTGCATAGTGTAAGTGCGTAGTGTGTAGGGACGTGACTTCTGTGTCCAGTCATGAAACTTCATAGGTGCTGGGAGTCGATTCATAATGAGTCGATTCCAAACCCTCTAAACGATTCACCTTGCACAAACAAAGCAAGCTATATCAGTGTAGCCTTTGAGTGTTTGAGTGAGTGTGATCTGGCCAATAGATATTTATTTAGCTACGGTACTTTGCAGACCGGTAATATATTCACGCTTTATTAAATGTTTTCTACAAGTATTAGTTTCTTAAAATCCTGGAAAGAAACCATTTCTGGTATTTATATTTGTAAAAAAAAAAAAAAAATTGTAAATGAATCGATTAATCGAAGCAAGTAGGCGTGTCACATGTCAATATAATTGTTAGGTTTTTTTCTGTAAAAAAAAAAAGGGGGGGGATAGAAAAGGTATTAAAAATGCTATAGATTTTAAGATCATTATACTCTTCAGCATGACCCGGAACATTCCGTGCTGTATGGTGTTCTTTGGTTGAAACACTACAAATGTTCTTTTGTCACACCCACACTGACACACAATGCACTAAATGCTCAACATAAACCCTTTATAAGGTGGCCATCATTAAACAGCTGTATGACAGCAGACTGGGGAGTTTAAAATGTTCTCTCTGTGTATCTCATGTGAACAGATCTGTGCCACGATGCGCTTATAATATCAGATTATTGATAAGCCCACTTTGAGGCACCTAATGATCAGGTGATTAAGCACATGCAGAGCATTACTCCAGTATCTCCTACTTTCCCTCATGCAAGCGGCTAGAAGAGAAACGATCGGTCTTTGGATCGAAGCTCGAAGAAGGATCGCATTATATGCAATTTGCAAACACAAAAACTCCCCACCGGACTCGCAGCCAGTAACCTCAAATCAATAGCACTTCCAGTCAAGCGAGAACGATTACACAAAATATAGCTTTTGCGTACGAAGGAAATGAAGCCGAGGGTTTCTCAGTGTTACTCTGCAAGTTGGTTCACATGAGCAGGTCAAGATTTATAGAGTTGAGAAATTGAGACTTAAATAAAAAGTTATAGCTGAGAAGAAATCAGATGTTTGTTTTGTATAATTGGATATTGATCGCTAATCCTGATCCTTCATAAAAAACACTTTTTTTTTCTTTCTTTATTTTCTTTTTATTTTTTTTAAATCTGAAAGGCAGAATTGAGAGAAAGCTCTGAGAATGAAGGCTTTGTTTTCTTTCCTTTGCCCCTCCTTTTCCCTCATTTATCAGGCCCACACACACACACCCTCATGTCACTCCCAACGTATGTGACCTTTATGATTTCAATCGGAAAACTGCGATTGAATTTTTATTTTTTTTTGGTCACGTTGTGCCGTGTCACTGTTTCCAGCTGCATGAATGCTCACTTCAGAGTAGCCTTTCCAGCTTGCTGCCTTTCTTTCTGTGCTGTTTTGGAAAAAAGGTGTGTGTGTGTGTGTGTGTGTGTGTGAGAGAGAGAGAGAGAGAGAGAGAGATGCAGGTGTGTTCATGCATTGTGGTTATTCATGCTTGAGGGAATGCCGTCTGCTTGCCGTAATGCCCTGAGGTGTGTGTGTGTGTGTGTACCACAGGCCCTGCTGTCTGCTTATAAGCAGGGAGTTCCCAGTGTGCTAAACTTGTTTAATCTCCTGTGCTCCTGGGAACCTTCCGTCAAGTGTCCAGCCTCGCAGCTGTAAATATTTACTCACTTCGGGCTCGCTGTGATACGGGGACAACCTAGCTCTCAAACACTCACCTGCCTCGTGATCATATGTATGTGTGTGTCAACATAGACACACACACACACATGCACACACACAGCCTTTCATCACATATAGTACAAGCAGTACTCCATGTGTTTGTCTGTTTTTTAAAATAAAACATGCAGAAAAAAAAAAGAAAAAAGTGACAAGCGTATTAGTATTGCATACAGTAAATGTTTACCAATGTGCCTTTACAGTTTAGTGCATACCCTTATTACAAAATTAATACATTATTAAAAGTATCTAAATACACTGACCAGGCATAACATCATGACCACCTGTCTAATATTGTGTTGGAACCAGCATTAACTTCTTCAGCAATTTGAGCAACAGTAGCTCGTCTGTTGGATCGGATCACACGGTCCAGCCTTCTCTCCCCACGTACATCAGTGAGCCTTGGCCGCCCATGACCCTGTCGTCGGTTCACCACTGTTCCTTCCTTGGACCACTTTTGATAGATATTGACCACTGCAGACCGGGAACACCCCACAAGAGCTGCAGTTTTGGAGATGCTCTGATCCAGTTGTCTAGCCATCACAATTTGGCCCTTGTCAAACTCACTCAAATCCTTACGCTTGCCCATTTTTCCTGCTTCTAACACATCAACTTTGAGGACAAAATGTTCACTTGCTGCCTAATATATCCCACCCACTAACAGGTGCCATGATGAGGAGATAATCAGTGTTATTCACTTCACCTGTCAGTGCTCATAATGTTATGCCTGATCGGTGTAAGTGAGTAAGAAGTAAAGAAAAAGGTTTAGGAGACGTCACAGGAGACGTCTCAACATCACAACAGCCTATCTGCATATTTCAGCTAAACAACTTTAATAAACCTTAATAATCCATTATTAAACTTTTCATTTTTTTATGAAAAATCCTAGTCATGAGTCATCCATTATAAGATATGAAATTTAGTCTCTCTTTTTTTATTTAGACTCTTTCCCACAGTCAACATGTAAATATTTGGACTATTCCACTTGTCATCTGTTCAACAGAAAGCTGCATCATCTCAATTTACTTGTACATCAGAAGAAGAAGGAAATGACTTTCTTGTCCATTCTGTTTGCTTCACTTTTATTGATATTGTGATATTGACTATCAAAGTCAGTTTTAATGTACAACCCTGTCACTTAAATTATAACCTTTTAATTTTAACTTTAATTAATTTAATAAATGGGCACGGTGGCTTAGTGGTTAGCATGTTTGCCTCACACCTCCAGGGGTGGGGGTTCGATTCCCGCCTCCGCCGTGTGTGTGGAGTTTGCATGTTCTCCCCGTGCCTTGGGGGTTTCCTCCGGGTACTCCGGTTTCCTCCCCCGGTCCAAAGACATGCATGGTAGGTTGATTGGCATCTCTAAATTGTCCGTAGTGTGTGATTGTGTGTGTGTGTGTGTGTGTGTGTGTGTGTGTGTGTGCCCTGCGATGGGTTGGCACTCCGTCCAGGGTGTATCCTGTCTTGATGCTCAATGACGCCTGAGATAGGCACAGGCTCCCCGTGACCCAAGAATAGTTCGGATAAGCGGCAGACAATGAATGAAAGGATAATTTAATAAATAAATTTTTAATTTTAAACTGGTACTTTCAAACCCCATTGTTGTCCTCATCAGCAAAAAGCTCTTAAAGAGGTAGTTGCCTTGTAGTGTTTCCTTTGATTCAGAGTTGAAGAAAAGTGCTAAATGACCCCCAAATCATGTAATGCCTTTTATAGAAGAGAGATTTTATAGATTTTCTTCCAGCTTTACTAATAACAAAAATGGTCAGTGGTCATCTTCTGTAGAATAGCCTTGTTCATACTTGGCAAAGACTTTACACACATGTCTGATGTCCATCTGAAGGATTAAAAGCAATATCCATTAGCTCTCATGTCAAAGCCAAAGCATCTCTTTCCACCAGGTTTCCACATCAAGCCAGGAAATGTTAAGTGATTTCATGCACAGCAGCGTTAAACACACCGACAAGCATCGTTTCTTTTTAAAACTTCACGCCATCGTCATGATATTTGTCAGGGGCTGGGGTTTAAATCAAAAACTTTTAGCTTCCAGTCAAACGTATTTGATAATATAGAAGACTTAAACACAAAACAGATCTTTATTTAGGTTTGAATACTACAACAAACTGCAGTCGTTTCAAAATAACTTCAGATTGGCATCACATGCGTCAAACATGAGTCCAGCTACAATAGAAAGTCATTACATATGTTTCTTCAGTGTTTAAAAGAAGACTCCTGGGCTTGCAGTTTCACAGAAAAACTCCTGGAGGGACTGAATAACTGTTTAGTGACAGTATTCACTGCCGGTATGCATAAAATAGTACATAAAGTATGCAGTTTTTGTTTTTTGTCTTATCTTAAAGAAAGAGGGGAAAAAAGAAGCTAAGGAAAAGGAGAGATGTTACAACATTGGTGATAACAGGGTCTGTCTTATCTTATGGAGATTCCAAAACAAATGAAACAAACACGGTTAAAAGTGTGTAGAAATGTAATACATTTAAATGAAATATTTTACTGAACGATAAATTTGACCTAAAGTATTTTATTCCTTACAAATGCAAGTGTGTGTCTTCAGAGAAGAGAAGTGTCCCTTTAGGATTCCCCATGTTTATATTCATCCCTCTATGTGCATACTCTCACACTATACGTCTATTAGCATGTGGATGATTTCCCTCGACTTCATTCCGAGACACGATGTGATGCAGGATCAGTCCTCTAGACCTCCTATGTGGTTGTGTTCTATTCGTGGCTGTGCTGTACCCCTTCGTCCTCCCTCGACCCGAGCTCGGTGGGACGTCCGTGTACGGTCATTCACTTTCCTCTGCCTATTTTTTGTAGGTCCCTGGTTTTGTGATCCTGTCGGGATTCGTGCCACTTTGATTATGTCCGATTGCTTAGATCAGGAAAGACGGAGGATCTTTCAAGCGATATATATATATATATATATATATATATATATATATATATATATATATATATATATATATATATATATATATATAGTAGAAAAATGGCATTTAAACACACACACACACACAGACAAACATCCCACAATGTAAATATTATATTAATATATATATTTAATATAATATTTACCCTGTGGGATGTTTGTCTGTGTGTGTGTGTGTGTTTTTAAATGCCATTTTTCTACTCAGTGGGGCATTTGTGGCTCAGTGGTAGGTTTCTTGCCCATCATGTGGAAGGCCCGGGTTTGATTCCCAACCAATGCCTCAACCCCAGCCACTGGATGCAGTGCCGTCCCAAGCCTGGGAAAATGGGAGGGTTGCGTCAGGAAGGGCATCCGGCGTAAACATTTGCCAAGTTGTTGTGCGGACCAGTTGGTCCGCTGTGGCGACCCGAACAGGGAGCAGCCGAAAGCTGTCTATATGTGGTGACCGCTCCCTTTTGTGGAGCAGCTGGACGTTCAGACCCCGGCCTTGGAAGTGAAGTGTAGCACAAGCATTAACAACCTTACCAGTATACCTGGTGCTGGAGCTCATGCTGGAGCTCATTCCCAGCCCAGAAAATCATAAACAGAAGCATGAGATGAAAAAATTAGGCAGCTTTATGGCATGGCAACATTGTGAACACAATTTCCTACTTTAGTGATGAGAATTCTATGCATAAAGCAGGTCTAGAAGCAGTTTTAAAGATTACACACTGCATACATCAGGCTATGTGCATTATTTTGTAGGAGTTTTAGTGGTTGTACTGGGAAAATGGTGTCTTAGGGCTTTTTGTGTTAGACATCTTTTTTTTTTCTCATGCTGTTCTCTCTCTCTCTCTCTCTCTCTCTCTCCCCTCTCTCTCTCTCTCTTTTTCCTTTTCTCTCTCTCTCTCTCTCTCTCTTTTGTCTGTTGTGTGTGTTTGTGATGGGGCTTTTTTTTAAATTAATTAATTAATTTATTTTAAACTTATCCTGTACTATTTTTGTGCTCGCCCAATTGAATGTTCTCTAGGAAGCCAGAATGTAGATGTCCCACACTCGGGTGGGTCTTGCTCTACAGTAGCAGCTTGTTAGCAGCAAACATGGTTCTGTGTGCATTCAGCATTGTGTTTTTCTGCACAGTATTCCCTTTTAGAGCTTTCCATATGACAATATAACAGCGATTATATACTATGTAGTCATTTATTATAATATGATATTAGATGTCGTCGATATCGGACGCTTGTGAGCAATGCCGTTCATCATGATAAATGCCATGTGTCATAGAAATGCCTTTGAAACACCCAATATGAAAAATTCATCTAATCTCTCACTCACTATTTCCCTTTTCTAATAAATAGTCGGTTGTTTTTGACCACAAAAGTCTCTGGAAAGAACAGCAGAGCATTTTAATGGCAGAATACACCGTCGAGACATTTCAATCAGTAAGAGTAATTAATATCACTTTACTAACTAACATCACTGTGTGTACCACTGACCCTGGGTCAAATGTGCAAAAACTCCAAAAACACATGTGGTTCCAGGTAAAGTGGACAGGTACGTGGATAAAACAGGAAGTGAGAAACGCTCCACAGTTGGAAAAAAGGCTCTTGCTGTTCTATTTAATGGGGGCGTGGCCTATCTCAAACACTACTGGCTGTCTGAAAACGTGAAAACGACGTCACCGTGATTTGCTGCTTCATAAAATAATACGCCAAGAATATAATCTCGGCTCTGAAGCCATTTCATGTGGTTGTTAATAGTGGTTTGTGTGCAGGAGTGACCATTCATCTCTATCTCTCTCACTCTCACTCTCTCACACACACACCTCACAGACTTTTCCCTTTCTCCATTAACTTTCATCAGTACATCTCTGTAGGGAATATGAGGAGGTCGGGAAGATCTCTCACTGACTCGCGCTCTCTCTCTCTCTCTCTCCGCACACACACACACAAAGTTTCATCAAGCCCCTATAGGTCAGCTAATCATTACATATCACCACACGCCACCCAGCACACAGGCAGCCGCCTCCACAACAAGCCACAGATCACTGGAGACACACAGCAGCACAAATAAGGCTGTGTATGATTTCTACAAAATGGAGAAAGACCAACATGATGAATATCAGCTCAAAGTAACCCTGATGTTCCTCTGCTTCCAGGCTATTTGTGTTTTCTAGGATTGTGTACTATTTTTAATTCCAGAGCACATTTTTTGCTCCATCGTGTTCTTTCTCTCGGAGTGGAACTAATAATCATTTCATTTAATGGGATCGTGCGCCAAAAAAAACGTTAATCGCCACAAGTTTTTCCCCCCACTTTCCCCAGACGTATTGCATCAGCCAGCAGAAAGCTGGGAGCCTTGGAGCTATAATATTATTGATTCCTGCAAAGCCTTTTCAGAGAATATTTGCCCATGATAATCTTAAACAGCTTGATAGTTTGAGTCAGTATTTACAGATTACCATAAAGCTTCTGAAGTGTGTGTTTAATTTTTTTTTAAGGCTTGGCCACAAATTAATATTTGGCAGTAATTAAGGTAAGGAGTTATTATTTTGAAGCCACAAATTAAGTAGCAGACCACGTATTGAGGAACTCCATCACCCAAAACTAGTCGAACTGCCAAGACGTGTTTTTAAATTAGGTGTGTGTGTGTGTGTGTGACAGGTTTTGGGAGACATTTGGCTGGTCTCCATAAAGTAAACTGAGATTGAGGGGTGTGCTTAACATGAATCGGAAGCATTGATCATTTAGTCGATGGAACGTCCTCACACGGACGGCAAGGGGTGTGTTTGTGTGTGGAAGCAAGACACCTGGACACTGAGGGACAGAAAGTTTTACTGCCCGATTGCCTAGTTAAATGTTTCATTAGTGAATGTTAATTGTGCATCGAGTGAAGAGAAGCCATAGAGGAATTTGATTTTCTTTCTTTCTCTCTCTCTCTCTCTCTCTCTCTCTCTCTCTCTCCTCTCTCTTTCTCTTTCTTTCTGTCTCTCTCTCCCTCTCTCTCTCTCTCTCTCTCCCTCTCTCTCTCTTCTCTCTTCTCTCTCTCTTGTCTCTCTCTCTCTTTCTCTCTTTGTCTGTCTGTCTCTCTCTCTCTTTGTCTGCTCTCTCTCTCTCTCTCCTCTCTCTCTCTCTCTCTCTCTCTCTCTCTCTCTCTCTCTCTCTCTCTTGTCTGTCTCTCTTTCTCTCTCTCTTTCTCTTCTCTCTCTCTCTCTCTCTCTCTTTTCTCTCTCTCTCTCTCTCTCTCTCTCTCTCTCTCTCTCTCTCTCTCTCTCTCTCTCTCTCTCGCTCTCTCTCTCTCTGTGTGTGTGCAGTGTTGTGTGTATTTGTGTGATAGTGCCTGTGTGTTTCTGAAAGCCTTTACAATCACTCCTCAGCTCAATGCCAGAATGATTTTGCAGGTTTTTTAAAAAAAAAAAAAAGGAAGAAAAAGAAAGAAACGGTGTTCTTTTCCCTCCATATGGGTGATGAAGCATGAAAATTCAAATCTTTGCACCAGATGAGCTTCACTGAGTTCATTTTCTTCTTCTTTTTTTTTAAATTTTTTTTATATCCATCTGGCTCAGTATCAGTGCCGCAGTCCATCACGGACTCCCACTTACCCGAACATGTGCACTGTGTAGCCTCTCTGTTAGACCACGACGACTTTTGCCTCAAATTTTGAAGCATATTTTCCTGTTACTCCTCTCTCTGCCCCTCCCCCATACAGCAAGCAGAAAATGTTGAGTCAGCGTGTAACGATACGCTAGCCAAATTGTCGTCTCTCCACTCACAGGGATGTTAGTTGTGATGCTGATGGACTGAAGGCTAGCGTGGATATCTATTTAGTCCGTGTTTGTTTTTAACAAAATCAACCTCGATGCATAAAACCCAAGTCCTGACTTGTATTCCCTCTCAATTCTTTTCTCATTTCACTGAGAAATGTCACACTGAGGCAGAAGAAAGTGTGTGCCTTTCCATTTCACGCCGTCTTTCATCCTGAATATTGGCAATAAGCTTATTTTTTTTACTTCAGATCATTTTAAACCAAGGTTGTACCAGTAATTCCTAATAATCTTAATCTTATGGGAAAGTCTTAATCAGCATCATTACGTTCGTCAGTCGTCGTAGCAACGAGCTCATTCATGCAGTAGAAATAGTTTAGTTGCTGCTTAAACTAATTGAGGAGTGTGTGTGTGTTGAAGTCTTGCATTACAGGCCGTTTCATTTATTGAGAGATCCTATAGGCATTTTCTTTCCTGTTGTTACTCGTGCATGTGCACTTAGCTGACCGAAGCACAGAAACGATATCATTTAGCCCCATATGTGGCACCCGAAGTCAAATAAAATACTATTTTAAATCCGATTCTTTTGCACCTCATCACTCATTCCCTGAATGTCTCCCTGTAATAGCAGTAATGTCTTTTTTTTTTAAATTGCGTTTTTAAAGCCCACGGACACATCATTTAAATAATACCACTAGACACAAACATATATATATATATATAATATATATATATATATATATATTATAATATATATAATATATATATATATATATATATATATATAAAGGGGGGAATCCTTTTTTGTTTATTATTATTAAACAAGCCATTTTGTCTTGAATGGAAGTCAAATTAGCTTCCAGGCAAAACACAAGGAATAAGTCTTTCCATGCACGCTGTCGATCTGTCCGAAACACTACCGTTCTTCTGTGCTCACTTCCACGCTTTTATCAGTATTATGACACCCAATCTGCCCAAACAAGTGTGTGTGTGTGTGCGCATGTGTGTGTACATATAGGCTGGGGCTTTTACCGGTGAACTCAGGAACTCTTAGTTCCTGGAAAAGTATGACATCACTGAAGCTGCTGGAGGGAAACCCCTGCTCTCATTGGGTGGAGCCTGATTGTAGAGACTTGTTGTTCTCCTTTTTTTTTCCTTTTTTTTTTTTTAATCAGTATTTTCCACTTCCTTGTTCCTTCTTAAAAGATGAAAGAGGGAATTGTTTTTGCTTTTTAAATAGTTTTTGCAATAGAATTACAATTCTAATGGATCGTGTGACTTAGCCCGGGATTTGTATTTTTTAATCATTATTTTATATTTGCTTTTTTTATTATTATTATTATTATTATTATTATTATTATTATTATTATTATATGTATTTATTTATTTATTTATTTATTTATTTATTTATTTATTTATTTTATTGGGTCTGGAAATCACTATCAACTGCTGCCGTAGTCAAATTAAAATATAGCTATTGGACAACGTTTTCTGCATTTAAAACACAGTGTGCCTGGCTTAGGCTTCTGTGGATGGAAAGTTGAGGAATAAATGGTTGTGATAAATATGCGTAAACATTTGAATAATTAGCTTTATATTTGGTTAGTTCCTGGTGGAAGGGAAAAGAATGTAAGTAAATGGTAGGAGCGGTGTTAATGTTAATAATATTAAGAACAATTCAGAATAAATTGATTTACACCTTTTATAAGCTCAATGATTTGCTACTGATCACAATTAAGCACTAATGCCTTGTGACTGTCTCTCTCTCTCTTCTCTCTCTCTCCCTCTATACCTGTCTGTCTGTCTCTCTCTATCCCCCCCTCTCTGTCTCTCTATCTACCACCCCTCTGTCTCACTCTCCCCCTGCTCTCTCTGTCTGTCTCTCCTTCTCTCTCTCTCTCACACACACACACTCACACTCTCTTCCTCTCTCCCCTGCTCTCTCTCTCTCTCTCTCTGTCTGTCTGTGTCTCTCTCTCCCCCATTCTCTCTCTCTCTGTCTGTCTGTCTCCCCCCTCCCCGCTGGCTCTTTTTTCTTCCTTCTCTCTCTCTCTCTCTCTCTCTCTCTCTCTCTCTCACACACACACACTCTCTTCCTCTCTCCCCTGCTCTCTCTCTACATCTGTCTGTCTGTGTCTCTCTCTCTACATCTGTCTGTCCCCCCACTCTCTCTCTCTGGCTGTCTGTCTCCCCCCTCCCAACTGTCTCTCTTTCTCTGTCTGTTTTCTCTCTTTCTCTCTCTCTTTCTTTCTTTCTTTCTTTCTTTCTTTCTTTCTT
This sequence comes from Hemibagrus guttatus, assembly GCA_033459395.1. NCBI lineage: Eukaryota > Metazoa > Chordata > Actinopteri > Siluriformes > Bagridae > Hemibagrus > Hemibagrus guttatus. The sequence continues at coordinate 10,138,265 of JAUCMX010000027.1, forward strand.
TCTTTCTTTCTTTCTTTCTTTCTCTCTCTCTCTCTCTCTCTCTCTCTTTCTTTCTCTCTCTCTCTCTCTCTCTCTCTCTCTCTCTCTCTCTCCCCCCCTCCCCCATGCTCTCTCTCTTCCCTTCTCTTTCTCTCTTTCTCTCTCCCCCCCTCCCCCATGCTCTCTCTCTTCCCTTCTCTTTCTCTCTTTCTCTCTCTCTCTCATATATCAGATGTTTGTGTTGGATAAAGCAGACAACTCCAGCTGTTCCCTCCATGAGTTCACCATCACAGGATCGACCTATGCTCCAGAAGGACAAGTGTATGTCAAAACACACACACACACACACACACACACACACACACACACACACACACACACACACACACACACACACCTGCTCATAACAGTAGAAGAGGAGGTAATATTACAAGCTGAACAGCCAGGAAATGCTTGCTGCCAGCAGCTATTGGCTTTTCTTAGGTGGGTCTGCCATTAAAAAAAAAGACATTTTTGATGTAATCCTTTTACAGATTGGTTGCCTAACGTCCAAATACTCAGCATTTTTTGTTCTTGTGCAGCTGCTCAGAGAGTTTAAACCCATCTGCCATGAACCCGTACTTTACTCATACAGCGTCAGGGGAAAAACATCATTAGCCCACTTCTTACATGTGAGCTCACGGATGCACCTGATTAGCTACGGTCACTGTGATTGACAGGAAGGGACGATACAAACTGACTGGATGCAGCTGATTTGGTGTGCTTAGTCTCAGTTTTACAATGTTTTTACCTTTTCAGTGTTAAGTACAATTAAATTTTTTCTGGAAATAAAATGTATTTTTGTAGACATTTATTTAAGCCAGGATTCGACCACTTTTATGTTGCTTCTGTGCCAGTCATTATCGACAAGTGTCTCGTAGCTTATCTCCTGTTTTAAAGGATAAAAAAGTCCATTATATTATAGATTGCTGAAAAATTTAATTGTTACCTTGTGCAAGCCTTACTCCTATTCACTTATCTTTTTTCTCAAAACCAGTTTATTGATATGCTTTGAGCCTTTAACACTGCGTTTCTGTCTCTGTGCCTCATAGGCTGAAAGCTGATAAACCTGTGAAGTGCGGCGAGTATGACGGCCTCATCGAACTGGCCACAATCTGCTCCATGTGTAACGACTCTTCTCTGGACTACAATGAGGTCAGCTGTGTCTGTGTGTTTGTGTGTGTGTGTGATGAAGACATATCTGTCCTTTTTTATCATCACCCTGAGCAGAAAAATAAATAAAAACCTGTTACTTGTGATGGAAAAAAAACTGTGAGCTTCTGCACTGTGCATCACAAAGCAAATTGACTCCATCCCACATATAGCGAAGGTGCTAATATCTATGAACTTCACCCACTCAAACACCCACTCGCTGCATCCGCTGGACCCTGAGCTCAGTGTTTTTTGCCCGTTTGGCTTCTCACCTATCTGTTGTCACCAACGTGACCATGTTACACAGCAGTGTGTGTGTGTTCTGTGTTCAAACTCTTTGGACAGTGCAGTTAAGGAGAGACCTGAGAGACCTTTAACAGCATGTAGTCAGCTCTTTATACTCTCGCTACATCGTCTCAATGGGGATGCCTTCACAGACAAGAAGTCCAGTCCTATTCGTTACTAATTTTGTATGCCTTAAATTCCCTTAAAAATATATATGTCAAGCAATTGAAGAAAAACTAGTTGGAACAATTGACCTCGCTGCGACCTTGAGCCTGTTTGGCTCGATTCCAAAATGTAATGAGTTCCAGTGATGACTCTATATATAAAACCTAGGCAACATTTTAATAGCTTGTTCTGGGTAGATTGCACTAATTATGATCTCCGACAGATACATTTACTCATAAAATGAGTTAAAATTAAATTATACAACAATTTATAAAATTAGAGACAAGCTATGGAAATGGCTGAAGTAGTAAGTGTGCTTTTTAGTCCACTGATGGTGTGTATAGGTGGACTCTGGACCTGGACCACTGGAATGTCTGCATTGGTGCAAACATAGAAGTTATAGTAAGATCATTTTATCTGCATTGCACCATTTGGATATTTATTATATGCCCAAAGTGCTCTGGGCCGCATGCCCCTACAAATCAGTGGAACATCTTGTCCTTGGTCTGAAGGCTGTTTGAGATAATTGTCACTGTACCGGCAGTCATAATGCATTCTGCTCCCATTTCCTCAAACCATTTCAGCATTAGAAAGCGATTTCATCACAAACCTGTTCCTTTAAAACATCTGATACAGATCCAGCCCTAAATCCTCAGCCACTGGGAACCCTCAAAACATCCAGTTCGCTCATCTCGATTTTTCCCATCCTCTAATTTCGTTTCCATCCAGGATATCTGAAAACATCTGCTTTCTCATCTAAATGACGAGATGTTGTTTTTTGTTTTTTTCCCCCTCCAGGTTTCTGTGGAAACTTGGCTTGTGGCTTTCTTGGCTGGCATCCCTGTGGACTGGTGTGTGCATGTCAAGGCATGTACATCTGTGTGTACACGCATAACCGCATATGTTTACTGTGTCCCTACAGGCCAAAGGAGTCTACGAGAAGGTGGGTGAAGCCACTGAAACGGCGCTCACCACCCTGGTGGAGAAGATGAACGTCTTCAATACCGACTTGTCCAGCATCAGCAAAGTGGAGAGGGCAGGAGTCTGTAACAGGGTAAGAGCAAAGAGAGTTTAAGAGAGAACTGCGGCTGTTTTGGAAAAATTTGGTTCCCATGTTTTCCTTTCCTTCAAGATTATTCCATATCTCAACATTATTATTGATAAGAAATGAGTCATAACATTCTCCAGTATTTGAAATTTGTTTGTGGTTAAGGATACACCAATACCCTCTCCAGAGCTAACAATTATTTACGCTACTCAATAACTTAATGATATAATTATATACAACTAGCTTAAAACATTTTGTTTCTTTCTTTTTTTTTTCTTTTCAACTATCTCAAACACATTGCATTTCTGCAGCTCTACAGCACCATCCTTTGGTTCAGTTTGTGACTCATGGGCAATTTGGCAGCACAAATTTACAGAAAAATCCTGTTTTTTCTTTTTGTTTTTTTTCACTTTCAGTTGAGTTTGATTCAGTTGAGAATTGAATCACTTTCACACTGCAATCCAACTGCGAGTCGAACCAAAGTGCAGTCTCTTTCTCACTGCGAGCTCACTGCGATCTTTCCCACTGCAGTCAAACCATGTTAGAGTTCGACTGGAAGCAGTGAGTGAATACCTTGCTCTGTTTTAGTCTGTACCCAAGTGTTCTCACCTGCACTAATGAACTGCACCAAGAAGAAAGTGCACAAGGTTCGATTCAAACAGACTAAACAGCCTTTCGCACATTTTGCTGAATCGGAGCGATACCAAATGCATCTGCGTTTGATTCAAACTGACTAAACACTACATACGGAACACTGGTCCTTATCAGCCTCCAATCCATCTATCTTATGTAAGACTCTCTTTCTCTCTTGAGGAAACTAGGAAGCACATTCCAGAGAAGGAGTGACTGACCATTAAAGCTGTTGTTTTTTCCACTGTTCCCTCCAAACGAAGGCCAAGTAAATCCCCTGTCCAAAAAAAGAAACAAGAAACGTCAAGAAAAAAGCCTGCAGTGTTACCGGCTCCCCGAGGAAAAGCATAATATTTAGACAAGCCGGCTAGTTTATGAAGAGGTTAGCTAAACTCCGAACTCAGCCTGCCGGCTCGGAGACACACACAGACAGGAGAAACTGGCTTCCCCTTCATCCTGTGTTGTTGTTATAAAGTGCTCTCTTACTGCACCGAGAGCGTGAGATGGATGAACACATTTTAAAAGCATACATACACCAAAGTGACGTCAAAGGCAGGTTTCTGTATAAAAGGAAAGGTGAGGGTCAAGCAGCGTTACTGGCCTTTTAGCACGAGGTTATCATCTGCAAGCTGTCAGCACAACATGCTAGGTGTGCTTGCCCCCTAGTGGGAGAACAATATTATAAGCAAAACCACATCTATGAAATTATTGAAACATGTAACATGATCTCAAAATGTATCTCGTACTGTGTAGACCAGAGTTCTTCCAAAAAGACAGGCTCTTGTTAGAATAAAGCTAAATGCCATGGCATCAGTTTTAAAGTGTAAGTGTGTGTGTGTGTGTGTGTGTGTGTGTGTGTGTTTTGTCTGTAGCTCATCTGGAGGATCAAGTTTCTACAACCCTGATTCCAAAAAAGTTGGGACACTGTACAAATTGTGAATAAAAACAGAATGCAATGATGTGGAAGTTTCAGATTTCAATATTTTATTTAGAATACAACATAGATGACATATCAAATGTTCTTCTTCTAGTTGCTCAACTGTCTTAGGTCTTCTTTGTCGCATCGTCCTCTTTATGATGCGCCAAATGTTTTCTATGGGTGAAAGATCTGGACTGCAGGCCGGCCATTTCAGTACCCGGATCCTTCTTCTACGCAGCCATGATGTTGTAATTGATGCAGTATGTGGTCTGGCATTGTCATGTTGGAAAATGCAAGGTCTTCCCTGAAAGAGACGACGTCTGGATGGGAGCATATGTTGTTCTAGAACTTGGATATACCTTTCAGCATTGATGATGCCTTTCCAGATGTGTAAGCTGCCCATGCACTCATGCAACCCCATACCATCAGAGATGCAGGCTTCTGAACTGAGCGCTGATAACAACTTGGGTTGTCCTTGTCCTCTTTAGTCCGGATGACATGGCGTCCCAGTTTTCCAAAAAGAACTTCAAATTTTGATTCGTCTGACCACAGAACAGTTTTCCACTTTGCCACAGTCCATTTTAAATGAGCCTTGGCCCAGAGAAAATGCCTGCGCTTCTGGATCATGTTTAGATATGGCTTCTTTTTTGACCTATAGAGTTTTAGCCGGCAACGGCGAATGGCACGGTGGATTGTGTTCACCGACAATGTTTTCTGGAAGTATTCCTGAGCCCATGTTGTGATTTCCATTACAGTAGCATTCCTGTATGTGATGCAGTGCCGTCTAAGGGCCCGAAGATCACGGGCATCCAGTATGGTTTTCCGGCCTTGACTCTTACGCACAGAGATTGTTCCAGATTCTCTGAATCTTTGGATGATATTATGTACTGTAGATGATGATAACTTCAAACTCTTTGCAATTTTTCTCTGAGAAACTCCTTTCTGATATTGCTCCACTATTTTTCGCCGCAGCATTGGGGGAATTGGTGATCCTCTGCCCATCTTGACTTCTGAGAGACACTGCCACTCTGAGAGGCTCTTTTTCTACCCAATCATGTTGCCAATTGACCTAATAAGTTGCAAATTGGTCCTCCAGCTGTTCCTTACATGTACATTTAACTTTTCCGGCCTCTTATTGCTACCTGTCCCAACTTTTTTGGAATGTGTAGCTCTCATGAAATCCAAAATGAGCCAATATTTGGCATGACATTTCAAAATGTCTCACTTTCAACATTTGATATGTTATCTATATTCTATTGTGAATAAAATATACGTTTATGAGATTTGTAAATTATTGCATTCCTTTTTTATTCACAATTTGTACAGTGTCCCAACTTTTTTGGAATCGGGTTTGTATTTATTTTCCATTTTAAAAGATCCTCTGTAGTTTTGTGCAATAGCATTAACAATTTCTGGGCATTTTTAGCATACATGTGTGTACTGGTGTGTGTGTAGACATTTTTTATGGCTATACAATAAACATACCTACTAGCAAAGGTTGCTAATTTTGTTAGTTATTTTAAACTATACCATCACTGCATATTTGGTCATTGTAATTGAATGCAAAAAGTACTAAAGTGTTTATAATTTTTAAAGTTAGTATTCTGCAAATAAAGTTAGTAAGATCACTGCAGATCCCTCCTAGTGTCTATCCAACCTGAACGTGTGTACTTGTGTGCAAATAGAGATATATATATAATATGAAGTTTAAATTAAAGTTACTATTTTATCCTTAATGAGCAAACCTGCGGCAACGGTGGCAAGGACAAAACTCCCTTTGATGACGTGAGGAAGAAACCTTGAGATGTGAGGAAGAAGCCTCGATAAATTAATAAATGTTGATATTAAATGTCATTAAAACCGAACTGCTCTCACTGAAAGAATCCAGTAACGTTTTTTCCTTAGATAACTTTCTAATCCAATTACCCGTGTGCACGTAAGCAGGTCGATTGAATTAGTGCCATCATTCCGGATAGGATATTTTGCATATGTTAGTACGAGCAAGCCAGTACTACATCCAGTTAAAGCCAAGTAGGTTTAATAAGACTGCTGCAGCATGATATCAAGCCTGTCACTGCCAGCTCTCTTCATCTGCGTGTGTGCGCGTGCCAAAAGCTCAGCACCTGGGCTTGACAGGTGGTCATAAACAAGCTAGTCTGCACACACCACCCCAGAGAACATCTGAGAATGACAGCAGACTCTATATATATATATATATATATATATATATATATATATATATATATATATATATATATATATATATATATATATATATATACACACGCATACACACACACACACACAAACAGCTGACTGTTCTATTAACTTTCAACTCTTTTGACTTGCTCAGGTAATCAGGAACCTGATGAAGAAGGAGTTCACCCTGGAGTTTTCTCGAGACAGGAAGTCCATGTCTGTGTACTGCACTCCCACTAAATCCGGCACCCAGAGCAAGATGTTTGTTAAGGTACAAATCCTCCTCAATTCCAAATCGGCTGGGCCACCTCACTATCAAGTGCATTTTTATTGTGGTTGTTTACTGCATTCAACATCTCCAGAGTCTACAGATAAGAATAATTCGTGGCAGTACAGATCGGTGCAATAGCGTAGTAATTAGCTAATAGTGTTTGCACAATTGATGTGAGATCGCGATCAAATCAAGGTGGTGGTATAGCCATCTATGTCCAGGACAGCAAAACTGTCCATGTTCTCCAGCTGAGGGGAATGGCAGACTCTCTGTCCTCTGATATACAGCGATAATGTCCAGTTGTGGGCATCTGTGAGTTCATCTGGGAGTATGCAGCAGAGGGCAGATAGAGCTTTCCTCAGAATGCGTTACACAGCCCTGTGATGCAGCAGTTTAAGGAACAAGTGGGTAGTAATTGGTAAATTGTCAAATTAGGGAGACAGTTGTGGAAAATGTTGATGAATAAACATCAATCTTACAGCTAAAGAAAGAAAGGAAATGACTTTCTTCCAGTATTTCTTCAGGGGGAAAAAAAGTCTATAGAAATGGACATTCTTTCAACACTACATGGACAGCCGGTAGTGGACCTGCATAAATAAATGGCAAATGATTTTTATCTTATTTTCAGAATTGTGACGTGGGTTTGCCATCTAGTATGTCCTTGATCATGATGTACGTTACAGTTTTTTCAAATAATCCTAATAATCCCATTTATTAGTGTATTTATGGTAGATGACCTACTCCAGCAGTTACGCAATAATGGCAGTCATAACACTGGAGGCTTCATAGCTGCTGGTGATTAGGCAAGCAAAAGCTACTTATAATATGAATTACAAGCTTGCGATGACTGACTTTTTTTTTTTTTTAAGGATGAACTCATGTGTCAGGCTTGACAGGGTTTCAGATCAGGACTCTGTGGAAGTCATATAACTGAATGGGGGAAGAAATGATTCTCATTTCCTTCTCTCTTCCTCATGCACATTTTCACTTCCTTCTCATGTCTTGTTTTGTCTCCTTCTTTTCTCATCATGTCTCTGATAGGGAGCACCAGAGGGCGTGATCGAGCGCTGTACACATGTACGTGTGGGCACGGGGAAGGTGCCACTGACTATGGCTGTGAAGGAGGAGCTGATGGGGACAATCAGGGACTGGGGCACAGGCAAGGACACGCTGCGCTGTCTGGCACTGGCCACACGAGACACACCCCTTCGCAGAGAGCAGATGGACCTGGAGAACTCAGCCAAGTTCGCCGAGTATGAGGTCAGGAAAAGGGAAAGTGTGTTTATAAATGTGTGTGTGGAATTGAATGTGTGTTATGAACGTTATTTGACCGTCATACGAAATACAGACTTTCATTTTTTTTTTGTTTATGATAGACTATACAAAATGTGTTAACTTTAAAGATGTTTTAGATCTTATTTCAAAGATCTTATGATGGCAGTATTTTAGAAAAAAATATACTAGTAATTTTTTTATTAGGCTTCTGTTTTAAAAATTTTCCAGAACAGACCTGTTGTCTTTATTCATAAGGCATACAGGTAATCAACAGGAGCATGTCAGTGCTCGAATTTGAGTTTTTCATCCTTGTGATTTTTTTTGTAGGCGGACCTAACCTTCGTCGGTTGCGTGGGCATGTTGGACCCACCTAGGAAGGAGGTGATCGGCTCAGTGAAGCTGTGCAGCGATGCAGGCATCCGCGTCATCATGATCACAGGAGACAACAAGGGTACGGCCGTGGCCATCTGCAGGCGTATCGGGGTCTTCTTGGAGAACGAGGACGTAGAGGGCAAGGCGTACACGGGTCGCGAGTTTGACGACCTCTCACCCGAGGCGCAACGAGAGGCGGTGAAACGTGCACGCTGCTTCGCTCGCGTCGAACCCGCTCACAAATCCAAGATCGTGGCTTACCTGCAGTCCTTTGATGAAATTACAGCCATGGTGAGAGCGAAATACAGTCTTGACTTCACATGTGCCAACTGTGCTGAATTCAGGCCTGTCAGGATTATTACATGTTTGCCTGAGCGTGAATATTTGAGCTGACAGCAATCATCCAAACTCCGTTACAGTGCAGCAAATAGAAGCTGAATTAGCTGAGCTTTCAGCACTTGGCTGAGAGAGCTGATCTGTAAGATTTACTCTGTGATTGATTACATTACATGCTTTTATTGCTTACTTGCATACTCCAAAATAGTCTAAACATATTTTATCCATATTCTTGTTGTTTACATTCTTGAGGCATTGGTGGCTCAGTGATTGGTGGCTCAGTGATTGGTGGCTCAGTGATTGGTGGTTTCTCGCCTATCATGCGGAAGGTCCGGGTTCGATTCCCAGCCAATGCCTCAACCCCAGCCACTGGATACAGTGCCGGTCCCAAGCCCGGAAAAAATGGGAGGGTTGCGGCAGGAAGGGCATCCGGCATAAAACCTGTGCCAAGTTGTTGTGCGGACCAGTTGGTCCGCTGTGGCGACCCTGAACAGGGAGCAGCCGAAAGTAAACCCCCCTTGTTGTTTACATTCTTAATTTTTAAATGAGAGATCGGTGAGGTGGCATGATCATTGTGTTGCTGCATGATATTTTAACCCAGTGATTCTGTCTAGCAGATTGTGTATCTCACCATGTTTCACTGATTTCTGCTCCCTTCTTTGCTCTGGGCCTCAGCTGGCTTTATCTCACAGATGAGGACAGAGACCACTCTGAAAAATCCTAATATTGTGATGGACGGCTTACTTGCCACGGGGAAATGGTTTAAAAATAAGATTAACAAGCTCAAGGGTTGTTGCAGGTTAAGGCCCAGCAGTTAAACACATCCCAGTGGAAAAACATCGTCATGTCTATAGTCCATCTGTCTAATCAGGGCTTGATTTAGAATCCACTACACAGCTATTAACCTATAATTAACCTCCACCTCCTGACTCGCTCCCTCTGCCTCAGACCGGCGACGGAGTGAACGACGCCCCCGCTCTGAAGAAGGCAGAAATTGGCATCGCCATGGGCTCAGGCACGGCCGTGGCCAAGTCCGCCTCCGAAATGGTGCTCTCCGACGACAACTTCTCCACTATCGTGGCCGCTGTGGAGGAGGGCCGAGCCATCTACAACAACATGAAGCAGTTCATCCGCTACCTCATCTCCTCGAACGTGGGAGAGGTCGTCTGGTGAGTCATCCCGCCCTGACCACTTCACACCTCCCGAGTCCAACACTTGCATTTCAGTGATTCAGACTGAACTGGAGCTGAATCACAATTCCACAGGTTTTCAAACTGTTTGAAGCCATTATCTATTTTCAGAAATATTCAAATAATCTTGGCACACATTTATTTTATTGCTATCATCAGACTGTTTAAAATTTAATACATAAAACAATCTATTTTTAATTATTTTATGTTCATATTAGGGACATTAGAGCTTTTCTTCCACCCACAGAAAGACCATTTTCCCTGAGTTAAGATGTACTTTGAATACATTTTGGTTTTGTGATATTAACACTTTTTTTTTTTTGTTTATTTATTTTGTTGTTGTTTTATTCAGAATCAAGTTTTTCTGTTTGGATTTCAAGTTATGGAGCTGTAATGGAAACCATTTCTGTTTGATTTACGTAATGATTTTAGCACAACTGATTTTTCACACTGATTAATGCAACATTAAGTTTGTGATTAATTGAGCAACTTGTCACAGGATACACCCTGGACGGAGTGCCAACCCATCGCAGGGCACACACACACTCTCATTCACTCACACAATCACACACTACGGACAATTTAGAGATGCCAATCAACCTACAATGCATGTCTTTGGACCGGGGGAGGAAACCGGAGCACCCAGAGGAAACCCCCGAGGCACGGGGAGAACATGCAAACTCCACACACACATGGCGGAGGCGTAGTGTGAATATAGTAAACCTAAATAATACATTTGTGTACTTCGTGTAAGTTGGGCATACTCTGATGTCAGAACGCTGAACTTTCAACATTAAACACAAAACATTTTGCTAATTTATATGCATTTAGAGAGAACACATTAGCTTTGCACTGTATACATGGCCATCTGCATCTATTTATTCATACACTCTCATATTTGTGTGCATGCTTTTTTTTTCTCACCTTCTCTCTGTTCCCTTTTATTTCTTTCCAGCATCTTCCTGACTGCCATCCTGGGGCTTCCTGAGGCTCTGATCCCTGTGCAGCTGCTGTGGGTGAATCTAGTAACAGACGGTCTGCCTGCCACAGCGCTGGGCTTCAATCCCCCAGACCTGGACATCATGGTGAAGCCTCCTCGTAACCCCAAAGAGCCACTAATCTCCGGCTGGCTCTTCTTCAGATACCTCGCCATTGGAGGTGAGCTGTGCTGTCGTGTACATTGTTCTTATGTGCACTTCCTCTTGTTGGAATTTTCAGTATGAACACATTACTCACACTATTTATACTTCAGTAGCATAGGATAGTGCACGAGTATGCAAGAAATCAGTTGAGTCAGACTATTACGCATCAGAAATCATTCATAAAGACATGCTGGCGTCACAAGCTCCTGATCCTGGTCCTGGAGAGCCCTCTACACTGAATATGTTGGTGTACTGTCCAGTGTCACCTAAATGAGGATGAGGTTCCCTTCTGAGCCTGGTTTTTCTCAAGGTTTCTTCCTCATATCATCTCAGGGAGTTTTTCCTTGCCAGCATCACCGCAGGCTTGCTCATTAGGAATAAATGTTAGGGAAAAATAGTAACTTAAATTGAAACTTTATAATTTTGTAAAGCTGCTTTGAGACATTGTTAAAAGCGCTATACAAATGAATTGAATTGTAAAAAATTCTACTGACTCTAACACGAACTAACTCTTCCAGGGAAAACCATTAAAATGTGTAGGCATTTGGTGTAAGGACCTGTGTAATGTCTGGAACCTGTGCTTGACGCAAATACTCAACATGAATAGATCTTAGTAGAGCAAATAATGAACTGGTATGACCAGTGTATGTATATCAGATGAGATGAGATCAGTGTGTGTGTGTGTCATACCAGTATGACCTTCCCAAAATGTATTCATTTGTGGGCTCATGTTACACAACATAATAATTCATGTACACTTAACTTGTGGGTTTGAAACATGAACACACCGTCTCCTACGTAAAGAATCCATGCCACGGTAGTGTGAACATCATCCTGAAATGTTTTATACACTTTATACCAAAGTCGTTAGATTATAAATCAAAGAATGTCAAATTGTTTCAATTATTTATAGTTACATTTAATGTTGGGGAATTTCTTATTAATCCGTATGAATTTTATAGATATAGTTTGCCATCACAGGATATTTTGCTTGCCTGATGAATGAGAGTTGCCCCTGTGTTAATCTTTTTTTTTTTTTCTTTTCTTTTTCCCTTCTTCTTCTTCTTCTTCAGGGTATGTGGGTCTGGGAACAGTCGGTGCTGCCACCTGGTGGTACCTGTATGATGAACACGGTCCGCAGGTGTCTTTCCAGCAGCTGGTGAGTTCATTTAAACAAAATACTCAACTCATTAAGAGCAAAATCTCATTCTGGGCCATTGTGATTCATCATCCTAATAATCCTATCAGTTCACTTAAGCGAGGTAGTAAAATTTCATTTAGTCATTCTTTTTTAGTTCTCTTATAATAAATCAGTTTATAGTTGTATATTATGTTAAACTCTAGTAGTTTTTGGTCTAGAATAAAGGTTCCTACCAATATAAACCAGGAACTAACATTTTGAAGGTTCCTGAATCAAAAAATCACATTAATTATTATGAATTCATTTCTTTTAAGCTCTTTTTAAGCTTAAGCTTGCTGATGTGACTTTAAGTCACTGCTCTTGTGGTGTGTTTCTGTGCAGCGTCACTTCATGCAGTGTACTGAGGACAATCCCATGTTCGAGGGCATCGACTGTGAAGTGTTTGAGTCCCGCTACCCCACCACCATGGCCCTCTCTGTGCTCGTCACTATAGAGATGTTTAACGCACTGAACAGGTGAGAAATACTGCTATAGACCTAAATGACAGACAATTAACAGAGAATTTGAGTTTAAGAAATTGTTATTCAGTCATTTATTTAGCGATACCACAGACTTTGTGTATGCCCTCTTTTAGTCTTTCAGAAAACCAGTCTCTGCTGAGGATGCCTCCATGGGTTAATATCTGGCTTTTGGGAGCCATCCTACTCTCCCTGTCTCTCCATTTCCTCATATTGTATGTGGAGCCTCTACCAGTAAGTGAGCTGTGCACATACTACACACTCATCCCCTCATACAATCCTGTTTTTCTTTCATTTACTGACATGCACACTGAGGTAGAACTTCACCAGCTCGCTGGTCCTGTTCTAATTTCATCTGACGTCCTATTAACATCCTTTTCCCCCTCTGTCCTCCTTCTCCTCCGCTCTCTCTCTCTCTCTCTCTCTCTCTCTCTCTCTCAGCTGATATTTCAGGTCACTCCTCTGTGCTGCTCCCAGTGGATCGTCGTCCTCAAGATCTCCTTCCCGGTCATCCTCTTGGACGAGGCGCTCAAGTACATCTCCCGACATCATTTAGAAGGTGCGCAGTTAGTATGTGTAATATACCAAAAGTCCAGTTATGGTCTCAGTGACATTTCGACCGTGTTGGTGCCAGGAGAGCTGGAAGTGCTGAAACTCTGGGATTTTCCAAAAACAGTGAGCAGTAGGAAATAAGAGAGGGAGTAGAGGATGAGAGAGGGTAAAGGCCAAACTGGTTCAATCTTATAGGAAGGCTACAGTAAGTCAAATAGCTACTCTTTACACTTGTGGAGAGTGGAGCAGCATCTCTGAATGCATGACTCGGAGAAATCACCCGTTAGCCTTCACCTTCCTCGACTGCCTGTTGTCGTATGATAGAGGAGAGCTGATTGCTGGGTAGATTTTAGCCTTATTTTTATGTAGTTGTTCCTTCAAATAGAAGGAGGGCTTTAACCCTTCAAGCCCATTCATAACAACCAGCACACAGATGCATGTCATTTCAGTCTGTGACTCAAGTGAAGCCTTTTGGGAATTATTAATAAATCTAGTGCATCTTGGATCTACTGAGTGCCATATGAGAAAGATCCCACGTGTGAAGAAGGTCTCCCTTGTAAGATTTTGTCAGAAAGGACAGATAACGGATAGAACTCATGCTAGAAATCCTAGAAATGCATGTCTACATTAAACAACTGAATCCTTACCAATCTGTACTTCTCTGTGTGAAGTTGTATATCTAAACGTTTTGTCTCTTCTCTTGTGTATGTTTCAGGGGAAGAGGAGGCGAGGTACATGAAGACTCGGCAGCTGAAATTCTAGGACGGCTCCTCCTGCTCCAGCACACACTCTCGGACACACGCATACACTCGCTCCCTTTTCCCCGTTATCCCTTTTATGATATACCGGGCAGCACTCACACACTCCTGTTTGCCTCTCTTCCCGAAATCATCATACCTGCAGGCCTGGTGACCACTAGAAATAAACTGGGCAGCGTCTGAGTGCGAGAGCGGGAGCGAGAGTGTGCGTCTGAGAGAGTGCGTCTGAGAGAGCGAGAGAGTGCGTCTGAGAGAGCGAGGGAGTGCGTGTGTGTCTGAGTGAGTGAGTGTGTGTGTGTGTGCACCCGTGTGTGTTGTCTTGTAACAGCACAAGCATGGCCTCCATAACACAACGTTGCGTGGTAAACCGTGAAAGTTCATTAGGGACTCTCTTTTATTTGGCTTCTTCTTGGCTTCCATGCAGTAGATATTAGTCCTGGAGCTGGAATTTGGAGAGCAGAGGAAAAGGTCAAAGTTTAAAGGTCGTGTTGTGTTTTGCTTGTGGAATTATGATTTTTGGATCCCGTTCAAGCCGCAGATGGACGGTTCATTCCTTCACAGGGCCGTGGGAGGTGCAGGAAGAGAACCGCCATCTGGATAGCTCCGTTTCTCCGTGTGTATGTGTGTGTGAGTGAGCGTGTGTGTGCAGGGACGGATCCAAGGCCAGTTTAATTAACTAGTCACCTGTCTCACACCATGTAAATTTTTTTGTTTAAGGCGCATTTCCAGAGGTCACAACACCTCGATATTGAAACAGAGGCTTTAGTGGCCCGTTTTTAATATTAGCTTGTAAAAAGGAACGATTCATGTAGACAATTTAATTTTTTTCAAAAATTGCCCATTTTGGATATAAAATGAGTTTCAGTAATGGCTTGTTATTGTTTGAAGATTGACCAATAAGAAGACATTCATCATGGTAAGCCCCACCCCTTCAGTACACAGAGTCAGGGTCAAGCAAGAGTTAAAAGGAATCATGGATCTGGTGGAAAATGGTGGGTTAATGAAAATATTATCTCAGGTGGCGATGTTCTAAAACTTGCTTTCTATAAACATTGCTGAGTATCTGAAAAGTTCCTTCGGTGGAAATGCGCCCTTTCCCCCACTAAATCTACAAAATTACTCAGAAGCGTTTTAGATAGTCTCCTGGCTGCGGTTTCACACCATTTTCCAGACGAGCAGCTCCAGGGACTCTCTAATCCCAAGTTGGTGATGTTTACACACAAGCTTCATTTATTTATTTATTCTTTTGCTAACTTCCTTACTCTGAAACGTCCTGCTAGACCCATCATCTGTGTTTTCATCATCTGGGAATCGTGCTGAGGAGTCGTTTAGCCGTTTCACTCAACTCTTTATTCGACACCTTCACTCGAGTGACTCTGAAGCAGATAGGTTGTCTAACAGGCTTCTTCTCTCCGTTCAGCTTTTACACGAATTTCACAGGAACACTAGTCACCCGGAGCTGCTAGCTGAACCCATTTCCATGGAAAGGGATTATTTACTCGGATTCCTGTTAGTACGTGAGAGAGAGAGAGAGAGAGAGAGGGGCGTCGAGCTGTAAACAATTTGCAGACATTGTAAAAATATTCCGCAGCTCCGTGTAAAAAATAATAATCTGCAAGAAGCCTCAGCATGTATAAACAATACCTGTGGCCTTTAATGTTAGGATAGGAAAACACACACACACACACACGCACAGGAGGACAGGGTGCCTCTTTGCTTTTAACTAACACACACACACACACACACACACACACACACAAAGAAACACACATTTAAATATTGTAGAGCAAAGTTGTCTTATGAATGTACGTTCCCTTCTTTATGTATGCGCAGCTTCTTTTATTTGTTTGTTTATTTGTATTTCACTCGAAAGCACTTCTTTCCTTTTTTTGTTCTCATTTCAACCTCAAATTCCGTTCAGACAGAATTCATTTCATCGAGTAAAAATGGAATTGAGTTTAACACTCACAGCCTCGCCACCTCCTCCAGTGCTTCTCCAACTTCTTTCATTTTTTTTTAATGAATATCAGCAGTAATAATAATAATATAATAATGTATTTGACTGAAAGAACCCAGGTGGTTTATTTAGCTTGTGCATTTTGCAGTTCAAGGTGTAACGCTCTCACTATCTGTTGATTATCAGCCTGTGTGTGTGTGTGTGTGTGTGTGTGTGTGTGTGTGCAGGGATTTAGCAGAGCAGCTACTTCCG
Organism: Hemibagrus guttatus; assembly: GCA_033459395.1. Taxonomy (NCBI): domain Eukaryota; kingdom Metazoa; phylum Chordata; class Actinopteri; order Siluriformes; family Bagridae; genus Hemibagrus; species Hemibagrus guttatus. Next base: position 10,154,445 of record JAUCMX010000027.1, read on the forward strand.
TTGCCTATGTGCCACTATGTTGACCTTGATAATCTAGATATTGGGAGATGCGATGTAATATCTGTCCAAGTCTTGATGCACTTCTTATTGTGACAGATGTGCTTATGTGAAGCGTTTAGCCTACAGTGTGTCGGCGGCCGTTTTCTAAACAAACTAAAACTTCTTTACGACGGCAGTCTTTTTAGCGCTCTGTATAATATATCGACGATCATATCCGTTAGAACTGCTCCAGCAGAACTTTTTACGAGAAACATCGCCTACAGAGTGGTTGGTTTGTGTCGTGCGTCTGTACGAGTCGGAATAAACGGACCCACAAACCCAACATAACGGCAATAAGGCCTCGTCCCCTCACTGTGGCTACACAAACCACTGGCAGTCCAAGCAACAGAAACCGTGGGCTTGTACAGCCTTATTAATTACTACTGATCTCTTTCCAATCTGTACAGGAGAAGAAGAAAAAAAAGATTGCATGGAACCATGTTACTGTAATTAATAACCTATACAGTATGTAATATTTAAGTTTTTTTAAGGAAGAAAAACAACCTATTTACCAGCAGCAAAAGAAATGAGGTTTTTTTTTTCTTTTTCTCAAGGACGTGGCATCAGGGGATCTTGTTCTGTTTGTTTCTAGCAGTTTTTGCTTATTAATTGTTTGCTTTTAAAGGTTGACGGAGATCTTTTACTTACTTATTTTGTGCTTGAAATGTAAAATAAAGTTAAGAATCATGCTAATAATATTGGAGGATTTTTTTTTTTTTTTTGGAGAATATAGCTAAGATTTTTTTTTTCCCCCTCCAGATCCATTCAGCCCCTGTTCACTTCACTCCCTTTTAATTAAAAACTATAATAAATAATTGATTTGTATTCGAACTAAAATGGTACATCTATTAGAAGCTCAAGCAATGCACCTAGATACAGAGTTAATAAAAGAACCACTTAAGTAAAGCCGTATATATAAATATGTTTTGTTTTGTTTGTTTGTCCTGAAAGACAGGGAGGCATGAGCAGGGGCTGATTTGAGATTAGATTCGGGTTTACACAGGCCAATGTTGAATGCTGGGTAATGAAGTTTTTAACATGTATACGTGTGTTTGAAGGGCTTGGGGGTGGGTACATCGGCTCCAGAGGCCCGGGATTGTAATTGTGTATCCGTGTACGCGGTTAATCCGAGGGAGCATCTAATTTATTCATATTTTCCTCAGCGATTGATGCTGGCTTATTATTCATTCATCAGATTTTCTGCTGTAAATGATGACAGTTCTAAGCTTTTTTTTTCTCCTTTTCTTTTTTAAAGAGCCCTTCTGCTCTAGTAAAGACATGATATACTGTAGATGGCTGTCCGTGTTAATTGATAAATTGTTGAGCTTTACCTGGCAACCCTGTTTTATGTGCCTAGTTTTTATTGAGCAGCATCTGGAGCCTTGTACCCACTACTGAGCACGGAATTTCTGCATCGCATTGGTAATATTGATTGTGCATACATAATTTTATATATATGAAAAAGACATGGAAATAATAAAGATTATTTATCTTGTTATTTATTTAAGGTGTCTGTTTTCTGTTTTGTGATTCGAGTTATTAGCAACAACCAATCACTTAAAAAAAAAAAAATCTTTGAATTTTTTTTTTTTTAATGATGTAATAAATATCAGTGGCCACCAGATGGCAGTGGCGCTGTTTTAGATTGATGTTCGACAGTAAGTTGTGTATGTATACACCGACCAAGCATAAGATTATGACCACCCGCCTAATATTGTGTTGGTCCCCTTTTTGCTGTCAAAACAGCCCTGACCCGTCATGCACTGTGTATTCTGACACCTTTCTATCAGAACCAGCATTAACTTCTTCAGCAATTTGAGCAACAGTAGCTCGTCTGTTGGATCGGATCACACGGGCCAGCCTTCGCTCCCCACGTGTGTCAATGAGCCTTGGCTGCCCATGACCCTGTCGCCGGTTCACCACTGTTCCTTCCTTGGACCACTTTTGATAGATACTGACCACTGCAGACTGGGAACACCCTACAAGAGCTGCAGTTTTGGAGATGCTCTGATCCAGTCGTCTAGCCATCACAATTTAGCCCTCGTCAAACTCGCTCAAATCCTTACACTTGCCCATTTTTCCTGCTTCTAACACATCAACTTTGAGGACAAAATGTTCACTTGCTGCCTAATATATCCCACCCACTAACAGGTGCCATGACGAGGAGATCATCAGTGTTATTCACTTCATCTGTCACTGCTCATAATGTTACATGTCCTGACATGACGGTCAAGAGAGAGCAGGTTTTTAGGTTCTATCTGCAACCACATCATTTCAATTATTATTTTTTTTAATATTAACCTTTCCACCGCATGTCATATTTTATTGAATTGTACTAACCAGAAGGAGCACAGAAAACTTGCAGCCTGGGTGAAAATACTCGCCTTTTATTACTTAAATTCAATTACATTCTATTTGTATTGTCATAAATCAGCTTTACAGATATAAATGAATTAATTTAGGACACGTTATAAAATCCTAAATTTAAATTTATCCCTAATGAGCAAGCGAGAGGTGACTGTGGTGAGGAAAACTAACTCTTAATGCTTCAGCATACCAAGACAAGGTCATGCACTGACGTTTACAGGACTCTGTGAAGTTCCTCCACACCAAACTCGCTCATCCATGTCTTAATGGACCTTGCTTCGTGCACTGGTGCGCAGTCATGTTGGGACGAAGTTGTGAGCATGAAATTGTCCAAAATGTCTTGGTACGCTGAAGCATTAAGAGTTCCTTTCACTGGAACAAAACAGGACCTAAATTCAATGAGTTGGAGGGGTGTCCCAAAACTTTTGCCAATATAGTGCATCTCCAGACTGTCCATGTGGGTCAGTCTCAGCAAAGGTAAGTGCTACCCAAGTGAACCAGAGATAGGGCATCAGGAGACAATGAATGAATTTCGGGAAACAGAAAATCAAAATTAAATAAAACTTTGAGACTTACGGAGCTAAACAGTAGGAATGTGTTGAATCACGACTACTTAATATAGAGCCTTTGGTGGAGTAAAAACATTCCCTTTCCTTTGCTCAGTGTCAGTTAATTAGTTACAGTTTGACAGTTGAGGGAGCAATTCTTATCTGTTGGTAACGATCCATACCTCCTGCATTACGCTAATGGCTAAGTTGTAACAATAAGAGTCATGTGGAAGGATGACTCATCACCATCTCCCATGTTAAAAACAGCCTTGTGTTCACAGGATTGTGACCTACTGCAGTCAGACTTCATTCTAGCACTGATGTGGAACAGGGAAGGCTAAGAGTGCATTAAAGGCACCTGGTAATCATGTACTGGACACTGATGTGTTTGTAGAGTATCTACACCAAATTAATGACCGCGCTGGAATTCCTAGCATCGGGTAGAATAGGGTTCCTGAAGAAAAAGTCGTCAATATAATGATCACGTCTACATAATAAAGACGACTTGATCAAAACCTTTCAATGTACATAAATAGATTTAATCCATATATTAATTCACATATAGACGCCTCTCATCACTTTTAATGTTGATTTTTTTAGCCTTCTAAAACCCTTCTAAACGTATTACCTAGCATTACTTGATAGTGCTTTTTTTTTTTGGCCTGGAATGCTAAATTAGCTTCAGATTAAATTTGGCATATTTTCCCAATCCTTAAAGTGTATGATGTTGACTGACATGACACACAACTTGCATGTAAACATAGGACATAATGCTATATTAAACCTCCCAGTATCTTATTTACATTTACAGGTGCATCTCAATAAATTAGAATGTGGTGGAAAAGTTCATTTATTTCAGTAATTCAACTCAAATTGTGAAACTTGTGTATTAAATAAATTCAGTGCACACAGACTGAAGTAGTTTAAGTCTTTGGTTCTTTTAATTGTGATGATTTTGGCTCACATTTAACAAAAACCCACCAATTCACTCTCTCAACAAATTAGAATACTTCATAAGACCAATAAAAAAAACATTTTTAGTGAATTGTTGGCCTTCTGGAAAGTATGTTCATTTACTGTACATGTACTCAATACTTGGTAGGCGGGTCCTTTTGCTTTTTACTGCCTCAATTCGGCGTGGCATGGAGGTGATCAGTTTGTGGCACTGCTGAGGTGGTATGGAAGCCCAGATTTCTTTGACAGTGGCCTTCAGCTCATCTACATTTTTTGGTCTCTTGTTTCTCATGTTTTCCCCTTGACAATACCCCATAGATTCCCTATGGGGTTCAGGTCTGGTGAGTTTGCTGGCCAGTCAAGCACACCAACACCATGGTCATTTAACCAACTTTTGGTGCTTTTGGCAGTGAGGGCAGCTGCCAAATCCTGCTGGAAAATGAAATCAGCATCTTCAAAAAGCTGGTCAGCAGAAGGAAGCATGAACTGCTCCAAAATGTTTTTGATAAACGGGTGCAGTGACTTTGGTTTTCAAAAAACACAATGGACCAACACCAGCAGATGACATTGCACCCCAAATCATCACAGACTGTGGAAACTCAACACTGGACTTCAAGCAACTTGGGCTATGAGCTTCTCCACCCTTCCTCCAGACTCTAGGACCTTGGTTTCCAAATAAAATACAAAACTTGCTCTCATCTGAAAAGAGGACTTAGGACCACTGGGCAACAGTCCAGTTCTTCTTCTCCTTAGCCCAGGTAAGCGCCTCTGACGTTGTCTGTGGTTCAGGAGTGGCTTAACAAGAGGAATACGACAACTGTAGCCAAATTCCTTGACACGTCTGTGTGTGGTGGCTCTTGATGCCTTGACCCCAGCCTCAGTCCATTCCTTGTGAAGTTCACTCAAATTCTTGAATGGATTTTGCTTGACAATCCTCATAAGGCTGCGGTTCTCTCGGTTGGTTGTGCATCTTTTTCTTCCACACTTTTTCCTTCCACTCAACTTTCTGTTAACATGCTTGGATACAGCACTCTGTGAACAGCCAGCTTCTTTGGCAATGAATGTTTGTGGCTTACCCTCCTTGTGAAGGGTGTCAATGATTGTCTTCTGGACAACTGTCAGATCAGCAGTCTTCCCCATGATTGTGTAGCCTACTGAACCAAACTGAGAGACCATTTTGAAGGTTCCTTCAAAATGTTTCCTTTCACTGGAACTAAGTGGCCGAGCACAACCCCTGAAAAACAACACCTGAATTCAATGATTTAGAGGAGTGTCCCAAAGCTTTTGGGAGTATAGTGTATGTGTGGTGATAATTAATGCTTCTTCTTCATAAACTCTTAACCACTGAGCTGATGGATTAAGACATGATGAGCTTTTAGGTATAAACAGTGTTCAATGTGAGTGTTTAAACCTGCCATGCTGAGTCAGCAGCATCATGACCGCTCCTGTATCCCACACACACACATGCACCCTTAACCCTGGGGGTTTCAGCAGAGCCTACTGGGATACGCTCCTGTGGGCAGGAGAGCGGAAGGTAGCTTCTCGTTAGTGCCACCGAGGGGTCGTTAGTTCCGCTTGCTGTGCTTTTCCTCCGACTGCCTGACTACAGGGAAGGCAGAGCTGACTGATTGTTCTCATGAGATCCAATCAGAGGCGCAATGTGCGACACAGCCGGCGTCAGTACCCTGGAGCTTATTCTTCGGAACTCCGTCCTCCTTTTTCATCAGCGTTTTCATCGATCAATAACATGCAATAACATGCCCTTCGTTCTCTTTCACAGTCGTACTCTTGTACATTTATATTAATCTCCATTAATCCAACTACTGCTGAAGTTGCTGCTCTAGTATCCTCAACCTGACCTTGTGTCCCTGATCCGGATCCATTCAGATTCTTGCGACTAGTTTAGTCTAAAATATATATCTAAAGATATAAAACAGATTCCCAGGAAATGCACTGAAGCTGGACATTTTGATGCCACACGCCTATGGTCCATCATCACTTCCAGTATGTTAATAACATTCTGCTAGCACACTCTGCACTGCAGATCTCTTGTGTATGGATGAAACAGATTTGCAGCAGGAATATGAAGATCAGATTGCTACAGGACCAGCCATGAGAATCTCACCTCAGAGCCGAGCCTCTGGAGCTCCCGAAACCCTCAGCAGGAAGATCTAAAGCTGTCAGTACTTTTCATTAAAAGGACCGAAGTAATGATTTTTTTTATGACTCAATCTTCTCTATCTATTTCTCTATCACTCTCTCTCTCTTTCTCTCTCTCTCTCTCTCTCTCTCTCTCTCTCTCTCTCTCTCTCTCTCTCTCTCTATCTATCTATCTACCTTGTGCTCTTTCTGTCAATCTCTCTCTCTAGCTTGCTCTCTCTTTGTCTCTCTCTCTCTCTACCTCTCTCTGTATCTCACGCTCTCTCTCTGATTATCTTTCTCTATCTCGCTCTCTCTTTCTCTGTCTAGCTCTCTCTTTCTCTCTCTCTCTCTCTCCCTCCCTGTATCTGTCTATCTCTCTATCCCTGTATCCCTCTCTATCTATCTATCTATCTATCTATCTATCTATCTATCTATCTATCTATCTATCTATCTATCTATCTACCTTGTGCTCTCTCTGTCAATCTCTCTCAGTCTCTCTATATATCTCTCTGTATCTCGCTCTCTCTCTGTCTTTCTCTCTCTTGCTATTTCTCTATTATCTGTCTATCTCGCGCTCTCTCTCTGATTATCTCTCTCTATCTCGCTCTCTCTCTTTCTCTGTTTAGCTCTCTCTTTCTCTCTTTCTCTACCTCCCTCTATCTGGTTCTTTCTCTGTCTATCTCTCTCTCACTCTCTCTTTCTCAGTCTCTCTCTCGCTATCTATCTATCTATCTATCTATCTATCTATCTATCTATCTATCTATCTATCTATCTATCTATCTATCTATCTTGCGCTCTCTCTCTGATTATCTGTCTCTCTCTCGCTATCTCTCACTCTCTCTCTCTCTGCGCATGCGTAGCGGAAGAGCGAGTGTGGCGTGTTGAGCGTGTGAGAGCGGTTGGCGAAAGTTTGACTCGCCGGCACGGTGTTCGGGTGGTGTGGTGGTGTGTTCGGGTGGTGTGCTCGGCGAGTGTTGAAGAGTGTGTGTTAGCGATTGGTGATGTGGTGGGACACGAAAACATTGTCGCTGCCTCCCACATGAACAGTGCAATTGTTGTTTTTCTTAATGATGTTGCTAAAGTGACTAAACTGACTGGGCAGGGTATCATCATTAACAACAAACTCAAACTGGTTTCCCCCTTGAGTTCCCCAGCAAAGAAGGTTATACTGTCTAATGTCCCTCCTTTTATTTCTGATAAAGCAATTGCTAATGAGCTTTCTCGGTACGGGCGTCTGGTCTCCCCCATTAAGAGAATCCCCCTCGGCTGTAAGTCCTCACTGGTTAAGCATCTGGTGTTTTTTAGGAGAATGGTTTACATGGTTTTTAAAGAAGGTACAGAGGAGCTAAATGTTGTTTTTTAATTCAGTGTTGATGGGTTCGATTACAACATCTTTGTATCTTCAGATGCCGATATTAAATGTTTTAAATGTGGTAGAACAGGGCATCTTGTTCGGGCCTATCCTGAAAGGCAAAGTGACCCCGGTGTTTCTGAGCGACCGGGGCAAGAAGCAGCTGAGCCTGCTGTGGTCGTTCCCCCTGCGGCCACAGTTCAGCCGGCTGCGGAAAGCCCCGGAGTGGCTGCTGCACCAGAACAGACAGAGAGCGAACCCCAAGCCCAGCCTGCAGCCCAAAAGCCCACTGGAGCTACAATAACCCCAGAAGAGCCCTGCGCGGCTGAACCAGTCACGGTGAAGTCCTGCTCGGCTGAACTTGTCTCAGTAAGGCACGGAGATACTGATCGAGACCAGGAAAAGCCCTGCCTGACTGAACCGGACCTGGAAAGGCCCTGCTCAGTGGATTCTGGTGCAGTGCTGGAGCTGTCTGTGCTGGCAGAGGCAGGTACAGAGGTGCAGAACTTGGAAGCACCAGTCACCACACCAGTGCATGAGGACGGGGGAGATGTGGAGATGGAGGATGAGCCCACTTTTAAAGTACCAACTAAGAAAAAGAAAAAAGGTAAGGGACATGGGAAAAAGCAAGCCAAGACAGAAACAAAAACAGATGATAGAGAGTCAGACAGTGAAGACTGTTTGTCAGATTCTGTTTTTAACTTCGCCTCACAGGAAGAACAGCTAAGTGTCGTTTACCCTGCTGAGAACATTAAAGAATTTCTGAGAACCACCAAGTGGCAAAAAAATGTAGTGATTGAAGAGTTTTTCCCAGACAGAAAACAGTTTATTCCCGATGTTAAACATTTCAGAAGAGAAGGCGCTTTTATTGATGTGGAAGTCTATCGCTTGAGGAAACTGATTGCTAAGGTGAATAAGGAAAACTCTGATGATGATTTGTAGAGTGTGTGGTGTGTTTTATGATAGAGTGGTTTTCACCCTCTGTTTATTTTATCTATACTTTTTAATGAACGGGATTCACGTTGCGAGCTTGAATGTTAATGGAGCAAGAGAGTATAATAAGAGAGTTAAGTTGTATGAACTTGTGAAGCAGAAGCGGATTGATGTCATGATGCTGCAGGAAACCCACAGTGATAACAGCAATGCTGCTGATTGGGTGAAGGAGTGGGAAGAGCTGGCGATTTTAAGTCACAACACATCACTCAGTGGTGGTGTTGCTCTGCTCGCAGTTTTATCCCATGTTCTTATTCAGTTGAAGTGATTTTAAACGGGAGACTTTTAAAAGTAAAAGCGTTTTATGAAAATGAGGTTTTAGTTTTCATCTGTGTGTACACTCCCACCAATGCAGTGGAGAGAATGAGTTTTTTAGACAAGTTGAACAGTGTCATTGCTAACAGCAACACTACTGATATTTTAATTTTGGGTGGAGATTTTAATTGCACAACAGATAATTTAGATCGGAATCATGTGGAACCTCACATGGCTTCTCGTAAGCACCTGTGGGAGATGATTGAGGCCCATGAGCTAAGTGATGTATGGAGGAACCTAAATAAAAACCAGAGACAGTACACGTGGGCCCACTCCATAGACAACACACTCTCTCTGGCGAGATTGGACCGTTTTTATGGTTTTAAGCATCAACTGACGTTTTTTACTAAGTGTTGTATTGTTCCAGTAGGTATCTCAGACCACAGTATGGTACAACGTACGATCAGTAAAAGGAATGTAAAGCCTAAGAGCGCCTACTGGCATTTTAACACTGCACTTTTAGATGATGCTAATTTTAGAGAGTCTTTTATTTATTTATGGAATTGTTTTAAATCTGAGAAGGCAGCTTTTAACTCTTTACAAGAGTGGTGGGGTTTTACTAAAACCAGATCAAAGCAGATCAATAGTCGAAAAGAATTAGAAATAGTGGAACTCCAGCGTTTGGAGGCCACTGGAAATCGAGGGCATACGGGAAGCCCTCAAAAGTAAAAAAGCTAAAATGAATGGCCTGTTAGACGTCACAGCACAGGGGGCACTGTTCCGCTCTCGCTTCACAAGTGTGACTGAGATGGATGCTCCGTCCAAGTTCTTCTTCAGTTTAGAGCAAAAGAATGGACAGAAAAGATTTATACACGCTGTCCGAACAGAATCAGGGGATCTCTTGTCGGAGCCCACTGAAATTCGTAAGCAGACAGTATGCTTCTACTCGAAGCCATACAGCAGCGAGAGGTCAGGGGCACAAATAGTGGAGGAGAGCTTTCTGAAAGACCTGCCGAAGCTCTTGGAGCAAGCGGCCAGGGAGCTGGACGGAGAATTGACACTCGCAGAGCTCCATGAAGCTCTCCAAGGCATAGAGAACGGACAGGCGCCATGTATAGATGGTCTCCCTGTTGAATTCTACAAGGCTTTCTGGGCAGTAATAGGGCAGGACATACTGGAGGTCCTAAGGGACAGCATGAATGTCGGTCAGCTACCGCTGAGCTGCAGGAGCGCCGTCCTGACCCTGCTGTCAAAAAAGGGAGACCTGACCCACCTGAAGAACTGGCACCCAGTGTCACTACTGTGCACTGACATCAAGCTGCTTTCAAAAGCATTAGCCTCGAGACTGACCAAGGTTATGGAGCAGATCACTCACCAGGACCAGTCGTACTGTGTGCCTGATAGGTCTATATTTGATAATATATATTTAATTTGTGACATTTTGGACATCTCTAGACTATTGGGCTTACAGACTGGTCTGATTTTTCTAGATCAGGAAAAGGCTTTTGACCGGGTTGAGCATGAATACTTGTGGAAGGTGCTGGAAACCTTCGGGTTCAACCCAGGTTTTATAGCCATGATCAAGGTGTTGTACTGTGAAATTGAGAGTGTATTGAAGGTTAATGGTGGTTTATGTGCTCCTTTTAAAGTGTTGAGAGGTATCAGGCAGGGCTGTGATTTGCTAGGCATGCTCTACACATTAGCGATTGAACCTCTTTTAAAGAAACTCAGAAGTCATCTTTCTGGTTTTAAAGTTCCACACACTAATGCCTCTATCTGTCTGTCAGCGTATGCAGATGACCTTGTAGTAATGATAGGCTCACAGAAAGACTTGAATGTTTTAACTGACGTTTTAAATGACTTTCAGGTTTTATCTTCTGCAAAAGTCAACTGGGCAAAAAGTGAAGCAATTTTAGTTGAGGAGTGGGGAGGAGAGCGACCTACACTACCAGGGGGTCTAGTGTGGAAAAAAGATGGTTTTAAATACTTGGGTGTCTACCTGGGGAATAATGAGTTTTTAAACAAAAACTGGGAAGGCACTGTAGAGCATGTGAAAGGCAGACTGAGCAGGTGGAAGCGGTTGGTCCCAAGGATGTCCTACAGGGGGCGAACGCTGGTCATCAACAACCTAGCCGCGTTGTCCCTCTGGCACAAGCTGGCATGTGTGGATCCACCGCCAAACCTGCTGGCAAGCATCCAGGCCCTGCTGGTGGAATTTTCTGGGACGGTCTACACTGGATTTCTCAGAGCGTCCTGCACCTGCCCAAAGAAGAAGGGGGACAGGGGCTGGTCCAGTTAGCCAGCAGAACTGCAGCTTTCCACCTCCAGTTCCTCCAGAGACTCCTCACTGGTCCCAAAGACTTAATATGGAGACCAGTAGCCCATGGACTTTTACATAAGGTCGGAGGACTGGGCCTACCAGTTTCTGGATTACCGAGTTTTTACCGTGGAATTTTTAAAATCTGGAACTGTTTTAGAAAACAAAACAAGGGCTGTGGAACGCTGCACTGGCTACTGGAGGAGCCCCTGATTCACGGCGGACATCTGGAAATCTCCGGTGTGACCGCCCCTGCACTGTCCAGAGCTCTCATCTCCTCAGGGGTCGTGACACTCCGGGAGCTGGTGAACATCGCGGGGACTGACCTGTCATGGGGAGAGGACCTGGCAGCGCGTTTGGGACTAAGGTCCCTGCGTGTTGTCAATCAGCTCTTACATCGCTGGAGGACTGTCTTAACATCAAAGGAGTGTTTTCAGCTGATGGACTATCAGATTACCGAAACCAACCCTGCAAAAGAAGGATCTTTTCCCCAGCTGGACATCGCTCCTGAAGTGCTGGGGTGTAAGGGAGATGGACTTTGAGTCAGTGTTGGGGAAGCTGCTCTACAGAGCGTGTGTTAAGGTTTTAAATAAGAAGAAGCTGAGTGGGAGGGTAGACACCCCATGGAGAAGTGTACTGGGTTTTAATGCTGATATTAAACCAGAGTGGAGGGCACTGTATAAACCACCATTAACCAAAAGAGCTGCCGACCTCCAATGGAGGATTTTACATGGTATTATCTCTGTGAACTCTTTTATCTCTGTTTTAAATCCTGATGTTGCACATGACTGTCCTTTTTGTTCACAGAGAGAAACTGTTTTTCATGCTTTTATTCACTGCTCCAGGATACAGCCATTGTTTGTGCTTTTACGGAGCATTTCAAGGTCTTTTAATGTTGATTTTACTGTTCAGTGTTTTATTCTTGGTTTTAAATATGCCAAGAGACACAGGTTCAAATGCCAACTGATTAATTTTATTTTTGGTCAAGCTAAAATAGCAATTTACCTGAGCATAAAAAACAAAATTGCACAAAACACAGACTGTCATGCTAAAAGGATTTTCTCCAGACTGGTTAAATCAAGAATTTTAATTGATTTTAACTTTTATAAGAGAATGAATGATTTGCTGATGTTTGAGACAGTGTGTTGTTGTGAGAAAGCTCTGTGCTCTGTGGAGGAAGGAGAGCTCTGCTTTGCACCAGAGCTTAACTAATCCTCACTACTTTATCTATCCACTGCTACACTCAACCTAATGTATTGAAATGGTTTTAAAATTTATTTATTTACTTATTTATTCATTTATTGAGTCACCATGATTTCTGTATAAAGTGACTTGTTTAAATAAAGGACTGTAAAAAGTCAGTAATTAAGGTAAGGAGTTATTATTTTGAAGCCACAAATTAAGTAGCAGACCACGGATTGTGTAACTCCATCACCCAAAACTAGTCAAACTGCCAAGACGTGTTTTTAAATTAGGTGTGTGTGTGTGTATGTGACAGGTTTTGGGAGACATTTGGCTGGTCTCCATAAAGTAAACTGAGATTGAGGGGTGTGCTTAACATGAATCGGAAGCATTGATCATTTAGTCGATGGAACGTCCTCACACGGACGGCAAGGGGTGTGTTTGTGTGTGGAAGCAAGACACCTGGACACTGAGGGACAGAAAGTTTTACTGCCCGATTGCCTAGTTAAATGTTTCATTAGTGAATGTTAATTGTGCATCGAGTGAAGAGAAGCCATAGAGGAATTTGATTTTCTTTCTTTCTTTCTCTCTCTCTCTCTCTCTTTCTCTTTCTCTTTCTTTCTCTCTCTCTCTCTCTCTCTCTCTCTCTCTCTCTCTCTCTCCTCTCTCTCTCTCTCTCTCTGTTTTCCAGAAACAAACTAGAGAAGGACACAGATTGAAGGAAAATTAACCCCAAGGTGGTGATGTACCTGTGAGTGCATATACTTATGCTAATGCCTCAGACAGCGGTTCTTGACAAATTTCATCAATGGATGAACTTTAAAAATATAAATAAATAAAAAACTCATCCCTATCCCAAACGATCTGCTGGTACATCGCAATAACATCAGAATCTTGCACAGACCCTTGACTTACTAGAGACTGGAGCTTGTAGGACACACGTAATGGAGCAAATAAATTGATCCGGGAGCGTGAGGGCATTTAGGTGACCATTCAGATAAATTACTTGCTCACTGTGATGCTCAGCTTCTTTCTCCAACTCACAGTGTATATTTAATAAAAACATGGCAGACTTTACACTACAGAAAAACAGCTGATTAATGAGATTTTTACCACAGAGCTGTGTATCAATTGATCAGATGATGTTGATCCATTTTCTACAACAGCAGCTCTGACAATAGTTCTAGCTGTATGATGATTTACACATAATAAAATGATATTATATTATCTATAGCAATTGTAGGATGACTTTGATGGTCTGTAAGAAGAAGAGGTCAGAGATAGAGAAGAAAACCAAGTGGTGGAAGCTGAAAAAGGAGGAATGTTGTGAGGAATTTAGACAGAAGTTGAGGCAGGCTCTGGGTGGTCAGGTAGTGCTGCCAGATGACTGGGAAACTACAGCAGAAGTGATCAGGGAGACAGGGAGAAAGGTGCTGGGTGTGTCATCTGGAAGGAGGAAAGAAGATAAGGAGACTTGGTGGTGGAATGAGGAAGTTCAGGATAGTATCCAGAGGAAGAGGTTAGCCAAGAAGAAGTGGGACATGGACAGGACTGAAGAGAATAGACAGGAATACAAGGAGTTACAGCGCAGAGTGAAGAGGGAGGTGTCTAAGGCCAAGCAGAAGGCATATGACGAGTTGTACACTAGGTTAGACACTAGAGAAGGAGAGAAGGACTTGTACAGGTTAGCTAGGCAGAGGGATCGAGATGGGAAGGATGTGCAGCAAGTTAGAGTTATTAAGGATAGAGATGGAAGGGTGCTCACAAGTGAGGAGAGTGTACAGAGGAGATGGAAGGAGTACTTTGAGGAGCTGATGAATGAGGAAAATGAGAGGGAAAAAAGAGTAGAAGGGGTGAACTCTGTGGAACAGAAAGTAGATAAGATTAGAAAGGATGAAGTCAGGAAGGCTTTGAAGAGGATGAAAAGTGGGAAGGCAGTTGGTCCTGATGACATTCCGGTGGAGGTCTGGAAGTGTCTGGGAGAGGCAGCAGTGGAATTTTTAGCTAGTTTGTTCAACAGGGTTTTAGAGAGTGAGAGGATGCCTGAGGAATGGAGAAGAAGTGTGTTAGTGCCGATCTTTAAGAATAAGGGTGACGTGCAGAGTTGCAGTAACTATAGGGGGATAAAGTTGATGAGCCATACAATGAAGCTATGGGAAAGAGTAGTGGAAGCTAGGTTAAGGAAGGTAGTGGAAATTTGTGAGCAGCAGTATGGCTTCATGCCCAGAAAGAGCACAACAGATGCAATTTTTGCTCTGAGAATTTTGATGGAGAAGTATAGGGATGGTCAGAAGGAGTTGCACTGTGTGTTTGTAGACTTGGAGAAAGCGTATGACAGGGTGCCAAGAGAAGAGCTGTGGTACTGTATGAGGAAGTCAGGAGTAGCGGAGAAGTATGTCAGAGTGGTGCAGGACATGTATGAGAGGAGCAGGACAGTGGTGAGGTGTGCTGTAGGTCAGACAGAGGAGTTCAATGTGGAGGTGGGACTGCATCAGGGATCGGCTCTGAGCCCCTTCCTGTTTGCTATAGTGATGGACCAGTTGTCAGAGGAGGTCAGACAGGAGTCTCCTTGGACAATGATGTTTGCAGATGACATTGTGATCTGTAGTGAGAGCAGGGAGCAGGTGGAGGAAAACCTGGAGAGGTGGAGGTTTGCACTGGAGAGAAGAGGAATGAAGGTCAGTCGTAGTAAGACTGAGTACATGTGTGTGAATGAAAGGGAGGGAAGTGGAACAGTAAGGTTACAGGGTGAAGAGGTGAAGAAGGTACAGGAGTTTAAGTACTTGGGGTCAACAGTCCAGAGTAATGGAGAGTGTGGGAAAGAGGTAAAGAAGCGAGTGCAGGCAGGTTGGAATGGGTGGAGAAAGGTGTCGGGAGTTCTGTGTGATCAGAAAATATCAGCGAGAATCAAGGGGAAGGTGTACAGGACAGTGGTGAGACCGGCCATGCTGTATGGTTTAGAGACAGTGTCACTGAGGAAGAGACAGGAGTCAGAGCTCGAGGTAGCAGAGCTGAAGATGTTGAGGTTCTCTTTGGGAGTGACAAGATTGGACAGAATTAGGAATGAGTACATCAGAGGGACAGCTCATGTTGGACGTTTGGGGGACAAAGTTAGGGAGGCCAGATTAAGATGGTTTGGACATGTTCAGAGGAGGGACAGTGAGTATATTGGTAGGAGAATGTTGGACATGGGGCTGCCAGGCAGGAGGCAAAGAGGAAGGCCAAAGAGGAGGTATATGGATGGAATTAATGAGGATATGAAGCTAGTGGGTGCAAGGGTTGAGGATGCAGAAGATAGGGATAGGTGGAGAGAGATGATTTGCTGTGGCGACCCCTGAAGGGAAAAGCCGAAAGAAGAAGAAGAAGATTATCTATAGCAATAACGTACATTGTTGCAGGGGAGAGGTTTTATCCCAGAAGAAGTTTTTTTTGGAAGGAGTCTCCAATGTCAGTGCTTCATAACAGTAAAAGTTATAAAAGATAAAGCTGTACCTTTACGTTTTCCATCTTCACTTTACTCTTTCTGGTCTCTCTGCAACCCGAGGAACAGGAATGCTGTCTCAGGGACTCGATTAAATCGAAATAGAAATGAATAAAAAGTAGGTTGTGTCATTCTTTAATTAAGAAAAATTGCACAAATAGCAAATCGATGTGGTATTGGGGGAATCAAACGCTTTAGGGCATGCTGTTATTGGAAAATAATCAAAGTCTGGGTTGGAACTGTAACTCCACTTCATGTTGAGCTGCATCACACCATCCTTCTTCTTTCGGCTGCTCCCTGTTCAGGGTCGCCACAGCGGACCAACTGGTCCGCACAACAACTTGGCAAATGTTTTACGCCGGATGTCCTTCCTGACGCAACCCTCCCATTTTTCCGGGCTTGGGACCAGCACTGCATCCAGTGGCTGGGAATCAAACCCGGGCCTTCCGCATGATAGGCGAGAAACCTACCACTGAGCCACCAATGCCCCGCATCACACCGTTCTATCATCGATTATTTTCCTATAACAGCATGCCCTCAAGCTGTCTATAAAAAGGTGGGATTTTTATATACATATATACTGTATATAAGTTAGATAGTAATGGAAAAGTTTCACTGTAGCAGGTGTTTGTGTCTAAATAGCATTGAGACATGAAACAAAAATCAGATTTGAACGTTTTATTGAACTCTGAGTGCTGTGGCTGCGTCTCAAACGGCTCTCTAGGTCCCTAGGTGGTGAATCAGTATGGACCCAGGATCAGTAGGGACACTGGATCACTACACATAGCAATAATGATGACTCAATTTCCGGTGATATTCTAATCTCCTCATAAGTCACTGTAGAAACCCAAATATGTTCTGTCATGGTATTTCAATCATCGTTATTATCATTAATCATAAAAGTCATTAGACTCAAACAAACTGTATTTATAGAACATCAAATAAAGTTAAAGTAAATAGATTTGAGAACTACACCAACAATAACAAGCTATTTACATTTGTAGACAAAGTTGGCTAAGAGTACGTCCGCCATTTTTCTGATCTAAGAGGCTTCGGAAAATATGACTGATGATGTTATTTCCATTGCATAGTGAGCATCGATGCTTCCTTGTTTTTATGGTGCACTGTGGGATTTTTTAGTGATTGAACCGACACCCTGATCAGTGCCCTGACTGTTGAACTAGCGAGCTGACTGAGACACTTCCAGTACTTGAGTATCCTTTGGTGCCTTACAAATATCCCATAATCCTGAGCATCACCTCGATGGGACTGTATTTGATCTGTTGTAGACTTGTGATATATCAGTGATATACTGTATACTGGCTTCAAAGCGTATATATCACAACCATTTCCCTGCAGATACTGCTTTAGCTTTTGAAATCAGTTGCCTTTTATTCCTGATACATCAGACGTTTTAATAATTTACATGTCTGTTGTTATTAATCGAAAAACATGGAGCTTCATTCAAGGGTGGAAAAAAATCATAATTCATTAGCTGTCACTGGGCAAGTGAAAGCTCCATAGTGCTGCCCAGTCCCCTGTTATACTTCCTTGGAGGCCCAATTAACTAGGCTAAAAAATGGCAAGTAAGGTAGAGGCATTCTGTAGCCATGGTCTTTATCCTCTCCTGGTAATGTCTCTGGTGATGAAGCATATCGTGTTTGTGCTCTCGACAAAAAGGCAGAAAGCCTCTGGCCAACATTTCCACTTTTGCTGTGGTGTTCTCTCATTGCAATCTCGCTACGATCTACATTTTTCCTGGATGATGGATTTAAATTTCAGGTGACTGTGTGTTTTGCTAGCAGTAAAGTTATATAACACTTTTTTGTACTGTATTTTTCAGTTTCCACATCCCTGAGCCTCCCCATTACTGTCTCTGAAACTACTGTCTAGCATGTGCTGCAGATAATATACTGTATTCGGCTAGTACAACCTGTTCCTACCAACAGATACACTGCATTCTTGCTCTGTGCATCAGGTTGTGGGATTCGAAATAGTGTCCTCCGCGACCGTATCAAGGTGCATTGCTGTAAAAATGGTGCGAAAAACAAAAAACATCCAGTGAGTGATGTGAATGTCTTGCTAATGAGAGAGAAGAATGATCAGACTGGTTCTAGCTGACAGAAATGGTACGGTTATTCAAATAAGCACTCTTTAAAACTGTGGTGAGAAGAAAAGCCTCAAAATTCAGGTCAAGCCTTGAGGTGGATGAGCTAAAATGACAGAAGATCACATCAGCTTCCACTCTTAGCCAAGAACAGGAATCTGAGGCTACAGTGGGCACATATTGTGACCTTATGTTAACATTAACTGATGCTCTCGATCATCTGCCCGATTTATACATCGCTGCTGCTACCGTGTATAGGTATTTGAATTGTATGCAGTGTATTATTACTGTTGAATATCAGTATAAATGAAAATGGATCTTCAGGGATGGAAAATTACTGAGAGATTATACATACATGAAAGTATAGCTAGTAGCTAAATAGTCAAAGGTCCTCAAATGAATATAAAAAAGATACCTTTAAATAAAGTGAAATATTAAAAACAAAATTAAAAGTACATGCTTTTCACTGATGAAATAAAGTTATAGGTACACTATATTGCCAAAAGTTTTGGGACACCCCTCCAAATCATTGAATTCCGGTGTTGTTTTTCAGGGGTTGGGCTTGGCCCCTTAGTTCCAGTGAAAGGAACTCTTAATGCTTCAGCATACCAAGACATTTTGAACAATTTCATGCTCCCAACTTTGTGGGAACAGTTTTGGGATGTTCACTTCCTGTTCCAACATGACTGCACACCAGTGCACAAAGCAAGGTCCATAAAGGCATGTATGAGCGAGTTTGGTGTGGAGGAACTTCACGGAGTCCTGACCTCAACCTGATAGAACACCTTTGGGATGATTTAGAGCGGAGACTGCTAGCCAGGCCTTCTCGTCCAACATCAGTGGATCATATGTGATACGTTATGTGTATCGGTCATTGGTTAGATAAGAAATGAAATAATCATCAAGATGTGTATTTTGGTAGAATAGACATACATGGTAGGGGTATAACTTCTGAGAAACTTAATGAATACACTGGTGCAGTCAGTCATTTATTAGGTCCTCATCAATGGCATTGATTATTATATAATTTCACACAAAATGCAACGTTTTAAACTCTTCAAACTTCTGCCCAGTCTGAGGCTTTCCCATAATGAGGCTAAAATCTGCAGGACTGCAGCTAGATGTCACTCTTCTCAGGTATTAAAAAATTGACGGGCTTTAGGACCCGACGACGGAGACGAGAGAAGGGGGGGGTCTTTTGTAGCCGTTACTGACCCGAGCTCCAACTTTCCACCGTGTGAGTGCAGCGGAGCAGAAACCGCCAACCGCCTCAAAGCCGAGAGCCGCAGCGGAAAGAGCGGGAGCCGGTAACGCTCGCTGCAAAGCGCTAAGCGGAAGCGAGTTGACAGACAGATGATTATATCTGCAGTCAGAAAGCGAACCGCAACTGAAAAAAAGGAGCAAAAACAACAACAACAACAACAACAGACGCGAGTGAGGATCACCACCGAGCACAACCGGAGCATCCGGTCCAATGACTGAATCGATCAGTTCACGCACCGTCTACTGAAGCGGTGAACCGAGTCAGGAGTCGGTTCGGTGATCTGACCACACTCCTTAAGGTTTAGAAGATTTAAAAAAAAAAAAAAAAAAAAAAAAAAAAAGGGCCAATATTTCTGGAAATCGGTGAGTGAGTGAAACTTTTATTTTCAGCAGTGCCGCATGAGAACAGAGAAATTTAGACGTAGTGCGTCTAAATTATTGTGTTCACATCTGTGTGTGTGTGTGTGTGTGTGTGTGTGTGTCAGTCAGTGAGCTTCAGAATGATCTAGTTTTATAAGAACAGATGACATGACTTTAAATAATAAAATAAACAGGCTTCTGCTTTCCAGCTGTCAGGTTCATCGATGATGATGATGATGATAACAATAGTTTATGTGTAGGGTTGACTGTGACCTATTTACAGAGAGAGCTACAGTGCAGTAAAAGTGTTATCTGTATACAGTATTATTAACATACACCAATCAGCCATAACTATTATTGTGTAGGTTCCCCTTGTGCTGCCGAAACAGCTCTGACCCCTAAATCCATGGGCTCCACCAGTCCTCTGAAGGTGTGCTGTGGTATCTGACACCAAGACGTTAGCAGCAGATCCTTTAAATTCTGTAAGTTGTGAGGTGGGGCCTCCATGGATAAGACTTGTTTGTCCAGCACATCTCACAGATGCTCGATCAGATTGAGATCTGGGGAAGCTGGAGGCCAAGTCAACACCTTGAACTCATTGTCATGTTCCTCAAACCATTCCTGAACACATTTTTTGCAGTGTTATTCTGCTGAAAGAGGACACTGCTATTAGGGAATGCCATTATCCTAAAGGTGTGTACTTGATCTGCAGCAGTGTTTAGGTAGGTGGTACATGTCCAAGTAACATCTACGTAAATGCTCGGACACCATCGTCTATCCGTCATGATCTAACCCCTTTTAGATTTTTTACTCTTGACGATTTTTCCTGATTCTAACATCATCTGACTGTTTGCTTGCTTCTTAATATACTAGATGCCACTCTCCCGAGATAATCAATGGTTATTCACGTCACCTGTCAGTGGCTTTAAAGTTATGGCTGATTGGAGTATATTACACATGCAAATACTCTACAGATTATCCAGCCTCGCCGATCCATGTCTGTTCTATGTATCTTACCGATAAACATATGGCATATCTACACTGTGTTATTCACACGACATTAGACATTTCCAGTACACCCACAGTCTCGTGCACACCTGTGGATCTTGTATGTTGTGCCAGATCTGTAAATTAGTGACACGCTTCACAACTCACGTGTCATCATGTGATTAGAGGAGAAAAATATTAATGATAGGGTTCTTTTTATGCTTGTATGATACGGTTGTGTAATCTGCTAAATTGACTTCAGCACTTCACTGAAACATACTGTCACTCCTCCTCTTACTGCAGTCATTTATAATCGTAATGCAGCCGCATGACATGGCGTTGTTAACTTTCTGCACTTCATTACCATTAACTATTATGTAAAACAGTTCAAGAATCATTGCCAACCCGTGTGATCCGATCCAACAGACGAGCTGCTGTTGCTCAAATGGCTGAAGAAGTTAATGCTGGTTCTGATAGAAAAGAGTCAGAATACACAGTGCATGACGGGTCACGACTGTTTTGGCAGCAAATGGGGGGGAAACACAATATTAGGCAGGTGGCCATAATGTTATGCCTGATCGGTGTGTATTTAAAATTATTTGTATTAATCCCTAAAGTTACTGCAGAGCGAGAAAAATGAGTCAGCTAGTATTTGGATGGAGAGTACAAATAATAACAAATAAAAACAGACCAGGACAACAAGGGACCGGTTTTTGTGTCATCAATATGAGACTGAGATCTTATTTCTTAAAATACTAAATATTTAAAAATCAAAACAAAATTAACATCAATATCAGCGATCTATTTAAACCAGATTTATTTATTCTAATTTCTTGATTTATGTCTTTCTAGTAAACATGACTGGATGTACAAAAGGTGCTTGATATTTTATGAGACATAAATGCAGTATTCAGGCATCTTTGACATCACCGGTACATTTTTCTTCCTTTAAGTCACGAAAACTCAGTCATCTGAAACCTGCCTGTATAACGGAGCAGCCTGAGCTTCCGTCTTCTTCACTTTGTGCAGCATTCAAGGCTCCTGACCACAGACAGGTTTCACCCACTCCTGGTGGGTGTGAATGAATATGCTGAATGCTCCTTGAACGTGTGTGTGTGTGTGTAGCTGCTGAAACCAGTGGCCTTTTCAGGTTAGCCTGTAAAAGGACTCTATTAGTGTAGGTCAGAGCAGAAGAGTGTAGGCTGGTCAGGAGGATGGAGAAAGTGAGCTTGGCTTTAGTCTATTCTGAGACTGCAGCTGGGATCAGTGAGTGGAAATGACTCCATTAAATGTGTGCATAAGAAATGAAGACTGCATCTAGACTGATGGATTGAGTTGGCTTCTTTCGGTCAGCGTGATGATTCGGTCGATGATGTTAAGGGAGATTCGTCGTTACTGTGTGTTGAAAGTAATAATGACGTCATCGCTGCTCAGAGAGGAATGCAGTTTTATAGACTGAGTATGATGTCAGAGTATGATGTCAGAGTATGATGTCAAGTATGATGTCAGAGTATGATGTTATTATATTTTATTTTCATTTTAAATGATATTTTATTATTATAAAAAATAGAATTTATTAAATTGAATTATAATTTTATATCGGGGGCACGGTGGCTTAGTGGTTAGCACGTTTGCCTCACACCTCCAGGGTTGGGGGTTCGATTCCCGCCTCCGCCATGTGTGTGTGTGGAGTTTGCATGTTCTCCCCGTGCCTCGGGGGTTTCCTCCGGGTACTCCGGTTTCCTCCCCCAGTCCAAAGACATGCATGGTAGGTTGATTGGCATCTCTAAATTGTCCGTAGTGTGTGATTGCGTGAGTGAATGAGAGTGTGTGTGTGCCTGCGATGGGTTGGCACTCCGTCCAGGGTGTATCCTGCCTTGATGCCCAATGACGCCTGAGATAGGCACAGGCTCCCCGTGACCCGAGTGTAGTTCGGATAAGCGGCAGACAATGAATGAATGAAAATTTTATATTGTATATAAATATTTATAATTAAATTTTATGTCATTATACAACCGTACACGGTCAAACGCATATGACTGGAGGGGTCAGGGGTCAGAATAAAAAAAAAAAAACTGTATAAAAAAATAAATAAAATGATCTGTACAAGAGCAACGAATAAAATATCATTTGTAATCAATAGAAAATTTCTGTGGTGTTAAAAAAGATTAAGAAAAACTTTTGATTTTTTTTTTCTTTTTAGTTTAGTTTATTGACTAAACTGTCTAGAGATTAAAACAAAAAACTAAACAAAAAAAAGGATTGAAGTCATCTTGAATCTTTGAGTTTTCTGTTTGGTTCTGTTCACTGACTCCTATTACAGTGCGGGCTAAATAATTATTATCTAAATGTAACAATAATTTAACGTCCAAATGTCTTTTTTTTTTTTTGTAAATATTTTTAGAAAAACATTTAACAGAAGTATTACTGAAACCTTTTTTTTTTTCAAATAAATAAAAAATTCTGAACAAATTTTATTTGTTACATAAGCAATCATACACTGTACAACGGGCAGGGAAAGGCTTTTTACGACTGTCCGTGTTATAAAAAATATTAAATAAAATAGGGGTCAAAAACGAGGGGATTAAAAAAATATAATAATAATAATAATAATAATAATAATAATAATAATAATAATAAAAGAATACAGTACAATAAAATAAAATGAAATGGAATAAGATAAAAATAAAAAAGATAGAATAAAATAAGATAAAATGCAAATTAGTGTAGCAAAGAAGATATATAAGATATAAAGTGGACTCTTTCCATAAAGTGGAAATTGACCAGTAGAAATTGTAAATAATAAATAATATGGTAGATGATAAGTAGCAGTTATGAATAATGTGCATATGTTTAATTATGTGCAATTTTTATGCATAAACAAAATAATAAATTTAGCATTTTTACAGTTTTTTTGTGATATGATGTTTTTGGACTCGATTGTGATTGGTCAGAAAGCATCGATTCACTTTACACAGTAGCAGCTCTGCTGCACTTTAATTAAATGCTTCTCTTTCAAATACGTTAGTGTTGCTATAGCAACAGCATACCGCATAGTGTGTGGGGCTTGGACGCTCCACAGTAATCGAGACCAGTTATCTGTAATAACGGATTGATGTTGATGAGGTGAAGGTCAGAAATGTTTATTAATCACTCCAGGGTCAGCACTTTGTATCAGTCACAGCTACGGGAACATGACTAGCTGCATTTGTTTGGTCTTATCACCTTCAAGAAAGAACAAAGTTGAGGAAGTGACTGATGATATTGTAAACGATAACAGGAGGTAACTTGTCTTATGGACGTGGCACGACGTTAAATGTAACTATAAAAAGCGACAGAGTCGAATTTAAATTTTACATTATATATAAATATTTATATTTAAATGTTATATATTCATATTTATATTTACATTTTATATTATATATAAATATTTATATTTAAATGTTA
>JAUCMX010000027.1:10183237-10185737 GCA_033459395.1 Hemibagrus guttatus
CTACACAGAAATCTGTCACGCCTGATCTGAACCTGTTGCACATCACAGAGTCTGCACAGGGACATGCTGAGTGTGTGTGTGTGTGTGTGTGTGTGTGTGTGTGTGTGTGTGTGTGTGTGTGTGTGTGTAGGTGATTCAGTGATCAGATATTTGTGCTGTTCAGCAGTAGAGTAAATGTTTGCTGCATCTTTATCAAGTCCTTCCACAATAATTACGGACTTGAATAGGTGGCGTAGATAGTGAGCAGGAACAAGGCTGGTTATTATCAGCTGCTGTGCTACGTCTGTGTATGCAAAAGAGGCGTGTGTGTGTGTGTGTGTGTGTGTGTGTGAGAGAGAGAGAGAGAGAGAGAGAGAGAGAGAGAGAGAGAATGAGAATGTGTGTGTGTATGTGTGTGTGAGAGAGAGAAATTGTGTGTGTGATGTACAGTATGTATACATAATCTATACACTTTTCTGTGATATTTTGTCATCTCTCACACACACACAAACAAACACACACACTCTCTCTCTCTCCCTCTCTGCCTCTCTTATATATACACACACACACACACACACACTCTCTCTCTCTCTCTCTCTCTCTCTCTCTCTCTCTCTCTCTCTCTCTGACCTGGCTCATGTTTGGTCATCTCTGGGTCTCTCTGCCTTTCTGTTTCACTTGTTCCCAAACTGTTCCATTAAACACACTTGTGCTCCACTTCCTGTCTAAACAGTGCAGCCTCACAGAGTGTTTATGCCGCAGGAAAAACAGGCAGTTAAAGCAGAACTGCGTCTCTCGGGTGCAGGGATCCCAGTTTGCATCCTCGTGCAGTGTATAGAGCTGTAGCGAGAGAAACGACTAGAAATGGAAAGGAGTGACAGAAACGGCAGCAACAGCAACGTCTCGGAATACCAATGAGGTTTGGGAATGCGTGCCGCCGATCAGGCGTGCTGAATGAGTGCAGTGTGTGTGAGAGTCATCTGGTGCACTGGAGTTCAGTCAGATGATCAGCCTTCAGGATTCGGGAAGTGAACTGAAACCATGCTGTGAATGTGGACAAGCAGGAACAAGAGTCAATAGAATTTGCATGATGAGGAAGAGGTGAAGGATGGAAAGATGCCAAATGAGAGCTGCTCTTTAGAACCACTGACAGCGACTATGTGAATATATATCATGTATATCACACACACACACACACACAGTCACAGAAAAGAGTATAGATCTTGTAAACATACTGTATTTCTCTCTCACACACACACACGCACACAAAATATCACAGAAGAGAGTATAAATGATTTACACATACAGTAAGTCTCCCACACACACATCACAGAAAAGTGTGTGTGTTTTATCTATATGTACTGTATAAGACACACACAAAATGTATATATCATGTATACATTCTGTGCATCACACTCTCTCTCTCTCTCTCTCTCTCTCTCTCTCTCACACACACACACAATATTACATAAAAGTGTATATATCATGTATACGTACAGTATATCACACACACACTCTCTCTCTCTCACACAATCACAGAATAGTGTATTGTGATGATATTTATTGCTATCTTGTTATTGTATCATCATAATATCAGCTCTATCATACAGCCTTACTCATTTCAACAGACATTTCCAATCACAAGACCTGGTGTTTCAGCACATGTGCTGTTCCTGAGGCTTACCTTACCAGAAAATGTTTTTCACCAGTCTTTCTCTTTTTACCCCTCCACCCCCACCCCCACCCATATTCTCACCCCCACCCACTTCTATCCAGTGTTTATAGCAGTGAAAATACAGCAAAAAAAAAATAGGAACAGTGTTATAAATCATAAATGTGATAAATGATTTGTGCTTTGAAAAAAAAAAAAAAAAAAAAAAAGAAAATAATATAGCATACTAAAATAAACACAGATTGAAATGCGTGATAAACTTACAGCTAAAGCCGAGCAGGAAGTCTTTACTGTAATTATATAATGAACCTCAACTCCAGCTGGTGTTTATAAAACTTTATGAGCTCTGAGGTTTTTAGTTATATGGCACTTCAATTGTGGCAAATGTAGGGTACAAAAAAATTCCAGGCAAAGATGTGCACACATTAAAGAGTTTACCTTATTTTTATTTTTTACTGTGGCAAGTTGATTTAAGATTGTTTTCACCGTTTATTTTATTTACTTTTATATAGACATAATATATATATATATATATATATATATATATATATATATATATATATATATATATATATATATATATATATATATATATATAAATATAAATATAAATTATTTAAATTCAATTAAATAAATGTCTAAGGGGGGCACAGTGGCTTGGTGGTTAGCACGCTTGCCTCACACCTCCAGGGTTGGGGGTTCGATTTCTGCCTCTGAGTGTGGGGTGCCTCGGGGGTTTCCTCCCCTGGTCCAAAGACATGCATTGTAGGTTGATCGGCATCTCCAAATTGTCCGTAGCGTGTGATTGCGTGAGTGAATGAGAGTGTGATTTCTTATTTTTTGCATGTT
>JAUCMX010000027.1:10190737-10218237 GCA_033459395.1 Hemibagrus guttatus
AGATTGCCTCTTCTACATAGGATGTAGTCTACCTGTGTTCTCCTACCTCCACCCTTGTAAGTCACTCTATGCTCCTCCCTCTTCTGAAAATAAGTGTTAACCACTGCCATGTCCATCCTCTTAGCAAAATCCACTACCATCTGTCCTTCAAGGTTCCTTTCCTTAACTCCAAACTTGCCCATCACCTCCTCATCACTTGTGTTCCCCTCACCAACATGTCCATTAAAATCCGCTCCTATCACCACTCTCTCACCCGTGGGAATACTCTCCATCACCTCATCTAATTCACTCCAGAATCTCTCTTTCTCCTCTAACTCACAACCTACCTGTGGGGCATAACCACTAACAATATTCAACATCACCCCTTCAATCTCTAACTTCAGACTCATCACCCTATCTGACACTCTCTTCACCTCCAGAACATTCCTCACAAACTCCTCCTTCAGGACCACACCTACCCCATTTCTCTTACTATCCACACCATAATAAAACAGCTTGAATCCTGCTCCTATACTACGAGCCTTGCTACCCTTCCACCTGGTCTCCTGTACACACAGTATATCCACCTTCCTTCTCTCCATCATATCAGCCAGCTCTCTACCTTTCCCTGTCATAGTACCAACATTCAGAGTTCCTATTCTCAGTCCTACACTCTTACTTTTCCTCTTCTCTCTCTGTCTGTGCACTCTCCTCCCTCCTCTACTTCTTCGACCAACAATAGCCCAATTTCCACCGGCGCCCTGTAGGTCAACAGCGCCGATGGCGGTCGTTGTTAACCCAGGCCTCGACCGATCCGGTATGAAATTCGTACTGACGATTCGCATGGTTAAATTTGGCAATATTTTACGCTGGATGCCCTTCCTGACGCAACCCTCTCTATTTATCCGGGCTTGGGATCGGCACAGAAGTCACTGGACTGTGACCTCCATGGCTAGATTGGGACCAACACATATTAGTCATAATGTTATGCCTGGTTGGTGTAGCTGATGCAGTACACATCAAAATGAAACATTTCTCCATAAAACAACACGGAGCTAAAGATTTAAAGTAAGTTGTCCTAGCCATAAGTATTTTGACGGTGTGAAAAAGGCAGGAAATAATAAATTTGTAAATAAAAGGAACCTAAATAGGACATCATTCATCTTCTTCTTCTTCTTTTTCTTCATACATAACCATCACTTAGATCTAGACCTTAACAATTAGGAATGCACCAATGACATTTATCTGTTTTCTATCGATTCCTGACACGACTCTAATACACACGTCCTGCACCGTGTGCTATTCACATAAAGAACAGCTGTGTTAAATCCACACAACTCCTTGCATTCCTGTTGTAGTAAATCCTCCTTGTCGTACTGAGCACTAGTGCTGAGTTTATCCACACGAATCAAATCCAGCTAACGAGAGCAGGGCTTTACATTTGGAAAGACTTTTCATTGTCTAACACAAAATTCATGGAAACATCAAGGAAATGGCCAGTAGACAGAAGCAGTGCGGGGGCACACGGTGACAGGATAAACAAGTGGACACGTACAGTGACAGCAAGCCAGTGTGCACTTTTAAGCAGTATGTGAAATGTTGTAGGCGTGATCTGAATCATGTCACTTATCAAGCACGACATTGTGAGAATTCTGCTCTGTGGATTGGATTGAAAAATGTCAAATCCTCTCAGTCTAGCACTATATGCCAAGAACAGCCTGTGATACTGATACAAACGTGGAAAAATATGTAAGTCCACATTCAAGTAGGGTTGGATACCGTTCGCATTTTTACTGGTACGGTACCTGGAATTTGGTAACGCTACTCAACGGTACCTTTTTCAGTACTTTACACTTAAATGTTTAATAACATAAACATTTATTTAGTCCAAACTGCTCAATGTCAACATTTTGTTATTTATTTAGGTTTCAGACAGCTCACATAACGTTAAAGTTACTATTTGTTTAACATAAATAGCACGGTACGGAATTTTGATCTGTTAACTAGAACGCTAGAAAAATGCTACGTTAACGGCAACCATCACTGTGAAAATGTCATTTTCTCCAACGACAACTTAACAAATTAGATAGGATAATTACCTAAAGTTGTTGAAGTTGAAGTCGTCGAAGCCTCACTTAATGTTCTGTCGTCCTGGGATTCAACTTCGGCAGGTGTGTTAGCTGCAGCTACTTTTGCTATTTTGCTGCGGGAGATCAGGCTGCCAAATACCAAGTAGACTCTTGAGCTTTTAAATACATGTTGTGTTTGATTAAATACATGTTGTGATTCCTGAGGATAGATGTGTTGCCATGGCCAGCCTTGCATTTAGTATTGCAAATATTGCAAATAGCGTTGTCTGCAACTAATTTTGTAAAACTACACTTGCAAACATTTTCATTTAGCCATTGTTGCAGGGTGACATCGTGATGCTCTCTCTTTCTTTCTGTAATGTACTCTCGCGCGGTGCCCAGATGTGTTCTCGGGTACCGAAATTTGGCACCGATTTGATTTCATGTGAACCGGTACTCTGTAGTACCGACATAATTTGTTCGGTACCCTTAAAAGTACCGAGTCTGGTACCTAACCCTACATTCAAGCAATGTGTTGGAGTCTGGAAAAGCACAGTAACGGTTAGAACCTAGACAAAAAAAGATGGAAAAATTAACGTGTGAAGATTCTCAGTCATCCAGGTGATCTGGAAGTTGAGTCATGTCAACTGGACTTCTTTCTAGTTAGATCGAAACGTTTTACTACTCATCCGGGCAGCTTCTTCAGTCTTCAATCACATTTTAAGGATGATAAGGTACACATCTTAGACAGAGAAGACGGATGGTTTGAAAGAGGAGTGAAGGAAG
Source organism: Hemibagrus guttatus (assembly GCA_033459395.1). Taxonomy (NCBI): domain Eukaryota; kingdom Metazoa; phylum Chordata; class Actinopteri; order Siluriformes; family Bagridae; genus Hemibagrus; species Hemibagrus guttatus. The sequence goes on from JAUCMX010000027.1 coordinate 10,193,572, forward strand.
CCAACTATGTCCAGGTGGAAAATCCTTCTCTCAACAGAGGTACAACATGTCTCCTATTTTTCATGCTGCTCTTTTATCCATCGCCAAGGTCAAGACCTCTTCATACGTCCACCAGGAAAGCCACACCTAAGTCCACTCTCACATTCACAGACTGAAGAAGTGAGAAGCTTTGTGTAACATCCGGGTCTCAAACCCGGATGTCTGTGGAAGCCGTGTGGGCCCGCACGCCACGGAACAGACCCATACGCAGGATTCAGCAAGCGCTGCTTCATTAACAGGGGTAAGATGGTACTAACATAAAACGTGGAGCAAACTAAACATGGTTAACACAAACACGACACAGCGCCTGGACATCAAACAAACAAACAAACATACGAACGAACCAACATACTAACAAACAGGCAGACAGACAAACAATGACTGACGCCGACAGGTACACAAGGGCTCATATATGCATATATATATATGTATGTTTATGTATATAGATCTAGGCATCAGGGCAAATAGGGAACAGGTGATAAGGCGAGAAGGCAGAACAATAGGAGGGGCGTGGCACAGAGTACATGGGGAATACAAACAACACAGCAGGCTACGGCGATCCACCTGCCAGCACCCCCTCCGGTGGTTGTGCAGGGCACTGTCCCAGTGGTTTCTGACACTTTGCTAGGTGAGCATGATTTCCTCACACAGAGACTGTCATGCTATGAGGGATATGTTGGATAGCTGTATATAATTCTGTATCGATAGAGAAATTAAAGCCTAATAGATTCAGTTAGTAATTAGATACTGGCTGGTAAAATGTCTGTGATGCTCCTGTACCCCAGTTTAAGGAAATCTTCCAAAATACAACACGGAAAAGATAAAATATTTTTAAAATTCAAGAAATCATGTAGATGACTATCATATTAACTGTGTCACCATGTAAAAGGGTTTTCCCAGGCCGTAACATCTATGCAGGATATGTGCACAAGACTGGAATATTAATGAGAGATTCTCAGGAAAGAAACTTTACTTTCGTTTCTCGACTCAAATAATATGTGTGTATTTGGATGAAATAATTGTTCAAAATCTGGCCACTTTTAGGTGCCACTTTCAGTTTCTCCCATCCAAGCCCATTAAGAGAGTTTCTAATGGAGTATGAATAAATATATCATACTGTGTGCTCATCTTATTCTATAATGAGTGCGTGCTGTGAAAGCAGACAGAGCCATGTGTGTGTTAAGGTCTACCTCTAATGCTGTACAAGTCAGTCCATTAGGAATATTTCGAGTCGATTAAGAACTGCTTATTACCGGAGTACCCGGAGGAAACTTCCGAGGCACGGGGAGAACATGCAAACTCCACACACACATGGCGGAGGCGGGAATCGAACCCCCAACCCTGGAGGTGTGAGGCAAACGTGCAAGCCACCGTGCCCCCCCCCTTCATTCATTCATTATTATTATTATTATTATTATTATTATTATTATTTTTTTTTTTTTATTTTTTTTCAATTTATTTATTTATTTTTCAATTTATTTATTTATTTTTCAATTTTTATTTATTCATTATTATTATTGTTATTATTATTATTATTATTATTATTATTAATTTTACGTTTAAGGGGGCACGGTGGCTTGGTGGTTAGCACGTTTGCCTCACACCTCCAGGGTTGGGCTTTTGATTCCCGCCTCCGCCGTGTGTGTGGAGTTCTCCCCGTGCTTCGGGGGTTTCCTCCGGGTACTCCGGTTTCCTCCCCCAGTCCAAAAACATGCGTGGTAGGTTGATTGGCATCTCTAAAGTGTCCGTAGTGTGTGATTGTGTGAGTGAATGAGAGTGTGTGTGCCCTGCGATGGGTTGGCACTCCGTACAGGGTGTATCCTGCCTTGATGCCCAATGATGCCTGAGATTGGCACAGGCTTCCCGTGACCCGAGAATAGTTCGGATAAGCGGTAGACAATGAATGAATGAATGAATTTTACGTTTATTATTTTTTAAATGTAATTTATTTTAGTTAAGCCACCATGAGTTTGACGTAAAAAGGCAGCAGCACTGTTAGGAGTGTGTCCCTGTGTGTTACTGTCTGGATTAAGGAGTGCAACAGTGTCAGAACAGGTGAAGTGATTTCATCAGTCGCTGTACTACGAAGTCGTCAGTAGGCGTTCCTACTAGTGGTTGCCATAGTAACAACGTTTATCAGAACGTTCTTGATGTTTAAAAGAAACGTCCTGGAGGGAGATTTGGCGTTCGTCTATTAAAATTCATCAACGGATATATGCATCATATCGTATGAGATGAAGCAGAAGCATATTCGCTCCATATTTGCATAAAGTTAAACTTTTCTCAACTTTGTGGCATGGCTGGACATGCCCACATCTAGTCGCCAACGCTAACTGTCACTCAGTAGGTCAACTCTCCGGCTCTCATTGAAAATGAATGATCTCTGCTAGCTTTGTCGCTGTGAGTCACTGTATGTATGAACGTAGCATTAGTCATCGCAGACTGGATGAACGTTGAACGTTATCACAGATGGGGGTTAGCTCTCCCCTGAAGGCCTATCACTGCCAGAGATGTGCTTAGTTACAATCCAACTTGGAAATCCTCAGCAAGTTCCTAGGGAATGTTTCATCTGTTTCCGAGCCTTTGCGGAGAGAGAAAAAAGCTTACACGCGTTCATTTCAGAGCTTAACTCGCTTTTCCCACCCAATTTGACAAATGTCCGGATTGGCACGGTTTAATTTCTTCCTGCGCGACTCCGAGCTTCCTTTTGTGGCAGATATTGTGGCTTTGTGAAGCATTAAGCGGCTGTGCGCTGTGATAGGAAATTCTGAACACGTTTCAGATCCCCTGCCATTTCTTCCTTTTTTTATTTATATATTTTTTATAATGTTATTTTCTTTAAAATAACAGGTGACAGAAATCGAGTGACAGATGGCTCTGGCGTGAGTCTCGGCCCAAATGCCCAGTCTGCAAATCTGTCGCATGGAGAAGAGCCGGCCAAAAGAGGTCTCCCGATGAGCCTGAGTCGTTACTTCTTATCCACTCTTGCGAAACTGCCTCTCAAGTACCAATTTGGTCTCGTATACTCGCTGCTTTGGGTTACTGAAACCAACAGAAACAAGGTCCTGTGGATTCGGTGGTGAACTTACCATCTGTATCCTTCTCTTATTTCATCATCTTAAACAATCCACCTTAAATACTTCACACGTTAAATATGATTATATTAAAATATTCTGCTGCTCTTAATGATTTTAGTTATAGTCTATCCCACGCTGACATCACCGGGGGACGTTATTAGCGCAGTTACAATGCCATTTAATAGGAGAAAGTTTTCAGCCATCTCAAGCAGAAGGGATAAAGGTCAGTGTTTCAGTGTTAGCTCTGAAAAACAACAGGGCTTCTTTCTTTTCTTTGCTCACCATTTTTCAGTGATGTTCACCGTCATGTTAATGAGAAATGCAACACAGGATTACTGGAGACTGCAAATGCCAGACCCTAGACTGGAGTTCCAGCAGAGGCTCTGCTAGTTAGCGATGTTGACAGCGGTATTACAGATTTTTTGCAGTTTTTCCCAGATTTGGACCAAGATGCGTTGTGTGACATCATCACAACACATTTATCCGAAACCCTTTTCGATGCACGTTTGTCAAACATGAGTACAGCTATCAGAAGTCATGATGTGCACAGATCAGGCACAACATTATGACCACCTGCCTAATATTGTGTTGGTCCACCTTTTGCTGCCAAAACAGCCCTGACCCGTCATGCACTGTGTATTCTGACACCTTTCTATCAGAACTAGCATTAACTTCTTCAGCCATTTCGGATCACACGGTCCAGCCTTCACTCCCCACGTGCATCAGTGAGCCTTGGCCGCCCATGACCCTATCTCCAGTTCACCACTGTTCCTTCCTTGGATCACTTTTGATAGATATTGACCACTGCAGGCCGGGAACACCCCACAAGAGCTGCAGTTTTGGAGACGCTCTGATCCAGTCGTCTAGCCATCACAATTTGGCCCTTGTCAAGACTCGCTCAAATCCTTACGCTTGTCCATTTTTCCTGCTTCTAACACATCAACTTTGAGGACAAAATGTTCACTTGCTGCCTAATATATCCCACCCACTAACAGGTGCCATGATGAGGAGATCATCAGTGTTATTCACTTCACCTGTCACTGCTCAGAATGTTATGGCTGATGTGTATGTGTCTTTTCTAGTGGGAGTTTAAAAGAAGAATCCGAATCCTGTGTTAGAAGTAGTTTTCTCCAGGAAAAAAAAAGTTGTATCCCAAATGACATAAACACTCCTGGAGGGTCTGGTGTTAGCATCTAATTAAATGGTATTAGAAGCTGATCTGATTAGATCTGTTTAGAAGTGTACACATGAGGAGGAAAGAAAGCTGGACTGACTAAAGTGCTAAAGATAAACTAAGCTAAACCGCTGCTAAATCACTCTGTTCAACTCGGACGTGGGAATTGCGGCATTTTCAACTTCCATGCTTTCGATCTGCAAGGTAAAAAATACATCTGGAGGCATCCATGCTAGTCTCTTCTTTGCACCAATCTAACAGCTAACTTTGATAAATCTGTATCTCTTCTTCAAATCAGTGCTCCGTATCTGTCTGGGTTACTGATGAAGGAAACGGTGTGTATGTTATATTATTATATTATTATTATTATTATTATTTTGTCGTAAATATTAGTGTATAACTCATTTAAAAGTAAAGAATTACTAAGTGTTGGCATGTTGAATTGACATCACTTGCTGAACTTGGGGCTTAATAGACCTTCCTAAATCTGAGTGGGAATTCTATGGTGAGAGTGGGAATTCTATACTGAGAGTGTGAATTCTAAGCCGAGAGTGGGGATTGCGAGCCGAGAGTGGGAATTCTATGCTGAGAGTGGGAATTCTAAGCCGAGAGTGGGGATTGCGAGCCGAGAGTGGGAATTCTATGCTGAGAGTGGGAATTCTAAGCTGAGAGTGGGGATTGCGAGCCGAGAGCGGGGATTGCGAGCCGAGAGCAGGGATTGCGAGCCAAGAGTGGGAATTCACAGTGGGAATTCCAAGCCGGAAGTGGGAATTCCAAGCCAAGAGTGGGAATTCCAAGCTGTTTTATTTTCTTGAAGGTGGGAAATTCTGAGTTACTAGTTTTGCATGAGTGAAGCATAAATCGCTCTGGCACCTGTTTAGGCAGGTAGTATGAATGGCATTGTGGGTAATGCAGGAATCCTGTTAAAAAGGAAAATAAAATTTAAATAAAAAAATGTATTGTAAACAGAATCTTGGAGCTCACTAAAGATCAGGTTAGTATGCAAGTCCTTCAGGGTGAATTCTGCCTTTAATGAGCTGACTCAGAGTCCCAGAGAAGCTTTGAGTTGTGTTTGATTGAGAAACTCGAGCCTCTCATTAGGAGCCCACTCACTCCCACTTCCTGTCATTTCTGTACATGTAATGGCAAGATCGAAAAGTGAGCCTTCATTACTTACAGCATTTTCAGTCAGCTTTTTAGCGCTATGTCCATTTATATTCGCTGACTTCCAATGGCACAAAGTTGATTATGAGATTATAGCGATGATCCTTTCCAGCTATCTGTGTGTGTGTATGCGTGTATGAAGGCTAGATGACACGGAGGAAGCTCAGACGAGCGCGAGGTTTTTCACCAGCTAATTAAGATGATCTTCAGAGTGTGGTATTTGGAAACAAACAGCCGTGAAACCCTCGATCTTGAACGTAATTCAATTCTGTGCAGATGGTGAGCCCCCCCACAGACACATTTAGCCAGGCGCTTTGAACAAACAACAAACATTATCCTTAGAGGAAAGCCTTGCCGCTTTGGCTCTCGTCTTTAAACTTTGACGCAGACCTGCAGATGTAGCAGCAAGCTGTCCCCAGCGAGGATTCTGGGCCGCAGATGGTGTAGTTTTCTCATGGGCTGATTGGAGATGCTTTTTTTTTTTTAGTTCATCGACAGAAGGCTTGGCTTTAGAGAAAGTTTACCGAGTGGTGGAGGAATCTGTCCATGAATAATGAGCAGATTTCATTCCTTCCTGTTATCAGCTGATGCTTGTGTAGACCTCGGTGACATGAAATGTGTCTGCAGAGCTCAAAGACACCAGACTGATCATTTTGTAAAGCTTGGCTAAACTCTGAAATGGCTGTTCTGGGAAAGCTAAACTGGTGACTCCAATCCTTTTATGGCAAGCCCGGGGAAACCAGAAGGCTCACACACACTTAAAAGGCTTGAGCTTCTGCTATGGACTCATAACACATTACTGATGACAAAATCTATACAAATATCTGCTTTGGTATGAAGGGACATGTAAAAGCCTCTAAAAAGACCATTATCTCCATCATCACTAGCACGTAACAGCATTGAGTATGGTTAAGATTACAAATATACCCCAATTTGTTTCCCGTTTTTCCATTCATTGTTTTAACATCCCTTCTGTATTACTTTTTAGTGTATATAACAAGCAATATAATATTGCAAAATTCTAATTATAAAATAATTTTTTCACACACTTTATTAAGCTCTGGTCACTACTAAGATATCCACTTCTGTCTCAGTACAAAGCAATGACCATGACTTGAATACCTCATTTCCTTCTGTTATTGAATTATAGCCATAACAACATTATTTCATTCCCATAACTTCCCAAAATTCCTGTAACCCACTCTCATTATGGCTTATAAGCTTTGTTTAGTGGTTAGCATGTGCGCCTCGTACCTCTGGGATCGAGGATTTGATTCCTGCCTTCTCCCTTTGCATGTTCTCCCAGTGCTTCAGGGCTTTCCTCAGGGTTCTCCAGTCTCCTCCGCCAGTCCAAAGACATGTGTTGTAGGCAGATCGGCATCTCTAAATTATCTGGTAATGAGTGTGTCTTATGATGTCCTTCACCTTGTGCCCTGGAATAGACTCCAGGTTCCTGTATCCCTGTGTAGGATAAACAGTACAGAGAATGGATGGTTGGCTTGGCCGTGAGTAAGAAACGTATTTCATGTTAATAATTTTTTCTTTTTTCTTTTTTCCCCCCATTAAGGGCATTTGTCACCAGCAGTGCTCTTTAAATGACCTAATTTTTTAAATAATTTAATATTTAACGTTTGTGCAGGAGAATTGAGAAGTATTGTTATAATAATTTTTAATATTATGCATAAAAGTTTGACTTTCTTTCATTTTACTTGGCTTCTTGATTGAAATATAATTGATTTATTTCATTAGAGCATCAACTCTAGTTCTAATCGAATTGCATCACTCTAATTTGGAGTGGTTAACGCTGACCTTTCAGACTTTACAGCCCAGTTTTTATCACTGCTAATTTCCAGATACACACAGAAACCAAAAAGCTTTCAAGCCTGGGATTTCTTAGTGCACTGCCAATGAAATACAGTCTCTGTAAATCAATACTAATTTCATTCAGAGGTTTCTGAAGCAGACTTTTTTTTTTCTTCCCAGAATTAAGCCAGAGCACAGGCAGTTGTTTATAGACTCTGTCTAGTTATATTAATATTTGCAGAAATTGAAATTATGAAATGTCATTGAAGTGTACACGTGATATAAGGGGGTATGAAATCTCAGTCGATAGTTTATTATGTCTGGAGGTTTTTCCCATGACTGGAAGCGAGATGTTTAATAAGCGTGAATGCCCATCTAATTTTTTGGACTGGGTCTTAATCACAGAAGGTAGTGTACTTCTCAACTGTTGTTAAAGTCCATGCCAGATGTCTGCAGTGTGTAACTCTGGCATCGTGCAGCAGATTTAATTAGGCAATTAGAAAAGGGTTATTAAAGTACATCATGGTCGATCTACTGGAGCTGGCCTGCTTCGGTTGGCAGGAACGGGGTGCAGAGATGAATCAGAGTTACCAGCGTCGCGGAACAGCTTTTCGATTCAGGCGAAAAGTCGTTATATTTGCAGTTTGCTTCCTTGCAGTTTATTGGATAGTTGACTTTAAGGTTGACTTGATATTAAGGTATGTGTGAATCCTTAGTTATTAGGCTACGTGACTCAACATGCTCCGTCTGATAGAAATCTGTGAACAAGCATTCAATTACATTCAGGCTAAAAACCTGTAAGCATTTGCAAGGATGTAAATGTCAAAGCGAGACGCCGGTTGTGATTTATGACGATGTTGGAATGCAGCCCAGGTTCATGATGAATATGTAGTCATTTCAGTATGAGTGCAATGTAAATTCAGTGAAGTAAATAGAATTACATGTACAATATTGTGATATTGCTAATCTCTCAGGAGTTACTGGGGTGGTTCCTTGCCAGACCATCAGAGGGTGCTGGCAGGTGTTTCATCATAGTTTGCTGTATTGTTTATTCCCCACATGAGCTGTGCCACGCCCTTCCCATTGTTCCGTTTTCCCACCATGTCACCTGTTCCCTGTTGTATCCGTCATGGTCTGTCATTGCTTGGTTTCTCATGTTGTAGTTATGTTTGTTTTCCATGTTGTATTCATCCTGTTTTGTGTAAGTCTTTTGTAAGTTTGTTAATTAAAGTCACGCTTTTTCTGGTCCTGAATCTCGGTCTAATTCTCTGTCAGCACGTGGTTTGATTACCACAGAGATCCGGTAGATATCCGGAAGATATAAGGTTTTTACAAATTAAATATTTCTCATTTAGATAAGTATTCTTTGCTCAGTATTTTGGCAACATTTTCAGCTCTGTGTTTTCTTTGTTTAAATTGAAAAATAAATGCATTCGGTCAGTTTCTTTGGTTCCTCCTGGCAGATCCCCTGAAGCTCAGACAGAATGAATGTGGAGAGTCTATGAACTGCCGTAGCTCTCCACAGATGTCCAGTGGGGTTCAGGTCAGGGCTTTGGCTGGGGCACTCAAGGACATTCAGACTCTGAATCTACTCCAAAGCCACTCCAGTGTTGACTTGGCTGAAAGCTTTGGGTCGGTGTCATGCTGTGATTGTGTGTGCTCTAGAACAAGTTTTCTTCAAGGACCTTTATGTATTTGGCTGCATTCCTGCTTTCAACATCTTCTCTTTGTCCCTGCTATTGAGAAGCAACTTCATAGCTTGATGCTGCCACCACCATGCTACACTGTAGGTGTGGAATTATCTGGTTGATCAGTTTATTTGTATAGGGCTTTTAACAATGGACTTTGTCTCAAAGCAGCTTTACCGAAGTTTAGAAACAGAAAAAAGTTACTTTTTGTCCCTCACATCTATTCCTATTGACAAAGCCTGGGGCGACTGTGATAAGGAAAAACTCCCTGAGATGATATGAGGAAGAAACCTTGAGAGGATCCAGGCTCAGAAGGGAACCTAATACTCATTTGGGTGACACTGGACAGTAAATAATGTAAATGTTGATAATGTCCTTTCTACAGCAGCATCAATTAAAGTGGCCATTGTGTTCATGCCCACCTTTAATGGCCTCTTCATTGGTTCTTTGCTTCTTGATCTTCTCACTTCTTGCTAATCTTGCTGACCATCAAGCCTGAGCATAATGAGTTTGGCTGGACAACTAGCTTTAGGTCCTGCAGGTTCCAAACTCGACCAAGCTTATTCACAAAAACATTTACAATATTGTAGTGTTGCCTGAAGAGTAAGCAGAGGTTGGTTAACTACCACACATTAGTGAATATAAGAAAACACAACCATGGCACAATAATAAGAATAAAATAAATAAATAAATAAATATAATAATAATAATTTTATATATATATATATATATATATATATATATATATATATATATATATATATATATATATATATATATATATATATATATATATATATATATACAGGTGCATCTCAATAAATTAGAATGTCGTGGAAAAGTTCATTTATTTCAGTAATTCAACTCAAATTGTGAAACTCGTGTATTAAATAAATTCAATGCACACAGACTGAAGTAGTTTAAGTCTTTGGTTCTTTTAATTGTGATGATTTTGGCTCACATTTAACAAAAATCCACCAATTCACTCTCTCAACAAATTAGAATATGGTGACATGCCAATCAGCTAATCAACTCAAAAGTCCTGCAAAGCTTTCCCAAGCCTTCAAAATGGTCTCTCAGTTTGGTTCAGTAGGCTACACAATCATGGGGAAGACTGCTGATCTGACAGTTGTCCAGAAGATAATCATTGACACCCTTCACAAGGAGGGTAAGCCACAAACATTCATTGCCAAAGAAGCTGGCTGTTCACAGAGTGCTGTATCCAAGCATGTTAACAGAAAGTTGAGTGGAAGGAAAAAGTGTGGAAGAAAAAGATGCACAACCAACCGAGAGAACCGCAGCCTTATGAGGATTGTCAAGCAAAATCCATTGAAGAATTTGAGGGAACTTCACAAGGAATGGACTGAGGTTGGGGTCAAGGCATCAAGAGCCACCACACACAGACGTGTCAAGGAATTTGGCTACAGTTGTCGTATTCCTCTTGTTAAGCCACTCCTGAACCACAGACAACATCAGAGGTGTCTTACCTGGGCTAAGGAGAAGAAGAACTGGACTGTTGCCCAGTGGTCCAAAGTCCTCTTTTCAGATGAGAGCAAGTTTTGTATTTTATTTGGAAACCAAGGTCCTAGAGTCTGGAGGAAGGGTGGAGAAGCTCATAGCCCAAGTTGCTTGAAGTCCAGTGTTAAGTTTCCACAGTCTGTGATGATTTGGGGTGCAATGTCATCTGCTGGTGTTGGTCCATTGTGTTTTTTGAAAACCAAAGTCACTGCACCCGTTTACCAAGAAATTTTGGAGCACTTCATGCTTCCTTCTGCTGACCAGCTTTTTGAAGATGCTGATTTCATTTTCCAGCAGGATTTGGCAGCTGCCCACACTGCCAAAAGCACCAAAAGTTGGTTAAATGACCATGGTGTTGGTGTGCTTGACTGGCCAGCAAACTCGCCAGACCTGAACCCCATAGGGAATCTATGGGGTATTGTCAAGAGGAACATGAGAAACAAGAGACCAAAAAATGTAGATGAGCTGAAGGCCACTGTCAAAGAAACCTGGGCTTCCATACCACCTCAGCAGTGCCACAAACTGATCACCTCCATGCCACGCCCAATTGAGGCAGTAATTAAAGCAAAAGGAGCTCCTACCAACATTTACATGTACAGTAAATGAACATACTTTCCAGAAGGCCAACAATTCACTAAAAATGTTTTTTTTTTTATTGCTCTTATGAAGTATTCTAATTTGTTGAGAGAGTGAATTGGTGGGTTTTTGTTAAATGTGAGCCAAAATCATCACAATTAAAAGAACCAAAGACTTAAACTACTTCAGTCTGTGTGCACTGAATTTATTTAATACACAAGTTTCACAATTTGACTTGAATTACTGAAATAAATGAACTTTTCCACCACATTCTAATTTATTGAGATGCACCTGTGTGTGTGTGTGTGTGTGTGTGTGTGTGTGTGTGTATATATATATATATATATATATATATATATATATATATATATATATATATATATATATATATATATATATATATAAATATATATATAATACTAAATATTAATATATACATATATATTTTTTGAAATATGTAATAATACTGACTTGCTGTGAATGTTCAGATGAAATCATACTGCAGTGTTTGGAGTAATTTGTTTAATAATTAATAATTTGTTTAAAATGGAATATTTGGAATAATTTCTTTAAAAATGATCTGAAATAATATTTAATCACCACAAGTGCATCAGGCAAACTGATCTGATCCTAATAACAAAACAGATTTTACAGTAATGTTTCTACTATTATGAACTCACTTTTTAATTTATTTGTATATAAACATTGAATTAATAATGTAGTTCAAGCTTCTTTTTCCTACGCCAAAGCACATCCTCCCAAGGTCAAAACGGACAAATATTCCTATCTCTGTGGATACCTGCATACACACCCTGAAGGCTGGGGCTGTTTTGATTTCCTATTGCTGCTCTTTACATACCACCCTTTTCCTCTTAATTGGATTTGCAGGAACAGAGGATGACACAATTACGCAAGCTTTAGAGAATTTGATCACCCAACAAAACAACTAAACACACACACACACACACACACACACACACACACACACACACACACAGAGCTCAGGAACAGTGTGGTTCAGTCCAGCATCACTTATTACTTTATCCCTGTTAATTTAATCACAGTTTTCATTGTGTAGGCAGATCACGAAAGCCTTCTTTTCGAAAGCAGTTGGGAGACATTTCAAGTTCCTATTAAGAACCGTGAATAGACGTCTCGCACGAATCCATTTTGGATTATACAACCAGACTCCGATGCTCATTAACCTGAATGGGGTTGTGCTGTAGTTGAGATTCAAAGTCATAATTAATTAGTGAACAGAAAAAAAAATATATAAATATAGAAAGCAGTAGTTAGATGGCTCGTTTTTCAGTAATTATTCCCTATTCAATTTCAGTGTATAATGTAAAAAAAAACAACAACAACCCTGTGTTAATGTGTGCCTGCCAGCAGAGAGTCTTTCAGGTCTCACAGGCTCACACTGCCCGGCAGTCAGATGGACACCTGAATCCTCTGTGATCCCTGCCTGTCTCTGAGCATACGCAAGCTCATTAAAAATCCCCTTTTCTGCGAAGTACTTGTGCTTGGACTGCTTGCCCACAAACTCTCTCTCACATAATGGTTTAAGATCGAGCCTGGACGTGGGGTTTGCAAGGACACAGGTGGATTAACCAATTAGAGCCAGTATACACTGTACTGGGTGGAGACTGACTGACTTTGCTGTACACTGAACTACCAGGTGACACTGGTACCTTATAAACATTTTAATATTTTACACAAAGTCATGTTCGGAATATTAAACATACAGAAAACATCCTGACACTATACTTCTGCCTGGAGCTTTCTTCACCATGACAGCCAAATGGATCCCATATGAACATCCTAAAAATTTCCCAAAAAACAGTTGCTTTCTTCAGAGGAGAATCTCTGATGGAATCTCAGCTGGATATTGTAGACTTGTACTGCTATTTTCAGAAAGACTTGGGGCCTTGCTCAAGGGCCCAATCGGGGCAGCTCAGTGGTGCTTGAACCCTGGTCATTTGATCTACATCCCAGAGCCTTAACCACTTGATCTACCACCGCCCTCAGTCTTATTCATTCATTCATTCATTGTCTACCGCTTATCCGATCTATACTCGGGTCATGGGGAACCTGTGCCTATCTCAGGCGTCATTGGGCATCAAGGCAGGATACACCCTGGACGGAGTGCCAACCCATCGCAGGGCACACACACACACACTCATTTACTCACGCAATCACACACTACAGGCAATTTAGAGATGCCAATCAACCTACAATGCATGTCTTTGAACCGGGGGAGGAAACCGGAGCACCCGGAGGAAACCCCCGAGGCACGGGGAGAACATGCAAACTCCACACACACATGGCGGAGGCGGGAATCGAACCCCCAACCCTGGAGGTGTGAGGCAAATGTGCTAACCACCAAGCCACCGTGCCCCCCCAGTCTTATTCATAATATACATAATATACTTTCAACACACTTAATACTCCTCAGATTTACTTCTGCAGCTGTAGACTAAATATTTTATTATATCGCTGATTTTCTTTTTCTTGTTTGTTTGTTTTGTCTACTTATTTTTCCACTGTACAGCTAATGCCACGTTATTTCCTTTGCTACGCTACTTTGCACAACAATCATTACTTATTTTAATTGATCTTTAATTAATTGATTTTTAATTTAATATTTTTTTTTAATCTATTATTATTATTATTATTATTTAAATCCCCCTTTTTGACCCTATACTGTTTGATTATATTTTTAATAAATGAACAGTCATAAAAAGCATTTCCCTGTATGTCACAAAGTGTATGATTGTGTATATGACTAGGAAAATTTGGATTTAATTTGCTCGTTATTAAAACTGCAATACATTTAAACTTCAATTGAATTGAATGAAACGCTTTAGACAGCAGAAAGAAAAGTAGCACACTTTGTGATTGTGAGAGTGAAAATTATCTAGATTTTATATAAGACCCGTCCAGGCGTATAAGGATATTTTTGAAAACATAGTTTTTACCATTTAAAAACGCTCCAGTGCATGTAAAAAACAAAAAAAAAAAAAAACAAGACGTTTGCAAGGATTCCTCTGATGCTGAATGGAACAAGATTTGACTTGAACACAAAGTATTCTTATCCAAGATCTGTGTTTGCTGTACAGTCGGTACTACCAGAGTAGAGGAATCAGGAGCAGTGCAGCGTGTTATCAGATTCTGCCGCCTCCACACAAGAGAGTAATAATAAAACAGAGTGAAATTAAAACTGCAGTGAGTATCCCGGATGACGCTGTGACATCAGACATCAGACCAACGGAAAACGTGAGAACGTTCATAAAAGAAACCGTAAAGTCGTGAAATTTCCAATTTGAAGTCTGAAATTTGAAGTTTCCCTCCCTTATGAATTTTCGCCTTAAGAATTGAAATTTAGCAAGCAGTTTGCATCGGCTTACGAAGCATTTTCGGCATACGAATTAACTGAACTGCTGCGCGTGTACGTCCAGGAGCCGTTCAAGACTTGTTAGCGTCAGTGGAAAGCCAAGCGAAGCGAGTTTATGAATTTTACGATTTTTTTTTTCCGTCAACAAAAGCTGTTTCAAAAGAGTCAACCCACGATACCAATGTTGCCTTCGGGGCGCGTTCAAAAGCTACATGATTTTTCAGGCGTTTTTTTGTTGACATTGGTGGCGTGGGTGGTCTGTTCTATTTGAAGCCCAAGCTTGGTGGCATGACTTCCTTTTAGGACTCTTGACATGGAATGCTTGTGTCAGTTCTTTGTAAGCAGCCATACAGCTTACATACGCTTAGTATTGGTAATATTTTTGGGTGGCTGGAACGGATTATCTGCATCTACATTATTTCTTATGGGAAAATTCGTTTTGCAGTACAAATTTTCATCTTAAGAACTTGCCTCCAGAACGAATTAAATTCTTATGCCGAGGTTCCACTGTATATCTGTATGTGTGCATTGCTGCATATCGTTAGCGATAAAACCAACTATAATCTCATTAGAAAAGCAGTCATGGATTCCAGCTCGCTGGGGCTCAAACGGAACGGTGGATTTGACCGTCTTTGGCTTTTCATTCTGATTGTTCCGAATGAGAAAATGGAATTGGAAAGTCAGGATGTGGAGCCAAGCAAGACAACAGCAATGAAAAGCATGGCAGGCTTTCAGCTATCTCTCGTGCTCTTTTTAGTTTTGTGTATTATCCAGTAACTCCATGGAAAATAATTCAAAATATCTTAAGCTGTAAGCAAATATTGCTGTATAACACTGGATCAGTTTCTGCTGAAGGCTAAGCATTTTTAATGAGGCACAGAGCGTATGTTTGTGCGTGATACAGATCCCCCTCTCTGGGTTGCTTTTTATAGCTGACAGAGTAAAGAGTTGGGTGAAGTCCAAACTCCTTCAGGGCTGCCCTGAAATTCCACCATTCATCATTTATGGCTCGCTATTAACCGCAAGCTACTTAAAAAAAAAAAAAAAAAAAAAAAAGCCAGGGTGCTCTGCAGAACGATATCAAAGGGATCCCCCCTTGTGATAATTTATAATATTTGCTTTTCAGACTGACCGTTGGGTTTAACTGACCTCAGGGTCTAATAGGTTTAAAAATGTGCTCTTAAATATAAAAGACAGATAAATAAAACTAGGTAAAAAGTGTTTGTCATGGGGAGATGATGGAAAGGAAATGAAAGGAAAAGAAGGGAAAGGAAATTAAGTGAAAGGAAAGAAAGGGAAAGGAAAGGAAAGGAAAGGAAAGGGAGGAAAAAGAAAGCAAGGGAAAGGAAAGAAAATAAAGGAAAGGAATGGAAAGGGAAAGGAAAGGAAAGGTAAGGAAAAGAAAGGAAGGGAAATGTGAAGGGGAAAGGAAAGGAATGGAGGGGAAAGAAAAGAAAAGAAAGGAAAGGGTAAAATGGAAGCAAAGGAAGGGAAAGGAAAAGGAAAAGAGAGGAATGGAAAGGAAAAGAAAGGAAGGAAAGGGAAAGGAAGGGAAAAGAAAGGAAAGGAAAGGACAGTGATTGGTTTTGACCTGAAGGTCTTATTGACGAGGACGCTCTGAGGCAGGAGACACCATGGCTGTCTCTAGAAACACTACCTTCGATTTAAGCTTGGCCATGGTGTCTGATTGGACAGTTACCTCACTGTTGAAAATCTCTGTTCATTTTCCTTACTCCAGTGCTCCTCATCCCTTTTGTGCCTAAAGCATTTTGTTTGCATGATTGGGAAATTCCTCTAACTCACAGTAGAGCAACGTGCGGTTGTGAACACAGGGGACATGGACTGCATTGCAGACTCGGAGTAATAGCACACTCCTTCCTTCTGTCTTGTTCTACCTCTTCTAATCCCTCCATCGCCAACCCTGGGGAAAGGTAAGCTCTGGATTTGGCCTTGATCGTCTACGTGCCTGTGTGTCCCCCACCCCCCCTTCCAGCTCACCCCAGGAAGGGCGGGGTTCCGATCGGTTTTACGGCCCTGCAGAATGACCTCATCATACTGACGATGGATTTGAAGTTAAGAGAAGCTACATCGTCCATGAGATGGACAGATATTGAATCTGGATGATTCAATTAAAGTCACACATGGATTAACCATGCTGGAGAGAGTATACGACTCGCTTCATTATGCTTCCTCACAGTCTATTAAAATGGAACAAAACTGAAAGTCTCCAGGGGTTTAGTATGTTCTGGCAAAAAGGGTGTAATAATTATGAAGATTTTTATTTTTAATAAATACAGTAGCTCTGCTTTTGGATACTGCAAAAAATCAAGTTAATTAGCCTTTCCTGAACCGGTAACTGTAACTTAACCAACCCATACGAGTGCAAGAGATTCACCAGGGCAGCCCAATATAACCCCTGACCACAATATGACACTGTGACCCTCAGATTTCATGGCTCATAGTCACATATTAAATCATAATTGCTGAAGGTTACATCCACTGCCGAATCCTATTAAATCTGTTCTTATTATCGTGTTGAAATTGAGTCACTGTTGGTGCACAGTGCACTGTAACACACACACTGACATGGCATTTGGAGTGTGTGTATATGTGTGGGGTGAGCTGTGTCATCGGCGTAGTCATTAACCCAGCTAATCCACTCCTTCTGGGTTTCCTCGGCTTTAGACGCTCACGCAGCCCTCAGCGCCCTCAGTCCTCCCTGCACTCCCTGTTCCGTGTGTGTGTGTGTGTCTGTGTCTGTGTCTGTGTCTGTCTGGCACACCATGCTGCTTTGTACATTGCCTTGTCGTGAAGTCAGGTTACCTTGGTTTCTTGTGCTGTATTTGTAAAGGAGGATCTTGCTTTTATTAAAGACAATGCTGAGGTGATGATAACTGTTGCTTAGCTGCCTATTTTCTGTGAGCTCCACTCGTGTGTGAGTGTGTGTGTTATTGAAAAGTGGATCCTTAAAAGAATGTTCCAGCATTTTTAAGGTAATCTCCACAGTGTGTACTGCATATATGGTGGATGTGTCATGAAGAAGAATTACTGCTGCTTGTTTCAGGAGTTGCTATTTATAATGACAGTCTTAAAGAACCTGTTAATTTAATTTAATAAATGTTTATCTGAAACATTTTTGCAGAACAAAGTGTTTATTTTTTCAGGTAAAAGTATGTCTAAAGCTTTAAATCTATACAAGCTGTCCTTTTACTGAACTTTTACTGGTATAGAAAGTTGATGAAGAAATAGATGATATGATATGGATATCATGATTAAGTTAAAATATAAAATATATTTCTCTGTTTATTTATTTATTTATTTATTTATTTATTTATTTATTTATTTATTTATGTAAGAATTACAAACTTGAGTGGAAGCATAATTCCATACTGAATTTTTCAAATTGTAAAATTATTTTTTATTTATTCTTTGTGTTCATTTGAAATTTTTTTTTTTTTTTTTTTTTAAAATATTTCCAATTATTTAAAAATTATTTACATTTAAAATAAACCATTTATTTTTTATAAAACTTTCTAAAAGATTTTTATTCAGCTTTTCATTTTTTTCTTTTTTTTTTCTCCAAAAATATAGATATTTAAAAAAAAAAAAACACATATATAGATATACAGTGTATCATGCATTACAGAAATGTCTTTAAGTGATTTGATATTTTTCTCAGTATGCAAAGAAGTAGCTCAGTTTTTACCTTGATACACGAATATCACATAACGTTCAAGACTTTTCACTGTATAAGGAAGGGATGACACATCGGTACATCATAAAGTGTTGCTTCCTCACAGCTGCACGGTCCCGGGTTTGATCCTGGAAACATCTGGAAACATGGGATTCCATGGGACCCCATGTAGGGTCATGAGTCCTGGAGATCCCTGAGATAGAGATTAGATAGAGAAATGCTGGAGTATTTCTTTGATGGTTTAGCTGTACTCCAAGTAAACCCTTTGATTGAGGTCTATTCTATATTTTCATTATTTTTTTTGTATTGCTATTTTTCACCCATAACACCTTGATACTTCCTTCTGCTTCTCTGTTTCTCTCTTCCACACTCACAGCAATTTTTAAGTGACGTTAACTGACAACTTTAACATTGACCCTACTTTTTTTTTTTTCAATTTTTTATTTATGTTTTATCTGCTTCTCGATCCTGTCCCTGAAGCATGTCACTTCCCGTCATTGGCTGGAATTAAAAGTGATAGATGGTTTCAGAGGAACACGCCGAACCTACTAGACGAGCCTCTGGTTTATTATATTCCTGTCTTGCACGACTGAGGCGCAAATGAGACTGAAATACCTGAAGCAGCCACTTTCATCATCATCTCTTTCATCCATTCAGAAGTCGCAAATGATATTCAGTCCTTCCTGAGGGAAAATGCTTTCACAGTTGTGTGAAAGCCTCGACACAAATGCGGTTTGAAACGTAACGTTGCTTTCTGTCCTGAAACTGTTTTGAAAAGCCACTGATTGATGGCATTTTCGGGATTAAACTGTAAGAATAGCAGACAGAAGTCAGAGCACTTCACGCTTTAACGTTAATGTTTTCCATGTTGAAATTCCAACTCGGATGCAGTTCAGAAGCCTGGAACGCTGTCCTTCCTGTTTTGGAAGTGTCCCAAACGTGTTCCAGCTGCCTGTAGTTTGATGGGTAATGTTTGGACCTGTTTGAGCGAGGGTGTTTGTGGGTGATAATGTGCGATGGGTTGTGAAACTGTCAGAAGTCTGGCGCTGGAGTTTCGAGTAGATTCCACTTTAAAATGGAATACAATACAATGTGTGACAGTAGCAATGAATAACACCTAGGATGGAGTTACCTTGGGAACCATTTTTCCAGTTTTTGTGAGATTCCTGGCTGCCAAATTGTGATCAAATTGCAGCTGACAGATACAGAAGATTGTGGCAATGAAATCTAGAAGTTAAAAACGCATAAAAAATGATCTCAGAAATATATACGGACAACCCTGCTTCTCCAACGCTGTCTGGTATTCGTTGTGACCGTCGGTGACACCTAGGCTATATTCACCTTTACAGCGTTTGGCAGACATCCTTATCCAAAGCATCTTACATAAGTGCTTTGTAGTCTCCAGCAAAACATGTCCTCATGCTAGTGCAAATAGGTCAGGGTCTAAGAATACCATGGAGCTAAAGCCCTGTTAGAGAGGAGTTCGGCGTAAGAGTAGTTGGTACAGCAGCAACAGCTTTCTTTTTTAAAATTTGGGCTTATTAAAAAATGATTCGTCGGTTGCTTCGGATTAAGACGGACCCTGACTCGGCTTCGTTTCACCACCTGCCTGAAGAGAGAAGAGTGCTCATGAGTGTCTTCTGTGTCTGCTTGTGGAATGGTGAGGCGAGTCAAGGTGTAAAGACTGAATTGTTTTCAGGTAGGTTGGGGGTCTGTTTTTGGTTTTGTAGGCAAGCATCAGTGCTTAAAGGAAGCGAATGTAGGGAAGACCGTATTGTGGGGATATGGGAGAACTAACTCGGCGACAAAAAGTAAAGAAAGCAAGTCTTGGGTCATTTCCTGGGCTCATAAGGCACTGGCACGCAACAGAAGACCTTTTAGATGTACCTGAGCTAGGTTTTTAACTTTAGTTGAGCACCTAATGCATCTAATGCAGTCAGCTTATCTAGAGATCTGGGGGAATCGGTCTGTTCCGGCAGATTAATATTATGTTTTAAGTATGTCAGTGGTATAGCGGTGGCAGTCTTTCAAATCAGACAGCAGTATAAAACAAACCTTTCTAATTTACTTTTTAGTTTTAGCTCAGAAAATGCTCAGTTCACTTACAAAGAGATGGTGGTCTGTTAGGTGTGATAGCGTCTGCTTACAGTATGATTGCCAAGTCCTTTTGGGCAACTCACTCATGTGTGGTCTGCTTGCCGTGCTGTGTAGCTAGAATCCAGGCTTGAGATACAGGCATAGGAGTTGAGAAGGAGATTGAATATTTTGGGATTTAGTGGGGTACACAAGCTTCGTGCCAGGAAACTTGGAGAGATGGAAATTTATAGGCAGGTTTTAAGGATTTTAGGAGAAAATTGGAGGTCTAGTTTTGTACAAAAGCTTTATATAAACCCTGCACTACACTACACAATTTTTGCTAAGTAGTGCAAGCCATAATAATAATATTGTGTGTTGAATATAGTGATAAGCATGATATGCATTGCTGGATTGTCATGGTTGTTAAGTGTAGCAGTTATATTTCTATTGCAATACTGTTACAACCTCAGACAGCAGTGTTATGAAGCTAAAAACAGCTCATCAAACAGCAAGTAAAGGCTCAGGGGAACTCTCTGGAAAACCCTGTCAAAGTTTTGTTTCTAGGCAAAGATTGATTTTGGTACAAATATATGTTGTTGTTGTTGTTGGCTTTTGGCTGCTCCCTGTTTGGGGACGCCACAGAGGATCATCTGATCCACGTATTTGATTATTAGTCCAGGTTTTTATGTCTGATGTCCTTCCCTCCCATTTTATTCAGGCTTGGGACGAGTTAACCCCTCAGTGGCTTGGTAATCGAACCCGGGATGCTGCCGCTGGACCACCAGGCAGCCATTTTGGTACAAATATACACTATATTGGTATATATATTGATATATAAAAGTTTTGGGACGCCCCTCCAAATCATTAAATCCAGGTGTTGTTTTTCAGGGGTTAGGCTTGGGCTAGTTCCATCGAAAAGAACTCTTAAAGCTTCAGCATACCAAGACATTTTGGGTAATTATTTGTGGGTCCAACTTTGTGGGGATGGTTCCAACATGACCACAAAACAAGCTCCATAAAGACATGGATGAGCGAGTTTGGTGTGGAGGGACCTCAACCCATGGTGCCTGATCGCACAAATGCGCTTCTAGAGGAATGGGTCAGAAATTCCCATAAACACACTCCTAAACCTTCTGGGAAAGCCTTCCCAGAAGAGTTGAAGCTGTTGTAACTGCAAAGGACAGGGCCAACTCTGTATTACGTTCATGTGCATGTAAAGGCAGACGTCTCAAAATGTTTGACGATATGGTGTATGTGTTTTGTGTTAATTCTATAGACCGGATGGTGTGGCAAGCTAAGGCTCACTGTGAGTTTCACACTACGATTTTTATTCTCGCACAGCTCTGGATGCGAGATTAGTTTCTCCTCACCATCATTGCGAATAATAAACACCATCTCCGTTCTGATGGACATGCTGTTGAGTCATGTCTAAGTGATTTCTGTGGTTTTCTCTGATGAAGTCCACTCTGTTTGGGGAAATGCTTTCGTCTTGATGCACTGCGCACTTGGAAATAAAGTCCGCATACAGTAACTTCTGCCAAGTCCTTGGAGATGTCTTGCTCTTGCGAAGATTACTTGACATTTTGCTAAGTGATTCCTATGTTTTAGGAGCAAGTTTGCTGAGAAACAGACTGTTCTGGGTCTGGGGTTTAAGAGGACGCATTTAATCTCTACTTGACAAACACAAGCTATTGAAGCTCCTATTACTGGAAGTCATACATACTAGATGATTTGTTGCAGTGGACAGTACCTCAGCTCCAGTTTACTCCATCCATCAGTGGAAACGGACCACCAGAAGACCACGGATTATTTGCAGGAATAGAGCTAGTCTGTGAAATGGTGTATTAGGATATCGGAGGCGAAGGTGTAGTCACTGCTTTTCCTTAAAATGTGGAAAGAAAACTAGAGAGCTTACAAAGCTGGTGAATATTACCCAAATATAATAATTATTTTATAATTGATTAACACTTTTATTTACATTATGAGAATTATTGTTAATTATCTTCTAGCACTATGTTGGGATATTAGCATGGTAATGTTGCTGCTATCTGGGTGTTAATGTCATAAATTCTCCCCAAAAACAAGCAGAGAATAATATCTATTTTACATTTCAGTATTGTATGACACACTTTAGTGTCCCACAATAAACATAACCGTATATCCTGCTAAAGGTACAGTAGGTATAGTATCTCACCTGCTTTCTGGTGCTGAATGTGGTTTATTTGCTCTTCAACAATAAAGAAAGAAAAAGAAAAATATTCCCTTTGACTTTTCTTATCCTATTTTGAGCTCAATATGAAGGATTGAAAGTACGAAATCTGGTAAACATGTAATACCAGACTCTTGATTACAGCATATGCAACAGAAAATAATACACATCTATACAATCATACACAATTAATATCTGTAGGATTATCTGTATTTGTGCATTTTTAGGTCCAGTCCTGTAATCTGATTGGTGGAGAAATGCTACATATTTATGCTTATATTTAGTGTAACCACACTGGGGAATTTCAGTCCGTGATATTGTGTAATTACAGCACAACTGTATACCTGCACATTCATGCAGTTACACTATACTGCCAAAAGTTTTGGGACACCCCTCCAAATCATTGGATTCAGGTGTTGTTTTTCAGGGGTTGGGCTCGGCCCCTTAGTTTCAGTGAAAGGAACTCTTAATGCTTCAGCATACCAAGACATTTTGGACACTTTGCTCCCAACATTGTGAGAACAGTTTTGGGATGTTCACTTCCTGTTCCCGCAAGACGGCACACCAGTGCACAAAGCAAGGTCCATAAAGACATGAATGAGCGAGTTTGGTGTGGAGGAACTTGACTGGCCAGCACAGAGTCCTGACCTCAACCCCATAGGACACCTTTGTGATGAATTATAGCAGAGACTGCGAGCCAGGCCTTCTCGTCTAACATCAGTGCCTGACCTCACAAATGCGTTTCTAGAGAAATGGTCAGAAATTCTCATAAACGCACTCAAAACCTTGTGGAAAGCCTTCCCAGAACAGTTGAAGCTGTTATAGCTGCAGAGGAGGGGGAACTCCATATTAAATTCACGTGCATGTGAAGGCATATGTTCCAAAACTTTTGGCAATATAGTGTATTATTGAGTCAGCCAATCATGTGGCAGCAGTGCACTGAATATAATCATGCAGACACAAGTCAAGTGTTTAGTTCAGGTTTTTGTGGTGCAGACAGTCTTACGATATCTTCACAGTAGGAAGTAAAAAGCAGGAATCAGAATGTTGAAGTAAGATTCTGCTGTACTTCCTTGCTTTAGTTTAGATGAACAAATCCTGTGTAGCTCTAACACAATGTTCTCATGTTCTCAGGTGTTCATCGGTTTTAGAGTCACGAGGTAGAGCCAGATGTCTTTGGTGTGAGGTGAGTCCATGAAAATCTATTCAATCACACTAAATGTGCTTCCACTGATTTAGAAAATGACATGGATTATTATATAACGGCTTAAAAGTGCATAGAAAGCACATCCTGTGTGGGCAGCATGGCTGATCTGATTTTGGATGGTGTGGGTAGCGTCTTGTGGTATCTTGTTTCAGTTTCATGCCGTTTGCCGAACATACACGCATGCTAATTACCCTTGCCTCACACTCATTTAGCCCAAACGCTGTGTGATTTGAGAGTAATTAACTAGACCCTTCCATATGCTTCTTTCCTATTGGTTTACACTCAGCTCCAGAAATATTGGCACCCTTGGATAAAAGCAGCTGTCTATGTGGGCAATTAGATTAACCTTTTGATGAGAAGAAGAAATTAAAATAAATTTGGGAGTGACAAGATTGGACAGGATTAGGAATGAGTACATCAGAGGGACAGCTCATGTTGGACGTTTGGGGGACAAAGTTAGGGAGGCTAGATTAAGATGGTTTGGACATGTTCAGAGGAGGGAGAGTGAGTATATTGGTAGGAGAATGTTGGACATGGAGCTGCCAGGCAGGAGGCAAAGAGGAAGGCCAAAGAGGAGGTATATGGATGGAATTAATGAGGATATGAAGCTAGTGGGTGCAAGTGTTGAGGATGCAGAAGATAGGGATAGGTGGAGAGAGATGATTCGCTGTGGCGACCCCTGAAGGGAAAAGCCGAAAGAAGAAGAAGAAACAAATAAATAAATAAAATAAATAAATAAATGAGGCATTTATATATTTCTTTTTTTTTTTTTAGCTCACATAAGTGTTTAGGAAGGCCAAGTTTCTCTAGTCATTTATCAACATGTGGAATATATAAATACCAGATTAAATGAGAAATGAATATATAAATCAAATATATCATGCAGTTGCTACAAAAATATACAAATAAAGTACACTATATTGCAAAATGTTTTGGGAGGTCTGCTTTTACATACACATGAATTTAATATGGAGTTGGTCCGCCCTTTGCAGCTATAACAGCTTCAACTCTTCTGGGAAGGCTTTCCACAAGGTTTAGGAGTGTGTT
>JAUCMX010000027.1:10223237-10238237 GCA_033459395.1 Hemibagrus guttatus
GCAAGGGTGCCAATAATTCAGGACCTGATGGTTATATCACTTGCTGTTCCCTGAACATGATCCCTAGACTGGCAGACAGAAAGACAGAAAGACAGACAGACAGACAGACAGACAGACAAAAATAGATAGATAGATAGATAGATAGATAGACAGACACACAGACAGACAGACAGACAGATAGATAGACAGACAGACAGACAGAAAGGATAAAAACAGACAGACAGACAGACAGACAGACAGACAAAAAAAATAGATAGATAGATAGATAGATAGATAGATAGATAGAAAGGACAGACAGACAGACAGACAGATTAAAAAATAGATAGATAGATAGATAGATAGATAGATAGATAGATAGATAGATAGATAGACAGACAGACAGATAGGTAGACTGGCAGACAGAAAGACAGACAGACAGACAGACAGACAGACAAAAAATAGATAGATAGATAGATAGATAGATAGATAGACAGACACACAGACAGACAGACAGACAGATAGATAGACAGACAGACAGACAGACAGAAAGGATAGACAGACAGACAGACAGACAGACAGACAGACAGACAGACAGATAGATAGATAGATAGATAGATAGATAGATAGATAGATAGAAGATAGACAGACAGACAGACAGACAGACAGACAGACAGACAGACAGACAGATAGATAGATAGATAGATAGATAGATAGATAGATAGATAGATAGATAGATAGAAAGGACAGACAGACAGACAGATAGATAGATAGATAGATAGATAGATAGACAGACAGACAGACAGAAAGGGAAATAGATAGATAGATAGATAGATAGATAGATAGATAGATAGATAGATAGATAGATAGATAGATAGACAGACAGACAGACAGACAGACAGAAAGGATAGATAGATAGACAGACAGATAGATAGACAGACAGACAGACAGACAGATAGATAGACAGACAGACAGATAGATAGATAGACAGACAGACAGACAGACAGACAGAAAGGGATAGATAGATAGATAGATAGATAGATAGATAGATAGATAAAAAACAGACAGACAGACAGACAGACAGAAAGGATAGATAGATAGATAGACAGACAGACAGATAGATAGATAGACAGACAGATAGATAGATAGACAGACAGATAGATAGATAGACAGACAGACAGACAGATAGATAGATAGACAGACAGATAGATAGATAGACAGACAGACAGACAGATAGATAAGGTTAGGATATAATATTTTTACCTTTATTCCCGAGTGTCAAACACACCTTGGATGATTAATAAATAGGTTTCTCCTACTACAAATAATAATAATAATTATTATTATTTTAAGATAATATAATTTTCAGAGAAGGCTTTTTCCCCTTTTTTTATTTAGCAAGGGTGCCAATAATTCAGGACCTGATGGTTATATCACTTGCTGTTCCCTGAACATGATCCCTTTAGTATTAGAATCTAAGCCCATGTTATTGGATTTGAAGCCCTGTGTAAGAGCCGCTCAGAGTTTTCCCAAGGAGCACTGGTGCTGCCGACTCCAGGAAGAGAAAAACAATCTGTGCACATGAAGATTTGCTTTCTTATTACTTTTTAAAAACTGATTAATGTTCGAGAATTTGTATGTCTTGCTGTTTTATTAAAACGGCTTGTGGATGAGGTCATGTTAATAGCAGGATCTCATAAATTCTTTACATTTGACATATTTGCACAAAATTATTCAGATCTGTTTATTAGAATTAACAAAGAGTAACGAGTCTCTTCATAAATCCTGTTGTGTTTGTGCTCTTGAGAAACCTTAAAGGCAACAAATCTAACTCTGTTCTGATCAGATACGACTTTTTTCTTCCTTTCAATCCAGTATCAAGATCAGTATCACTATATTCATACCGATACTTAGGAAAATATATTTGTTCATATGTGCAGACAAAATAAAATTAATAAAATTGGAAACATAGATTTGATATAATTATAAGTGGAATGTCAGGAATCAATTGTGGAGTGAAGGTTCACGATGATCTTTATTGTCAAAGCAAATGAGATGAAGATGTAATCTAAACTAAACTTGCTTTCGGCTGCTCCCTGTTCGGGGTCGCCACAGCGTACCAACTGGTCCGCACAACAACTTGGCACAGGTTTTACGCCGGATGCCCTTCCTGACGCAACCCTCCCATTTTTCCGGGCTTGGGACCGGCACTGCAACCAGTGGCTGGGGTTGAGGCAGTGGCTGGGAATCGAACCCGGGCCTTCCGCATGATAGGCGAGCAACCTACCACTGAGCCACCAATGCCTCCATGAAGATGTAATCTAAACACACAGTAATAAATAAATAAATAAATAAAGACAGTCGAGTCAGGTGATGAGGAAACATATCAAAAACGTGAATGCAAACAAGATCAAACCAGAAAGACAAGACAAGACAAAAGGCTTAGTAAGGACTGGCCTTGAGTGTATACTTCATTCAGAGTGTATACTGTGAAGGTGATTGAGTTCAGATGTATGTAATCGGTAGTCTGGTGAACGTAAACCTGAGAGACTCTGGGTGTTGTCCTCGGCGGCCATGTCTGTAGTCTGTGATGGATTTTGGGATGTGTATTAGAACATGACATGGAATAAATAAGTATTTCAATTGCATACATAAGAGCTCAGAAAGGACGTAGTTGCCTTACTGCATGCTATTATTGTGCCCTATTATTATAACAGTTTATTTTCACAATCAGTTTCATTCAAAATAAGCTTAAGGGAACAAATACAGTGGTGTGAAAAAGTGTTGGCCCCCTTCCTGATTTCTTATTTTTTTGCATGTTTGTCACACTTTAATGTTTCAGATAATCAAACACATTTAAATATTAGTCAAAGATAACACAAGTAAACACATCATGCAGTTTTTAAATGAAGGTTTTTATTATTAAGGGAAAACAAAATCCAAAACTACATGGCCCTGTGTGAAAGTGTTTGCCCCCCCCAAAACATAACTTAACTGTGGTTTATCACACCTGAGTTCAATTTCTCTAGCCACACCCAGGCCTGATTACTGCCACACCTGTTCACAATCAACAACTCACTTAAATAGGACCTGCCTGACAAAGTGAAGTAGACCAAAAGATCCTCAAAAGCTAGACATCATGCCGAGACCCAAAGAAATTCAAAAAGAAATGAGAAAGAAAGTAATTGAGATCTATCAGTCTGGAAAAGGTTATAAAGCCATTTCTAAAGCTTTGGGACTGCCACGAACCACAGTGAGAAATTACCCCAAGAGCGCAGCGACAATCAACCAGGAGGTCACAAAAGACCCCACAACAACATCCAAAGGACTGCAGGCCTCACTTGCCTCAGTTAAGGTGAGTGTTCATGACTCCACCATAAGAAAGAGACTGGGCAAAAATGGTTTGCATGGCAGAGTTCCAAGACGAAAACCGCTGCAGAGCAAAAAGAACAAAAAGGCTCGTCTCAGTTTTGCCAGAAAACATCTTGATGATCCCCAAGACTTTTGGGAAAATACTCTGTGGACTGACGAGACAAAAATTTAACTTTTTGGAAGGTCTGTGTCCCATTACATTTCAGAAAAAGAACATCATACCAACAGTAAAATATGGTGGTGGTAGTGTGATGGTCTGGGGTTGTTTTGCTGCTTCAGGACCTGGAAGACTTGCTGTGATAAATGGAACCATGAATTCTGCTGTCTACCAGAAAATCCTGAAGGAGAATGTCCGGCCATCTGTTTGTGACCTCAAGCTGAAGCGAACTTGGGTTCTGCAGCAGGACAATGATCCAAAACACACCAGCAAGTCCACCTCTGAATGGCTGAAGAAAAACAAAATGAAGACTTTGGAGTGGCCGAGTCAAAGTCCTGACCTCAATCCCATTGAGATGCTGTGGCATGACCTTAAAAAGGTGGTTCATGCTCGAAAACCCTGCAATGTGGCTGAATTACAACAATTCTGCAAAGATGAGTGGGCCAAAATTCCTCCACAGCGCTGTAACAGACTCATTGCAAGTTATCAACTAGGGGGCAAACACTTTTTCACACAGGGCCATGTAGTTTTGGATTTTGTTTTCCCTTAATAATAAAAACCTTCATTTAAAAACTGCATGATGTGTTTACTTGTGTTATCTTTGACTAATATTTAAATGTGTTTGATTATCTGAAACATTAAAGTGTGACAAACATGCAAAAAAATAAGAAATCAGGACAACAATTTTTCACACCACTGTATATTAAAATTCTAATTTTATTCGTCACATACACAGTACGACATGTAGTGAAATGTTTTTTATGACTGTCCTGTGATGGAAATGCAAACATAAAACTAGAATACAAAATATAAGAAATAATTTAAATAAAAATATAAAACTAGAATACAAAATATAAGAAATAATTTAAATAAAAACGTAAAACTGGAATACAAAATATAAGAAATAATTTAAATAAAAACGTAAAACTGGAATATAAAATGTAAGAAATTATTTCACTAAAAATGTAAAACTATAATACAAAATATAAGTAATAATTTAAATAAAAATGTAAAACTAGAATACAAAATAAAAGTATCTTTAATCTTTCATTACATCATCAAAAATGGAAATGAATTAAATAAATAAATAAATAAATAAATTCTGCACACTAATCTATATTCTAATTTTTATTTATTTTTTAGAAATCTATTTTATATGTTGGTCCCTGTGGGGGGCATGGTGGCTTGGTGGCTAGCACGTTTGCCTCACACCTCTAGGGTCGGGGTTCGATTCCCGCCTCTGCCATGTGTGTGTGGAGTTTGCATGTTCTCCCCTTGCCTCGGGGGTTTCCTCCGGGTACTCCGGTTTCCTCCCCCGATTAAAGACATGCATTATAGGTTGATTGGCATCTCTAAATTGGCCGTAGTGTGCGATTGCATAATGAGAGTGTGTGTGTGCCATGCAATGGGTTGGCACTCCGACCAGGGTGTATCCTGCCTTGATGCCCAATGACGCCTGTCACAGGCTCCCCGTGACCCGAGAGTAGATTGGATAAGCGGTAGACAATGAATGAATGTTGTTCCCTGTACAGGTAAATTCCATTTTCTTTTTTTAATTCTGTTGTATTTTTATTATATTTTTAGGACACAAACAGTCAACAAAGCATTTTTCTGCATGTCATATTGTTTAGTTGTGTATGTGACCAATAAAATTCTAATTTGGACGTGAAAATTTGAACCGATCCCTTTGCTGTAAAACTCTACACAAACTACTACATCACCTTTCTGTGTTTACGTGGAAAAAAAAACGTTTAGTGCAAATCATCCTTCTGTTTTAATGCTAGTGTCTGAGCTCTTTGGAGTCCATTAATGCCATCAAGCTGAGTTCTTTAGTAATTAATTCATGTCCAATTAGTCAACAGTTATGGGAATTTAATTGGCAGTAATGGATCATTCTTGCGCTAGCTTCATTCCCATTTCTCATTAGTTCTTTATTATTAATTAATGTCTACTTAATGAACAATTGTTATAGTTTTAGGGGCATTAATGGGCAATTATCGGCTAGCTAGGCACTCCAAATGGACAGTGAATGAAGTGTTCTTAGAACATCTGTATAAATAACAATATTCGTCATTGTTAGTGGTTGTTTATAATTCATTATGCAATACCGTTTTTTAATGCTTGATTCTGATTGGTCAGATGATGTTAAGGATAATATGTAACAGCAACTATGATTGTAAGTGAAGTTTTCTTTTAGCTTTTTTTTTTTTTTTGGAAGGAGTCTCCAGTATCAGTGCTTTGTATCAGACTGAGGGATTTTTGCTGTTTCTTGAAAACATAACAAGGTGAATTTTTTTTTCTTTGTTAACTGCAAAAGGGAGGAGCGGGTTAGGATGTCTTGCAGACTTTGTGTTAAAAATGACTGAAAACACTGATGCAAAGTCTTTATTTAATTAAGATAAGATATGATAAGATAGAACAACAATATAAATGAAATATAAATGAAATATTATATATGTACCAAATGTATTCAAAGTACAAAAAGGTGTTAGGGAACATATTGCACATAATATGATATTGCACATGGTATTATATTAACGTACACCGATCAGGCATAACATTATGAGCAGTGACAGGTGAAGTGAATATCACTGATGATCTCCTCATCATGGCACCTGTTAGTGGGTGGGATATATTAGGCAGCAAGTGAACATTTTGTCCTCAAAGTTGATGTGTTAGAAGCAGGAAAAATGGGCAAGCGTAAGGATTTGAGCGAGTTTGCAAGGGCCAAATTGTGATGGTTAGACCACTGGATCAGAGCATCTCCAAAACTGCAGCTCTTGTGGGGTGTTCCCGGTCTGCAGTGGTCAGTATCTATCAAAAGTATCCTTCAAGTCCTGTAAGTATGCTTTAATTCCTGTAACTTGCGACTATAACTCACCTCTGCAGCTTTCAAGACGTAAAGGATCTGCTGCTAACATCTTGGTGCCAGATACCACAGCACACCTTTATTAATCTAGTAGAGTCCATGCCTCGACAGGTCAGGGCTGTTTTGGCAGCAAAAGGGGGACCAACACCATATTAGACAGGTGGTCATAATGTTATGTTTGATCGGTGTGCATTGTAATTATTGTGCAATTTTTATACTGTCAGTGTTCATCGTGTCAACTCTGCTCCCTACTGAAAGGGGAGGAGTTATAGAGTTTGATTGCCACTGGTAAGAAAGACCTCCTGTGGCGTTCTGTGGTCTTCAATGGTCTCAGTCTACGGCTGAATGTGCTCTGGTAGGACTCCATTGTCGTATGCAGGGGGTGTGACGCATTATCAAGGATACTGGGAAGTTTCCTCAGCGTTCTCCTCTCAGACATCTCAGCCAGAGACTCCAGCTCCACTCCAATGACAGAGCCTGCTTTCCTAATAAGCTTGTTGAGTCTCTTGGCATCGGCCATCTTCACCCAGCACACTACAGCGTAGATGATGACGCTGGCTACCACCAAGTGGTAGAACATCTGCAGCATGGTTCTGCAGACATAAAGGACCTGAGTCAACCTGAGGAAGTACACAGAGGTGACTCTGACCTTTCTTATACAGTGCATCAGTGTTTTTGTTCTCTGTGTAGACACCCAGATACTTATAGTTGTCCATCTCAGCGCCCATGATGCTGATGGGCTTGGGGAAGTCCTCTACTTCCTAAAATCCACCCTAATTCCTTAATTATTGTTAGCATTGGCAAGTTGCTTTGGTTTATGAGGAAATAAAGACTGATCTGTGCTGTTTTCCTGTAACACTATGTTACAAGGAATGTTTTTTTTTCTTCTTTGGTTGTATTTCATTAAGCCTGTAAAGATCCAAGCAATTGATATTGTTATTCATTAGGATTTTGGTTTAGTACATTAGTGCTGATTTAAAAGATACATTTCAGATCAGGAAGTGGTTTGGCAGCTTTCAGAGCAGGTCACGGGCTGGTCAGTGGAGCGGTGTTAAGAGGATCATCAGAATCAGAAAGTCTCTCCTCTCAGGCTCATTTCTGGCTTTCATTAGTTTTTAATAACTGTGTATGTCCAGTC
The DNA here is from genome assembly GCA_033459395.1 of Hemibagrus guttatus. Classification (NCBI taxonomy): domain Eukaryota; kingdom Metazoa; phylum Chordata; class Actinopteri; order Siluriformes; family Bagridae; genus Hemibagrus; species Hemibagrus guttatus. The sequence goes on from JAUCMX010000027.1 coordinate 10,230,750, forward strand.
TAACGGGTTGAAATGCACACACGCCAGGGTGAAAAGAACAGCCTGCAATTTTGGCGCATACACGGCACGACCGGTTGTCAGGGGCGACGGGAAGACCACCTGTTGGGGATCGGTGGGTCACAGCATCCTCTCCTACCGATCATTCGTGTAATACAACCTGAGTATGAATGTATGAACAAGCATGATTTTCTTCCTGTCCTTTGCTCATTGAGAGGTTTTCTGTTCCGTCTCTGAGAAGACAACTGGGGAGACAAGCTCACGCTTTCAAGATCAAACAGAAATACTGATGATTCTTGCATCAGATGCCAGGAAAGCAAGCGTTTGTTTTAGACAGTGTCATGTCGATCACTCCAGCTGGGTTGTGTGGGTCTGTGTGACTGCACAATTAATCATATCTGTAACGAATGTGGTGATGTTTTTTTCTTACTTTAATTCTTAATAGGTCATTGATTGACAGGTTCGCAGACAGACACATGATTAAGCCACTGGACAAAGATCTATTGTAATGTCCAGTATCATGTTTCAACTTAGTTGCTTTCGGCTGCTCCCTGTTTGAGGTCGCCACATCAACTTGGCAAATGTTTTATGCCGGATGCCCTTCCTGACGCAACCCTCCCATCTTTCCGGGTTGAGGCATTGGCTGGGAATCGAACCCGGGCCTTTCGCATGATAGGCGAGAAACCTACCACTGAGCCACCAATGCCTCAGATGTTTCAACTGGGCATATACCTGGTAAAAAAAAAAATACTTGTTAAATGCTAATGTAATGTAATAGCATAGTGTAGGATAATGATCATGTACAGACTAAGAGCAACAAACGAGTAAATTATTATTAAATTAGCGTTTTGTTTAAACAGATTACCTACTAAATAAAAACATGTTTTGCGAGTTGTTTTGTTTACATAGCTACAGACTAAAGGAAACTTTCGTTTTATGAGTCATTTTGTTTAAATATATCTACATACTAAATGAAACTGTTTTGTGAGTCGTTTTTGTTTAAACATAGCTACGGTACATGCTAAATGAAAACGTTGATTTATGGATCATTTTTGTTTAAATATACAGTCACGGCCAAAAATATCGGCACCCTTGCAATTCTGTCGGAAAATTGTTGCAGTTGCAGATGTTTTGGTTCTCATGTGTATATTTTTGTTTGCATTGGAACAACACAAAAAAAAACAGAGAAGAAATGTCAAATCTGAAACAAGTCCACACAGAACCCAAAAAATGCACTGGACAAAATTATTGGCACCCTTAACTTAATATTTGGTATCACCCCCTTTGGGGAAAAATAACTGAAATCATTCGCTTCCTGTAAACATGAATGAGTTTCTTACACGTCTCTACTGGAATTTTGGACCGCTCTTCTTTTGCAAACTGCTCCAGGTCATTCAGATTTGAAGGATGCCTTCTCCCAACTGCTGTTTTGAGATCTCTCCACAGGTGAACTATGTGATTTAGATCTGGACTCATTGCTGGCCATTTCAGAACTCTCCAGCGCTTTGTTTGTAACCATTTCTGAGTGCTTTTTGAAGTGTGTTTCGGGTCATTGTCCTTCTGGAAGACCCATGACCTCTGGTGGAGACGCAGCTTTCTGACACCGGCCCACTACGTTGCGCCCCAAAATTCTTTGGTAATCATCAGATTTCATGATACCGTTCACACAGTCAAGGCATCCAGCACCAGAAGCAGCAAAGCAACCCCAAACCATCTTTGAATCTCCACCATGTTTCACCGAAGGGACTGTGTTCTTTTCTTTGAAGGCCTCATTTCTTTTTCTGTAAACAGTGCCATGATGTCCTTTACCAAAAAGCTCTACTTTTGTCTCATCTGACCACAGTACCTTCTCCCAGAAGGATTGTAGTATTGTCACATAAGTTTTGGCAAACTCCAGTCTTGCTTTTTTATGCCTTTGTGTCAGCAGTGGTGTCCTCTTGGGTCTCCTACCATAGCGTCCCTTTTCATTCAGATGGCGACGGATAGTGCGAGCTGACCCTGTTGTACCCTGTGTCTGCAGATGAGCTTGAATTTGTTTGGAAGTTAATCGGGGTGCTTTATGCACCATTCGAACAACCCTTCATTGTAATTTTTCATTAATTTTGCTCTTCCCTCCACGTCCAGGGAGGTTAGCTACGGTGCCATGGGCTGTGAACCTCTTGATGATATTGTGCACAGATGGACTTGTAGCCTTGATATTGTCCACAATTTTTTCTCTCAAATCCACAGACAACTCTTTACACTTTTCTCCATGCTCAGTGTGACACACAACACAAAGGTTGAGTCAGCTTTTCTCCATTTTAACTGGTCGCAAGTGTGATTACTATATTCCCCACACCTGTTACTTGCAACAGGTGTGTCTCAATACAAATTACAGGAGCATCACATGCTTGAAAAGCAATTATTTCTTACAATTTTGACAAGGTGCCAATAATTTTGTCCAGTCCATTTTTGAGTTCTGCGTGAATTTTTATCAAGTCTGACTTTTCTTCTCGTTTTTTTGTGTTGTTCCAGTGCAAACAAAAACAATAAACACGTGAGTACCAAAACATTTGCAATTGCAACAGTTTTCTGAGAGAATTGCAAGGGTGCCGGTATTTTTGGCCATGACTGTATCTACATACTAAATAAAAACTGTTTTGTGAGTCATTTTTGTTTAAACATAGCTACGGTACATACTAAATGAAAACTTTGATTTACGTTGAATTTTTATTATCTACATACTAAATAAAAATGTTTGTTCGGTGAGTTGTTTTGTTTAAACATAGCTACCTGCTAAAAGTTTAATAAGGAGTAATTATTCGTCTCTATTTCTGGTTGCTTACTTTGTTCCGAATTACTACGAAGTAAAAAAATCAAACGGCTCACTCTGCTCGCCGACCTGTGATTGTATACTGTATATTTTTTGACTTTGGTGCCTTAACTTCCAACAGGTTTAGCAATCCTCGATGTCAGATTAGCCTCTGTGAATAACGATGTCATTATGTCCTGTTCCTAGCACATCAGGATGGAAATTTAATACGTCTGTAGAGAGATATGGGCAAAGCCTGATTTTCAGATTTCTAGTATTGATTCTGTAATACTGTATGTTATCATAACGTTTAGTATGATGCTGTTTAGAAGAAGGTTCTAAAGAAATGTATTTGCAAAGGAAGACATCCAGACATTATTTGCAGTCTATTTGCTTATTCTCTGGAAAGCATGATGTTTTTGTAGATAACCATAATTACTCACTGAACCCTTTCTCAGGTCTAGATTTGACCCTCGATATTACAGCGAGATAGGAACGCAATCGCACAGACGACACAACAATGCGGTGTAAACTCTGGTGACCTCCTGTGCAATCTGAGGACCATCCACATGCTTGTTTTTTAAAATACGGAGCATCGAGGGTCTGGTGAGAATAAAAAAAATAGCTCTAAATGCTTTGGCTGCCTTGGATAACCTTGAAACTAAGTGAAGAAAAAAACAAAACAATATTACAAAGAGGAAATACTTGGCATGCCCCAAATCCGACTAATTGAGAGCGGCTCCCCTGCCATTTGTGTTGCGAAGTTTGAACATTTTGTGTTTCTTCTTTGCTTAGTCATTCAGGCCATCTGCTTTTTTTTTTTTAATCCGTAGGCAGCTAGGAGGAAATCTGGTCAGCGACGATAGACGGTGCGTGAGTTTTGTTGGCTTTTCTTCTTTTTTAGTTGCATTTGCGTCATTCGATTTGTTCAGTTACCTTGTTACTATGCGTGGTTGAATAGTAATCCTCAATGAGAAGTATCTGAAGAGGCTTGAAGGTGGGTTGATGATTTTACATAATCCCCCATCTCTCTCTTTCTCTGTCCATCTCCTCCTGTCTCTCTGTCTCTATTGGTTTGAAGAGCTCTATTGATTTTATTTTTTTTATTTTTTTATCTGCCGAACAATGCCGTGTCCAGCTGTCCGGCCTTGCTTTGAATCTGCAGCTTTGATTTAAATAACATCCATAATTGCGCACAAATGAGATCTGTTTCACACTAAAAACAAATGGTTTTGCTTTGTGAGGAAGCCTCAAGAAGATGGACCGAGCTGAACTAAATGCTCATTTTGGATTAGTTCCAATACTGTAACTGTAAAGCTGTTTGTGATTGTTAAATACACAAAATGATAATATTTAATATAAAACACCTACATCTAAAAGTTTAATAATTTTCTAAATATCGTCATAATTGACACGGCACTTTACTGTAGGTCTGTTTACTATTTTTAGGTCAAAATTTTCATCCAAGGGGAGCATGGTGGCTTGGTGGTTAGCACATTTGCCTCACACCTACAGGGTTGGGGGTTCAATTCCCGCATCCGCTTTTGTGTGTGTGTGTGTGTGTGTGTGTGTATGGAGTTTGCATGTTCTCTCCGTGCCTCGGGGGTTTCCTCCCCTGGGCCAAAGACATGCATTGTAGGTTGATTGGCATCTCTAAATTGTCCGTAGTGTGTGATTGCGTGAGTGAATGAGAGTGTGTGTGTGTGCCCTGTGATGGGTTGGCACTCCATCCAGGGTGTATCCTGCCTTGATGCCCAATGACGCCTGAGATAGACACAGGCTCCCCGTGACCCGAGAATAGATCGGATAAGCGGCAGACAATGAATGAATGAATTTTCATCCGCTGGATGCTTTTTCCTTTTTTTTTTCTTTTTATTTTGTTTGTTTTTCAATTTTTGCCGAAATTTCTCTAATAAATATTGAATATAAAAATATTCAAAAACTGATGCTTGTTATATACTTGTCTAATGTTAGCCTAAGTAAAGCATACATTGATACATTGATTTTATTTCATATTACAAAACATTATTTTTCAAGTTTATTCTAGAGTCAAAATAACTAATAACTAAATAACTAAACAGTGAAAAAGCTCCTCCCTGATTTCAGGATGAACTTGTAGCCAGAAACTTTTAGTCCCAGAACTTTCTAAGCTAAATTTAGTAAGCATACTAAGCTATCATAAAATTCCAACTTAATCAAAATGCTGAATAAAATAATAAATAATACATGTTAAGTCAATCTCTGAGAATACGATGATTGAAATCCAGACTGAGAAACTGAAATTCCCATTGGTTTCTCTGAGAAATCTAGCCTAATTGACTCGCACCTGACTAGCCGACTAGCTGTTGTATGGCAGAAAAATTACAAAGGAATGTCCAAATGTACCTGTATTTACAAATCAATATGTAATATTTAAAACTTATACTTAAACTACCTGATATCATTTTGCTGAAAGTGAATTCGACTTAACTGACACAATCTCTTTATGGATTTCTTTAGTCAGTTGGCTAGTGAGCAAATGCATTCTTCGGATGCTAGCAATTACGCTATTTCGATTTCTTTTCATAAGGAAATGCTGGCGTGGATGTGTGTGTATAAATATGACTAAAATGAAGGGAATGATGAGTTACATCCTGCAGCAGCAGAGAAAATGTGCGTGTTTGTGGTTGAGGGAATACATGGCTCTGGCAAACAGCAGCACTGCAGCAAGAGTGTGCCTGAAACTAAGAAACACACACACACACACACACACACACACAACAGCAACCCCATATCATCCATAGCACTTAATCTTAATTATCTCAGCCCTCAAGGAAAGGTTCTTTCAGGCACATTTTTCCAATTACCCACCAGTGTGGATGAGTGCTTCAGCCCCTCGCTGTGGCAGGATTCTCAGTGACAGCAGCATGAACAGTTACACAACAAAACCTACGTCTGTTTCCCAAGCACACGGAATGTCATCTTCATAATAACACTCGGTTAGGATTACTCTCCTTGATATGGAAGGAAGGAAAGGAAGGCAGACTGTACAGTGTTGACTGAGAGAAAAACACACTGACAGGAATATCTCAGGGCTTTTTAAAGCTAATCATGCTAACAAGAAGAATCTTGTCTCGGTTCCCGTATAGAGGAAGAAAAACAACATGTTTACTTCCAACTCGTGTATAATGGAATACTTTTTGAAAGGATGAATAATACTAAGGGGGGGCACAGTGGCTTGGTGGTTAGCACCTGTGCCTCATACCTCCAGGGTTGGGGGTTCGATTCCCGTCTCCGCCATGTGTGTGTGTGGAGTTTGCATGTTCTCTGCGTGCCTCGGGGGTTTCCTCCTCCGGTCCAAAAACATGTATTGTAGGTTGATTGGCATCTCTAAATTGTCCGTAGTGTGTGAGTGTGTGTGTGTGCCCTGCGATGGGTTGGCACTCTGTCCAGGGTGTATCCTGCCTTAATGCCCAATGACGCCTGAGATAGGTACAGGCTCCCTGTGACCCGAGAATAGATCGGGAAAGCGGTAGACAATGAATGAATGAATGAATAATACTGACTTGAATGTTAATAAGAATAAGAGAAGCAATAACCGAAGTGGAATTGTTCTACAAAAATATGCTTTATAGAACTATTTATTGAAGGAACTGACTTTATTAAACAGATTTCTTTACCACATAATACAGGCAAACGTTTGAAAATTCTTCAATGTAGTAATAAAATACAGTACTGAAGCTTTCGAATAATGGGAAGTAAATGGTTAAAAAAATGTATTTCATTATTTGCTATTTTTAGGTCAAATTTTTTTATCCACTGAAAATGTTTTTTGTTGTTTTGTTTTTATTTTATTTTATTTTATTTTATTTTATTTTATTTTATTTTATTTTATTTTATTTTATTTTTAATAGCATCTCTACTAAACCACTGCTAGCCCTGATAGCCCTGAGATCATGTGAAATGGTGAGGAGGGGGAGGGGCTTTCAGGTGGTGTCAGTTAATATTGGAGTAATTTATTTAATTTTATATTAATATATAAATTGGTTGGTCTTTTTTTTATTATTGGAAAATCATAATAACCTTACTGGTTGCATTTAACTCATACTAGCATATCTACGCAACATGAGTGGAGGTCTGCTAATCTAATCTAATTGAATTAATTTGCACAATATCTAGCGGCAGTGTATTACGGTGTGGAGATTATAAAGTTTTTTTTATGCAAGCTTAATATGATAACAGCATCATGCAGACTGGAAGGTAACATGGTGATAAGTGAAAAGTAGCAGTGCATCAGTGTTAAAGTCACGAGAAATATTTTGTTTATTTTCATGTATACACGTTTAGTATGATGCTGTATATCATATATACACTACATTCTTGTTAGTTGCCCAATTCATGCTGCAATGTTTAGTGCATTCGCTCTCTCTCTCTGTCTGTCCCCCGCTCTCTCTCTGCCACTCTTTCTTCCTCTTTCTCTCTCTCGATCTTTCACTCTCTTTCTATCTCCCAGTCCAAAACCGCCCCCACCTCTTTCTCTCCCTCTCTCCATCTGTCTCTCTCTATCCCTCTCTCTCTTTTTCTCCACCATTCTCTCTCTCTCTCTCTCTCTCTCTCTCTCTCTCTCCCCCTTCTCTCTCTCCATCCTTCTCTCTGTCCCCCGCTCTCTCTCTGCCCCTCTCACTCTCTCTCTCTGCCTCTCTCAATCTCTCTCTCTCTCT
>JAUCMX010000027.1:10243237-10248237 GCA_033459395.1 Hemibagrus guttatus
GTTGTTTAATGAAGCCATTTGAACAGTGATTTCGGTGGTAAAACTTTTTGTTAGGAAACATTTAAACATTTATAGAACTTTTCTTTTGGTTCTGCTCTTTGGTTTCTCCATATTCTTAGTGTAATGATAGACTGAGCTGTGTGTGTGTGTGTGTGAGAGAGAGAGAGAGAGGGAGAGAAAGAGAGGGAGAGAGAGAGATGTTCATTCACTGTGATAGTGTTTCATTATGTCATAGATCCAGGCAGAATGATCATAAGAAATCAGTATCATCAGTATCTGAAGGATAAGCTGACCAAGCACCAAACATACACCGATCAGGCATAACATTATGACCACCTGCCTATTATTGTGTTGGTTCCCCTTTTGCTGCCAAAACAGCCCTGACCCGTCAATGCATGGACTCCACTAGATCCCTGAAGGGGAATTTGGAGGCCAAGTCAACACCTCAAACTCGTTGTTGTGCTAATCAAACCATTCCTGAACCTTTGTGGCACGACACATTACCCTGCTGAAAGAGGCTACAGCCATCAGGGAATACCGTTTCCATGAAAGGGTGTACATGGTCTACAACAATGCTCAGGTAGGTGGTACGTGTCAAAGTAACATCCACATGGATGGCAGGACCCAAGGTTTCCCAGCAGAACATTGTCCATACCCAACAGGTGCCATGATGAGGAGATAATCAGCGTTATTCACGTGACCTGTCAGTGGTCATAATGTTATGCCTGATCGATGTACACTATAATTAAAGCTCATAATGAAATTTCTCAGATTAAGATGCTGTCTCCTCTAATGTCCTCCATGCTGAAAGAAACCCGGGCCTTGGACTTTAAAGTGATAATACTATGAATGACGAGTCTGATAATACTACGAGTTCATGAATGGTGTCGTGTTTATGTATTTAATATCAGCCTCAGATTACATTCAGTGGTCATTTCAGTAACGAGACATGAGTTTCAGTACTGGATAATTCTATCAGTAGTGTGATGAAGTACCTAACACTTTTCCTGAGAATCCCATACGCTTTTGTAACACCTCCAGCTCTGACTCCACTGTTACACACTACACAATATCAATTTCAACATTTATTCCCCGATTATATTTCTGTGTAGATTTACAAAACATTGGAATAGAATCTTGAATGTTTTCTTTCCTGGCTAACTAGTTACATATCATGTATCATGAAAATGGCTTCTTGTTTGTTTGTATGTGTTTGTGTGAGAGATTAACTTTTCCCTGTTATACTTGGCTGTAATGAGAAATAGATGAGAAGACAGAATAGGGGTGTGTGTGTGTGTGTGTGTGTGTGTGTGTGTGTGTGTGTGTGTGTGTGAGAGACTAGCTCAGCACTTTCGTGTCTTGAATAAGAAATAGTCGATAGATGCATGGGCGGGTTTACTTCTGACAGGGCCGGATGATAGACTGTGCCAGTGTTTTATTACACTGTTTGTGTGTGTGTGTGTGTGTGTGTGTGTGTGTGTGTGTGTGTGTGTGTGTGTGTGTGTGTGTGTGTGTGTGTGTGAGGCTTTACTGCAGTGCTGGTTTCACTGAGCATGTGCTAGTGTTGTTCTGGCTCTGTCTGGTTCTTCAGTAGTGAATATAAAATACTTTTACTCTGCTCTACTGAATTCTGCATGATTTTGCGTCTGCAACGTTTGCTCATAATTCATGAGATAAATACATTATTGATGTGTTATGCTTTTGTGTGTGTGTGTGTGTGTGTGTGTGTGTGTGTTAGAGTGTAGTGTTTGCTGAGCGATTCAGTCTCGTTTCCTTTTTTTCTTTTTGGCATTTTTTTTATCTTGTTTTTCTCTGCACCTAGAAAATTCTAGAAACTGAAGCATCATTATATTTTTAAATACCGAAGCAGGCAAAGGATAGAGTGGCACAGGACACAGTAACATTATTCCTATTTTAATATGTAATGATTTAAGTGAAAGTTGTTATTCATTAAGCATCAGATTTACATTTCATGCCATAGCGGGGGGTGGTGGTGGTGGTGGTGGTGGTGGTGGTGGTAGCTCAAGTGGTTAAGGCTCTGAGTCGTTGACTGGAGGATCAGGGTTCAAGCCCCAGCACCAACAAGCTGCCACCGTTGGGCCCTTGAGCAAGACCCTTAAAGCACCCTGCTCCAGGGGCACTGCATCATGGCTGACCCTGCGCTCTGACCCCAACTCCCAAGCATGGGATATGTGAAGAAAGAATTTCACTGTGCAGTAATGTATATGTGACAAATAAAGCCAACTTAACGTAGTGAAGGAACCAAAACCCCCCGAAAATATAACACTTTGTTTTGTCTTTCTCCTAGTGATGACACGAAATTTCTATTGTATTTCATATGGCTGCGTGTTATCATTGTGATTAGATCATGAATATCAAGGAATATCCCTCATGTGAACTAAAATCCAGTCAGTTGTTAAACACTGAGTTGCCTGGTTCTCTTCACCCTCCATGCAGACGCTCATGTTGAACATCTGATGCTGGTCAGGAGGCTTATAAAGGACTCGTTTGCATATTGCAGGCTTCTGGGATGCATCTGCATTGCAAATGCAAATATTAAGATAAAGATACGATAAACAAATTCCTGCTACTGAGGAGCAAGTGCCGATGTGAGGTTTTACAATCACTATAGTGCCTGTGGATTTAAAGATCACGTTACTTTGTAGGTCTGGATTATAGAGGTAATATTTTTACTAACTACTTAATTCCAACATGATCACTGACATGTTTGTAGTGTTAATTAAATCTCTCTCTCTCTCTCTCTCTCTCTCTCTCTCTCTCTCTCTCTCTCTCTCTGCCTCTGCCTCTTACTCATAATAGCTATATTTCACATACACAGATGTCTGATGGTGCTGTTTTATTGAAATTTGGGATAAGAGTAGCAGTTTCTCATGTTTTAAAATTTCTGTGCATAGTTCATGTAATGATTTGATATTCTTTTGCTCATATTAACCCTCTAGTATCTCTCTCTCTCTCTCTCTCTCTCTCTCTCTCTCTCTTTCTCTCTCTCTCTCTGTCCCCCTCCCCCCCCCCCTCTCTTCTTTCTTTCTTTCTTTCTTTCTTTCTTTCTTTCTTTCTTTCTTTCTTTCTTTCTTTCTTTCCTTCTTTCCTTCTTTCTTCCTTTCTTTCTTATTCTCTCTCTCTCTCTCTCTTCTCTCTCTCTCTCTCTCTCTCTCTCTCTCTTTCTTTCACAAAATATATTTATTTAAGCATATATTTATTTACTTATTTATTCATCTTTCTAGTCAATTATTTTTTAAATAATTATGTAAAATGCTGCTGAAGTAAACACAGCATACACAAGTAAACTCTCTTTTCTCTGTCTCTCTCTCTCTTTCTCAGGACTGTATTCAGCTTAACCAGTATAAACTGAAGAGTGAAATCGGGAAGGTGAGCAAATTCAGAGCATCTGTTCTTAGCAGAAATGATGAAATGATAAGATCTGAAGAGAATATTATGTAGTCACATTTCTTACAGTTACAAACTGGGGTTTCAGTATCTCAGCCTCAATTTATTGGCCAGGATGTATTACACCTTAAACCTAAAACAGTTTGAAATTTCAGTAACATGAGATGAGCTTGTAGCTTAGCTAGCTCAGCATGCAGATACAGGCAATTTAATTTCCCACAAAATACCTCTTTAAGACATGATTAGTCCAAAGCTGTGGAGTTTCTTTCTTTCATGTAACTCAATGCACTGAAAACGTCTTGGTTTAAAAAAAAAAAAAAAAATGAGAGCAAAAATTTGCACCGAACTCCAAGTAAAACTCAGTCCTAAAACTTTTGTACAATTTCAAATTCTGAAACAAAAAATTAACTGGATTCCTTTTTACTTCCCACTTGATATGTATATCGAGTCCTGTGCAAAAATGAAATATTCCACATGCAAAGAAAATGAAATAAATAAACTAAACCAAGTTAATACTAAAAGCTTGGTGTGTCTGTAATGTTTATTTCATTTTTTTCTTAGTTTGTCAGAAATTGAAACAGTTTTTTTTACTAACTCAATAATGCAGATGTCAAATTAAATGTGTGTATTTTTTTTTTTTTTAATGAAGCCTAAGCATCCAAATTTCTGCCTTAAATCCCAGATTCAATTTACGAGAATTATTATAGTGGAAGAAATTTCATTTCACACAGGAGCCGAACGCAGTGCTCGTTCTAGTCCTTTATGATTTCCTTTTAGACCAAATCATTAAACCAAATTGGCTCATTAGGAGCACACTTTCCCCCATAATGCTTTGTGAACTTTCCTCATCTGTGGCCTCATCTGTGCTCTTGCTTTCTCTCCAGGGTTCCTACGGTGTGGTCAAACTGGCCTACAACGAGGATGACGAAAAGTATTATGTGAGTTTTTCAGAGGCACTTATAGTCTTTAAACTTGAAGATGATGACGATGAAAAAGTCAGTGATGTAATGGATTACTTAGAACAGCTCATTGATGATCACAATGACCTTATAGGTAACTTTATCTTCTTGCGCTTTATCTTCTGGGGTCTTTTCTTGTTCGAAGGTTGGGTTTAGAGCGTAAGTGTGCTGCTGAACGTGACATGGAATGCTTAGAGCTTCTAGTGTTCTTGAGTGTCCATTAACTGCACTCAGCTTCTGTAGTCAAGAGCGATTCTGTAAGTGGAGTACTGGCCTAACACCACCCTGCTCTCTCCGTGTGTGTGTGTGTGTGTGTGCACATGGCTGTACTGCACTCATCTGAAACTCTTCTCACCTGCACACTAGAAATGGCCCATAAAACATGACAGATTTCATCTAGGACAGAACAGATAATTAAGCTAGATTTCAGAGAGTGAGAGTAAAAAAAAAGAGAGCAGAAAAGTAAAAAGTGAAAATGGTTTGAAGTAGCGACAGAGAAGGAGTTTGGGTGACACAGTAGGTGTAAATGATCCTAGGTGGAATATATTATGCCATTTTCTTATGAAACGCTTGAATATTCCATAGTGAACACGCTGCAGTCTGAGCACGTTTGTTTTTATAAATATAACACGT
>JAUCMX010000027.1:10253237-10353237 GCA_033459395.1 Hemibagrus guttatus
CATAACAATTCCTTACGCTTGTCCATTTTTCCTGCTTCTAACACATCAACTTTGAGGGCAAAATGTTCACTTGCTGCCTAATATATCCCACCTACTAACAGGTGCCATGATGAGGAGATAATCAGTGTTATTCACTTCACGTGTCACTGCTCATAATGTTATGCTTGATCGTTGTATATGTTGTTGGGCCAGAGGGGGTGTGGCCTAGTTCAGCTGTGTATGGGGGAGAAGGCGGGTTGAACCTGTAGGTAGCGCGTGATGATTCTCTACTAGAGTCGAGTTATAGAGTTTGCTAAAGTGTGTCTCTGTGTACCAGTCGTTATTAGAGTTCTCTACATTCCCTCTATTATGAGTATGTAGATGTAGAGTTGGTGGGACGGCTTTATCCAACAAACGCAGTCTCACATCTACTTCAGTGCCACTCCATCCAGTCCTTTAAAAGGCGATGCCGTGAATGAGCGTATGTCTCAGAGCTGTTCTGTTGTATTCTAATTCACACACTGCATGCTTACAAACAAACAAAAAAGACCGGACAAACATTTTCCATTTATTTCAAAAATGTTATTTCCCCCTACATTTGCAGCTAAATACATTCAAAGAGACTTAGCGCCTGTGTTTGAAACACTCTCCCATTCATTCATTACAGAACACTAATCTCTCGCACAGGTGCCGCAAATTGGTCGGTAATGAACAGAGATGTGTTCCAAAGCGGCCGTCATTGTAAGAGCCGTGGTGCTCCCAGTACACACAGCGCACTACTCCTTCTTTTAACCACAGGAGAATAGACACAGGTGCAGTTATCTTTTTTAATCAGCCTGTTTCATTTCAATGAAATGCTAATTAGACATTGTTGAAATGTGTGGAACTGGTGTTTACAGCTATGTGCAAATGCCAGATAGGAGGATGCTGTAGCTGTATGCGCTTGATTGTACTGGTGATCTGGTGCATGTCTGCCAGATTTCAGGTGTGCTTATCTAAAGTGACCAATCCAAGCGAGAAGTTGAGGGGAAAGAATCTTGTTTTAGGATCTAGTGGGAGATCATTTCTGTTTAAAGTCCTGAGGTTTGAACACAAAATCAGGGGGAAAAAATATGGATACTCTTTCACAATGAAGAGTAGAAGTATTGAGCCAAAAGTCTTGAGGGGAAAGTCAAAAACTAACTGATTATAAATGACCTTTCTGAACATGATTGATATTGACTTATTTTATTAAATAAACTACCAGCCACGTGCGTCGTGCACCTATTTTTCAAGTGAGCACAGTCTGCACAACACAGAAACATGTGACGTTGAGAGGCACATGGATTTTGAACCATCATCTTTGTACACCGCGTGTACCACAAGTTTTGTGATCTTTCCAGGTAAGGGGGTTTTCATTGGCAATGCTGGAACACTTCAGGAAAAATGTGCAGTCCAGAGCCTGCGACCGAGCACGAATGCAGATGCACGTATGCTGCGTCTGTGATCTGTGAGAGCCACACAGGGCTACTAATATTTATAATATAAAATCCACTTAATTAAATACTTTTGCATCAGTGGAAAGCCAAGCGAAGCGAGTTTATGAATCGTTTTTTCAGTCAGTGAAAGCTATGTCAAAAGAGTCAACCCACGATACCAACGTTGCCTTCGGCGTGCGTTCAAAAGCTAGGTAATTTTTCGCGGTTTTTTTGTTGACAGATTGGTGGTGTGGGTGGTCCGTTCTATTTTTAGCCCAAGCTTGGTGGCATGACTTCTTGTGAGGACCCTTGACATGGAATGCTAGGCTTGGGTCAGTTCTTTGTAAGCAGCCTTACAGTTTACATACGCTTCGTATTGGTAATATTGGTCATATTTTTGGGTGACTGGAACAGATTATTTGCATTACTTCTTATGGGAAAATCTGTTTTGCAATACAAATTTACGCCTTAAGAACTCCCCTCCAGAACGAATTAAATTCCTATGCCGAGCTTCCACTGTATTTACAACAAAATAATATCTAGAAAATTTACCAGCTCTAAATCTTCTCATGGCTTCCATGTGGAGTATGGATGGACTTCATAAGGCTAAATCAAGACAAATTTACAGGAAATGTAAATTAAAGCTGTAACCACAAGAAGGAGTATGAAGCTTACTTGAAGTCTTTTTATTTGTATATCATCATATTACATCTGAATCGTCATGCTTTTAATTGTCTTTTGCATTAAGCTTGCAATTTAGACTAAAGCTAATTATAAATTTGACGAACTATCTTAAAAAATAAATGTACAGAATTAGAAACGCAGCTAATATATTAAATAGGAATTTTTTTTTAAATGTTAATTTAAGAAAGTAAGAGTATAGGTAAAAAAATTGAATAATAATTAAATAAAGTATAAATCGACCAAAAATAATATTCGATAACCGTAACAAAATGCTTTTTCTGGAGTATTTTTTCCTCCCGCTTAAATGTACATGATGTTCTTTGATCACTTGCATAGAAATTTGCAGGATTTATACAGATGTTTAAAAATCATAAGATGTTTAAAGAATACAATCTGTAATTACAACTAGTCTAAATAACATTTGAGAGAAAAGAAGAGTGTTTCATATTTCCATTGTTTTTGCATCTAGTTAGCTTTTTATTAAAGTCTGTTATTGTATAAGCACTGAGACGGCAGTAGTAGATATCTTGATGAAGTTACATTTAATACTTGGCACAATGCATCAATAAATTCTACAAGTAACAAATGCTAATCTGCTTGCTAACATTACACCCAGCTACTAGTTCAACATAAATTACTTGGAAAAAGGAAAGGTATAGCATGTAGCGGCTCAAGTGGTTAAGGCTGTGTTGTTGATTGAGGTTCAAGCCCCTGCACTGCTAAGCTGCCACTGTTGGGCCCCTAAGCAAGGCCCTTAACCCTCTCTGCTCCAGGGTGATGTATCATGGCTGACCCTGTGCTCTGACTCCAACCTCCAGTGTTGGGATATGTGAAGAAAGAATTTCACTGTGCTGTAATCTATATGTGACAATTAAAGGCTTCATCTTCTTCTTCTTAAACTGAGGCTTGAAGTTGGTAAGCAGATCCTGTTCTGCAATACAGAAACTGATGTGTTGTCATGTATATTGTGTAATGCTTGAAGCAACAAACCGACTGTTAGTGTAAAGTTAGATATATATCTGAAATTGTTCATGAGTTCATCTTATTTAACTCTTGTTGTGCCGATCTGTCGATTTGGATCGATGCATTGGTTTAAAAGGCTACCATTAGAAATTCAATTCAATTCAATTCAGTTTTATTTGTATAGCGCTTTTAACAAAGAGCATTGTCTCAAAGCAGCTTTACAGAACATAAGAAACAATAAACATACAAACAAACAGTCCTAGATGTTAGACAAAATTTTCCCTAGTGAGCGAGCCTGAGGTGACTCAGGCGACTGTGGCAAGGAAAAACTCCCTCAGATGGTATTAGGAAGAAACCTTGAGAGGAACCAGACTCAAAAGGGAACCCATCCTCATCTGGGTGACACCGGAGAGTGTGATATGAACAATGTCCTTTCTGCATTAGTTGTGTGGTGCAGATACAGCATGTGTTATGTGTAAAATGTCCACATAGGGTTGGCAGTGCTGCTTTGATTACTCCAGTCCTCAGAAAGCAGAACCCGGCTGGAGCTGGTCCATCTCTGGATGCCACCGGAGCTGGCATAATCTCTGTGTGACTCGGGGATGGGTAGAAGAAGGGAAACAAATGGAAAGGGATTAGCGTAGCTGCTATTTATAATATTAGGAGGCACTAGATGACGATGTGCATTTAATCAGATGTATTGGAGTACAAGGTTATGGGATTTATTAGGTGTATGCCTGGCTAAAGAGATATGTCTTTAGTCTACGTTTGAACTGGGAGACTGTGTCTGAGCCCCGAACACTGTCAGGAAGACTGTTCCAAAGTTTAGGAGCTAAATACGAAAAAGCTCTACCCCCTTTTGTAGACTTTGATATTCTGGTAACTACCAGAAGTCCGGAGTTTCGAGATCTTAAGGAGCGTGATGGATTGTAACGTGTTAGAAGACTGGCTAGATATGTGGGAGCTGAACCATTTAGAGTCTTGTATGTAAGTAGTGCTAGTTTATAATCAATTCTAAACTTAACAGGTAGCCAGTGCAGGGATGATAATATTGGGGTTATATGATCATACTTTCTTGACCTGGTAAGGACTCTAGCAGCTGCATTCTGGACTAACTGTAGCTTGTTTATTGAAGATGCAGGACAACCACCTAGTAATGCATTACAATAGTCCAGTCTGGAGGTCATGAATGCGTGAACTAGCTTTTCTGCATCAGATACAGATAAAATGTTCCTAAGCTTGGCGATATTTCTGAGGTGGAAGAAGGCTATTTTTGTAATATCGGAAATATGTTTTTCAAAGGACAAACTGCTGTCTAATATTACGCCCAGGTCTTTCACTGTAGAGCTAGTAGTAATAGAACATCCTTCTAAGTACAGGTTGAATTTTGAGAGCTTCTGTGTACTGGTTTTTGGACCAATCAGTAATATCTCCATCTTATCAGGATTTAGTAATAGAAATCAGAAATCAGTTATTATATATCACATTTGAAGTGTAAATAATTTAGCAGGGGGGCAGAGGTGGCTTGTTGGTTAGCATGTTTGCCTCACACCTCCAGGGTTGGGGGTTCGATTCCTGCCTCCGCCATGTCTGTGTGGAGTTTGCATGTTCTCCCCTTGCCTAGGGGGTTTCCTCCATGTACTCCGGTTTCCTCCCCCGGTCCAAAGACATGCATTGTAGGTTGATTGGCGTCTCTAAATTGTCCGTAGTGTGTGATTGCATGAGTGAATGAGAGTGTGTGTGTGTGCCCTGTGATGGGTTGGCACTCCGTCCAGGGTGTATCTTGCCTTGATGCCCAATGACGCCTGAGATAGGCACAGGCTCCCTGTGACCCAAGAATAGATCGGATAAGCGGTAGACAATGAATGAACAAATAATTTAACAGGTTGGAAAAATGATTAGCTGGCAACTCTGATAGTTGTAAATGATTCTTCATCATCATTGGAAATTAAGAAGAGGTCCACACCAGATTTGGCCGAGATTTTTTCACAAAAATGTTTTCACATTTTTCAGATCTATCTGAAATCAGATCTATGTCATCGTAGCATCTTCAGTGGTGTTATCTGCCTACAGACCTCTTCAATTTATACATATATAAATGTTGACATTTAGAATTTATATATATCATACGACATATATAGATCTGTAATGTGGACCTGTGTGATGGATGGAAAAAGTCCACCACGAGATTATCCACCTTGAAAATGTTTGGAAAAAAAGTGTGTGAAATTAATTCAACAATACTTCTACAAACCCTGTCTTTACCTGCTGACTAAACAACTAAAGTAGTTTTCCGATTTACACTTAAAATGTAACTTAAACTTTAAAGTTTTGTCTGGGTTTTTTCCTCCTTTTTATTTACAGAATATAAGGAATATAGTAAAAAAGTCCATTGTACCCTTTTGCTGGTACATTTTTTTTTTTTATTATTACTTTTTTTTTTGCCAAGCTTTTCCCTGCTGTTTGATAAACCGCTTTTCAACTCCTGATTATTATTACATGCTGGATTATTCATTGGTGAATTCTCATATTTGCTAATGGATTTCCATAATCACATCCAATCACTTAGCAGGAGCCGCTGCGAACTTGGAGTGCTCGATTTGCTAGATTTGGATGAGGGGGATTGGCCTGACCACAGCATACAAAAGGCTCTTTTGTTTGATTAATATGGAGATTGGAAGGACGTCGGGCCCGATTATGTCATCCACTTGAAAGTCACAGACAGCCTTCTTTATAAATCATGGGTTTATTCTATAGCAGGTGTAAGAAAGGGAAGAAAAGCAGGAGATCCGTGAGATGGAGATCATTTTAGAAGCAGCAAATACTATAATTTTTTTCCTAGGTCTGTTTGTCAGACTGCTTTACTCACTCTCTCTCTCTCTATCTCTGTCTCATTTTCTCTTTCTGTTTCTCTCTCTCTCTCTCTCTCTCTCTCTCTCTCTCTCTCTTCAGGCAATGAAAGTGGTATCTAAGAAGAAGCTGATGAAGCAGTGTGGATTTCCACGTATGTTAAATAAACCTTCGTCTTCGCTCTGAGCTCATTGTACTGTATACAGTCGAGGTCGAAAGTTTACACCCACCTTTGCTGAATCTGAAAAATAATCATTTCATAGAAATAAGAGGGATCTTGTATATATCTGCGGTTTGTTTTTTGGTTAGTTCTGTCCTGACTGAGCTATTTCACATTACAGCTTAGTTAAAAAATATCATGTGTGAAATAACATGGTTAAATGAAAAACTAGTTTTATTTATTTAGCCATGCTGGTGCTCTGTGTGCAGGTCGTCCTCCTCCTCGAGGCCCTAAAGCAGCTTTGGGGGAACAGCCTAAAGTGCTTGGACCCCTCGAGAGGGTTTACCAAGAGATTGCCATCCTAAAGAAGCTGGATCATCTGAACATAGTCAAACTAGTGGAGGTAAATCAAAGCTGTAACCCTTTTTCACCAGTTTTACATTTCACCACTGGAATGGAAATTGACTTCTTCTTCAGACATCTTGAATCAGTATAAGCAAATGATTTATATATGTTTATCGCCACATGTTTGATCTAATTCAGTGTGAGATGTTCAGATCAGATTCAGTGTGAGATGTTTTTACTTCTGTTAAAATTACACAGTTAAACTTATTTGGGTGATGATAGCTTCAGTGGTAGAGGTTTATGAACAAGCACTTGGAGCATCTCAGAGAGCAGAAATGGCTTCAATTACTTTAATAATGATAAAAGCAGAACATTGCCCAAAGCATGACACTGCCTCTGCCGGCTTGCCTTCTTCCCATAGTGCATCCTGGTGCAATGTGTTCCCCTGGTAATTGATGCACACACACCTGGCCATCCATGTGATTTATAAGAAAATGTGATTCATCAGTTCAGGCCACCTACTTTCATTGCTCTGTGGTCCAGTTCTGATGCTCACGTGCCCATTGTTGCCACTTTCGGTAGTGCGCAAGGGTCAGCATGGGCACCCTGACTGGTCTGCGGCTATGCAGCCCCATACGCAACAAATTGCGATGCGCTGTGTATTCTGACACCTTTCTATCAGAACCAGCATTAACTTCTTCAGCAATTTGAGCAACAGTAGCTCGTCTGTTGGATCGGATCACATGGGCCAGCCTTCACTCCCCACGTGCACCAATGAGTCTTGGCCGCCCATGACCCTGTCGCCGGTTCACCACGGTTCCTTCCTTGGCCGCCCATGACCCTGTCGCCGGTTCACCACGGTTCCTTCCTTGGACCACTTTTGATAGATACTGACCACTGCAGACTGGGAACACCCCACAAGAGCTGCAGTTTTGGAGATGATCTGATCCAGTCATCTAGCCATCACAATTTGGCCCTTCTTCAAACTCGCTCAGATCCTTACGCTTGCCCATTTTTCCTGCTTCTAACACATCAACTTTGAGGACAAAATGTTCACTTGCTGCCTAATATATCCCACCCACTAACAGGTGCCATGATAAGGAGATCATCAGTGTTATTCACTTCACCTGTCACTGCTCATAATGTTATGCCTGATCGGTGTATATCACCCCTAGTAGACTAGGCAAAAACAGAAATACTACAAATTCTTTAATCATTGAGTGGCTACTTTCATATGAGTCATTAAGCACCACTGTGGAGTGAGACATGACAAAGAAATACAATGCTGAACATGGACACAACCAGAACAGACACAAATGCCATTTTTGGCTTCTGGTAAAAATAGTTCTAAAAGTATTTTGGGTACAAGGGATGCTCAAAACAGGCAATCATCACCCTCAATGCCTGAATAAGGAGTTGAAAACAATGCATCTTTTTGCACCGCTTTACTTTTCTAAGAGATTGAATGAATGATAGTGTGACTCAGTCAGTTTTTGAACTAGGAAATCTTCAGCATGATTAATTGGGTCTTGAATGTGGAAAAGAAAACTGCTGATGAGGTAAAGAGGTTGAGGCTGAGTTCCCAATCACGTGTAATTTAACTTTAAAGAATGAAAGAGGAAAGTGACATCCCTGATCTATTACTAGTCACTTGGTGTTTTTTTTTTTGTTTTGTTTAGTTTTTTTTGTTTTTGTTTTTGTTTTTTTACAATTGTATGGAACATTTTACTTGTCTTTTGGCATAACTTGTGCATGACTATGAGTCTGAAGCTTGAATAAAAATCTTTGGTTTGATTTTTCTCTTAATCACTTTTATTTCTTAATTGTACATATAATCTAGTTTGTCGAGTTCTAGGTCATGCTGAGTGTCTTTTTGACATTGATATGAACACCAGTGGAGCACAGCAGGGCTTCTGGGAGTTTCTGATCCACATACCATTTCTTTTTCAGGTGCTGGACGACCCAGCCGAGGACAACCTGCACATGGGTACGAGTAATGTTCTTATTACAGCTATAAAACTGTCATCATTCACTTGATTTAACTTCCGTACCACTTGTGAGCCGTGAATTTGTCACTGATTCGAGAAATGAGGCCTGAAATGAGGCTTAAAAGTCACTTTTTAACATTGTTTTGTATTTTATTGTTTCCGACTGATGGTATTTGGGTGAGTTACAGCAGTGCATTGAGCCATACATAACTCATATTACAGGGAGAGATCTTTAATCTAATAGTTTTTCAAAGCAGCAAATGGAGGACTGTGTAGTCTGACGATGTGACTCACAGATAGAGATGTGATTAGCTGCTTAGGAGCTGCAGTTGTCTTGTTATGGAGTGCACGTGCACTTACTTGAGGTGATGCATTTGCACCAGCTAATAAAAGACAAAGCTATTGTAATGTAGATTTTACCAATGCAATGCATGATTTCTTCATGCTGATTGGTCAGAAGGTGTAACAGCTGGTCAGACAGGAGGAACGAGTATAAGTACAAAAGCGTAGCTTAGGTTCTAATACATTATTGTTTCTATAGTAACAGATCATCCCATCACGTGGGCACGTAATCTAAGCCTGATTATAAACATTATTTATTAACCATTGTTGTTGTTCTTTCGGCTACTCCCTGTTTGGGTCACCACTGCGGATAATTTGGTCCGCATGTTTAGATTTGGCACAGTTTTTATGATGGATGCCCTTCCTGATGCACTTCTCGAATTTAACTCTTCAGTGGCTGGGTTAGCTCTTAATCAAACCTGGGCCATGGCAATGAGCGTGTGGGATCCTGCCGTTGGATCACTAGGAAGCTATTTATTAACAATTAATAAATGTAACCATTCATTCATTCATTCATTGTCTTCTGCTTATCCAGAGACGGGTCGCGGGGGCAGCAGTCTAAGCAGGGATGCCCAGACTTCTCTCTCCCCAGACACTTCCTCCAGCTCTTCCGGAGGGACCCTGGGGTGTTCCCAGGCCAGCCAAGAGACATAGTCTCTCCAGCGTGTCCTGGGTCTTCCCCGGGGCCTCTTCCCGGTGGGGCATGCCCGGAACACCTCCCCAGGGAGATGTCCCGGAGGCATCCGAAACAGATGCCCGAGCCACCTCAACTGTCCCCTTTCGATGTGGAGGAGCAGCGGCTCTATTCCGAGTTCCTCCCGGGTGACAGAGCTCCTTACCCTATCTCTAAGGGAGTGCCCCGCCAACCTACGGAGGAAGCTCATTTCAGCAGCTTGTATCCGGGATCTTATCCTTTCGGTCATGACCCAGAGCTCATGACCATAGGTGAGAGTAGAAATGTAGATTGATTGGTAAATCGAGAGCTTCACCTTCCGGCTCAGCTCCTTCTTCACCACAACAGACCGGTACATAGACCACATTACCGCTGCCGCTGCACCGATCCGTCTGTCAATCTTACGATCCATCCTTCCCTCACTCGTAAACAAGACCCCGAGATACTTAAACTCCTCTACTTGAGGAAGGAACTCCCCTCCAACCTGAAGGGTGCAAGCCACCTTTTCCCGATCGAGAACCATGGCCCCAGATTTGGAGGTGCTGACCCTCATCCCGGCCGCTTCACACGCAGCAGCAAAATGCCCCAGTGCATGCTGTAAGTCCAGGCTTGAAGGAGCCAACAGGACAACATCATCTGCAAAAATCAGCAATGAAATCCTGTGGTCCCCAAACCGGACTCCCTCTAGCCCCTGGCTGCGCCTAGAAATTCTGTCCATAAAAACAATGAACAGAACTGGTGACAAAGGACAGCCCTGTCGGAGTCCAACATGCACTGGGAACAGATCTGACTTACAGCTGGCAATGCGAACCAAGCTCCTGCTCCGGTTATATAGAGACCGAACAGCCCTTAACAGAGGGCCACGAACCCCGTACTCCCAGAGCACCTCCCACAGAATGCCACGAGGGACACGGTCGAATGCCTTCTCCAAGTCCACAAAACACATGTGGACTGGTTGGGCAAACTCCCACAAACCCTCGAACACCCTGTGGAGGGTATAGAGCTGGTCCAGTGTTCCACGACCAGGACGAAAACCGCATTGCTCCTCCTGTATCCAAGGTTTGACTAATGGTTGGACTCTCCTCTCCAGTACTCTGGAATAGACTTTCCCTGGGAGGCTGAGTAGTGTGATCCCCCTATAGTTGGAACACACCCTCCGGTCCCCCTTCCTAAAAAGAGGGACCACCATCCCGATCGCCCAGTCCAGAGGCACTGTCCCTGACCACCACGCTATGATGCAGAGACGTGTCAGCCAAGAAAGCCCCGCAACATCCAGAGACTTAAGGTACTCAGGGCAAATCTCATCCACCCCCGGTGGCTTGCCACCAAGAAGCTGCTGAACTACCTCATTGACCTCAGCTTGGGTGATGAATGAATCTACCTCTGAGTCCTCAGCCTCTGGTTCCTCTACAGAAGGCGTGTCAGTGGGATTGAGGAGATCCTCGAAGTATTCTTTCCACCGTCCGACAATATCCCCAGTCGAGGCCAGCAACTCTCCACCTCCACTGTAAACAGTGTTGGCAGAGAGCTGCTTACCCCTTCTGAGGTGCCGAACGGTGTGCCAGAATTTCCCCGAGGCCGTCCGATAGTCCTTTTCCATGGCCTCACCGAACTCCTCCCAGACCAGAGTTTTTGCTTCCGAGACCACCCGGGCTGCAGTTTGCTTGGCCTGCCGGTATGCCTCAGCTGCCTCCAGAGTCCCCCGAGCCAAACAGGCTCGATAGGACTCCTCCTTCAGCTTGACGGCATCCCTTTCTTCCAGTGTCCACCACTGTGTTCGGGGATTGCCACCGCGACCGGCACCACAGACCTTATGGCCACAGCTCCGGATGGCTGCGTCAACGATGGAGGAGGAGAACATGGTCCACTCAGACTCAATGTTCCCAACCTCCCTCGGGATCTGGTTGAAACTCTCCCGGAGGTGGGAGTTGAAGACCCCACTAACAGAGGGATCAGCAAGACGTTCCCAACAGACCCTCACAATACGTTTGGGTCTGCCAAGTCTGTCATCCTCCGGCATCCTCCTCCATAAGCGGATCCAACTCACCACCAGGTGGTGATCAGTTGACAGCTCCGCCCCTCTCTTCACCCGAGTGTCCAAGACATGCGGCCGAAGGTCAGATGACACGACCACAAGGTCGATCATTGATCTCCGGCCTAGGGTGTCCTGGTACCATGTTATGCTTGAACATGGTGTTCGTTATGGACAGGCTGTGCTATAAGCAAGCCCACCCCAGCCCGACGCCTCTCACCATGGAGCACTCCAGAGAAGAAGAGGGTCCAACCTCTCTCAAGGAGTTGGGTTCCAGAGCTCAGGCTGTGCGTGGAGGCAAGCCCGACTATCTCTAGCCAGTACCGCTCAACCTCCCTCACTAGCTCAGGCTCCTTCCCCCCCAGTGAGGTGACATTCCATGTCCCAAAAGCCAGATTCTTCATCCAGGGCTTGGGTCGTTGGGGCCCCCGCCCATGACTGCTACCCAAAACACACTGCACCGGACTTTTATGCTCCTTCCTGCGGGTGGTGGGCCTGCGGGAAGGTGGGCCTACGTCTTTCCTCCGGGCTGTGCCCAGCCGAGTCCCGCAGGCAAAGACTCGGCCACCAGGCGCTCGCCTGCGTGCCCCAACCCCAGGCCTGGCTCCAGGGTGGGACCCCAGTGACGCCAGTCCGGGCGACGTAATGGTCCTTGATTTTACTTCCATAAAGGTTTTGAACCGCTCTTAGTCTGACCCTTCACCTAGAACCCGTTTGCCTTGGGAGACCCTACCAGGAGCACTAGGCCCCTGACAACATGGCTCCTAGGTTCATTCGGGTACTCAAACCCCTCCACCACAATAAGGTGGCGGTTCAAGGAGGGGTAATGTAACCAATAAAATAATTTAGTAAACATTATTTGGCATTGATGGAAGGAGTTTCCCGGGGGGGTGGAGTTTGCATGTTCTCCCCGTGCCTCGGGGGTTTCCTCCGGGTGCTCCGGTTTCCTCCCCCAGTCAAAGGAAATGCATTGTAGGTTGATTGCCATCTCTAAATTGTCCGTAGCATGTGATTGCATGAGTGAATGAGAGTGTGTGTGTGTGTGTCCTGCCATGGGTTGGCACTCCGTCCAGGGTGTATCCTGCCTTGATGCCCGATGACACCTGAGATAGGCACAGGCTCCCTGTGACCCGAGAATAGATCGGATAAGCGGTACAGACAATGGAAAAAAATAAATAAAAAATGGAAGGAGTTTCCAGTGTCAGTGCATTGTAACAGTAAGTTTATGCCACAGGATGGAGGACTTTACGCTTTCTGGTTTCTTGTTAAGGAGTGTTTATATCTGCTGTATTGTAATATAACAATCCACAACATTTGATATATTTATAAACAGTTACAAAGAATGATGTTTATAAATAAATGACTGTGTAAATGTTGACAAATTGCTGTGGTATAAGAGGAATAAAACACATATAAAATGCTCCAGAGCTGATTATTTTCCTAATCCAGTGTATTCTGTAGTGTTTTGGTTGTTAGTTACTGCTTTAGGTGTTTGTTTATTTATTTTACTTATGGAAGTCACTTTTAACCAAATCAGGTGCCTCAGGTGTTTTGTCCAGGTACTCTGGTTTCCCCCCCCGTCCAAAGACATCCGTTGTAGGCTGATTAGCAGTCATGTGCATTGTGTGAGTGTGTGTAAATGTGCCCTGTGATAGAATGGCATTGTGGCCCGATTGTCCAGGAATAGGTGTCAGGTTTCCCACGGGTGGATGGAGCAGGGGAGAGGTACAGCTCTTGCTTGTGGCTCTCTGGTAGATTTGGGATTAAAACTCAAATGCCTTCGGTCACTAGGCCATAACCATAATCAAAAGTTTTACTGAAAAAAAAACCCATCAAGAAGTCTAGCTGTTACTCGTGTAACTACAAACATATAACAAGCTGTTGAACTGCCAACATGATATGAGACATGAATGGGATTTTTAAAAAATGCAATTGGGTTTATTTTGTAAACTATATACTTTAGAGATCTGTAATGTTTATCTGATTCTCTCTCTCTCTCTCTCTCTTTCTCTCTCTCTGCAGTGTTTGAGCTAATGCCGAAAGGGTAAGTGCTCTGTGCCTCCTCTCCTCTCTTCTAATTGAAGTCTTGGCTTGTTTCTCTTTCCATCACTCCATCCCTCCATTTGTGCCTGCTCTCTCTGGCATATTTATGATTACTCAGCTTAGCCTATTTTCTGTACTTACCCCTACATACTAAATACCTCATATCAATATGAGGCACTTATTTTCTATTTGATGGCTACTGGCATTGACAGCCTTAGCAACTTTTACACATTTTGCATGTATGAAACTGGCATGATTGACATTTGTGATCCAATATTTATTGACACCCCTGGAAGTCCCGCCCTCTTTATGTCAAATTATTGAAATTATCCCTGATGCTCTCTTCTCAACTTGAGTTTCTGGCTTGAATGATAATGATAAAAGCTATGTGCCGCATGTTTGATTTGGTGAGTGTTAGTAATTTAATTATATTTATTGGGAATACAACAGAAAACTTTCAACAGAAAATAGTTAAATGTGGTTTTTGTCTGAAAGAGATTAAATAGGCCTACAATGAGGTGGCAAAGCTATAGGAGTCCTGAAAGGCCATGCTTTATTTGTGTCATACATCATGATCTATCTATCTATCTATCTATCTATCTATCTATCTATCTATCTATCTATCTATCTATCTATCTATCTATCTATCTCTCTGTCTATCTGTCTGTCCGTCCGTCCGTCCGTCCGTCCGTCCATCCATCTATCTATGAGACCAATTGTCCATGGGAATGTCCCTCAAAATGACTGGCAGTGAAACTGTGCACTCATTCTAGATCACTATAGTGTTCACTGTGGCACAGGTACAGAATTATGAGTTGCCTGCCCGATGGATGGACTGACTGATGGATGGATAGATTGATGGATGGATGAATTGATGGACTGACTGACTGACTGATGGATGGATGAATGGAAGGATAGAGTGAGTGATGGATGGACTAATGCATGGATTAATGGATGTACAGCCAGACAGATGGATGGATGCAATGATTGATTTGTTGATTGATTGATTGATTGATTGATTGATTGATTGATTGATTGATTGATTGATTTTGTATGCCCACTAATCCCTTTTGTTATACAAGAAAAATGTGTTGTGATCTCTGATAAACAACTTTTCTTATCTTGAGGTAACAAGAAAACTAGAAACTAGAGTTATGTAATTTTTTGTGATTCTAAATTTGATTGAGTTTGATTTTAATCTTCACTATATCACATCATCATCGTTCACGTGACATACCAGAAATACAATAATGTACTTCAATCCAGAAAGTGTCACTGTACATCACTTGTGTGTCACATGGGTGTTATGCCATTGCCTTGATAAATATTTATGTAGCTTTAAGTCATTTCTAATGAAGGATGTCATGTAGCCTTATAAACACTTCTCCCTAAGTACATTACAGGAAGCGTAACCATTTTAAAGCCATTTAAATGTCGTCCTCATTGTGCAATATATGAAATATATCTGCACTTTGTCCAAGTCGCAGCTTTAAAGGGCAAGCAGCGTCCCAGTTTGCCTTACGAGTCTATTCTTTTTCAAATGTGACATTTTGTTGTAATTGAAAGCCACCTTTACCTGCCTAATCAGCTACACTATGCTGCAAAGGGAAAGCGTATTATTGGATCTTGCTTGGATTTGTGCGTGTCTCTTCCACAATAGGGCCAAGATTAGATTTATTTTCTTTTTTTTTTTGCTTTGCATAATTACAAAATGGACCATTACCACCACAACTAGCTGAATGAGTTTGGCCTTTGGACAGCACGAGGCTGTAGGATATGAATAGGATGGTAATGCATGTGGGAGATTTGTGAGTCATTTTTATATAACTTTTTGTTTGATTTTGTTTGCTAATTCCGATACAAGGGGGAAATTTTGGAGGCTTTTTAAAAAATGTTTTTCATTTCTGTTTTTCGGTTCGCACTGGATGACTTTTTCACTTATGATGACATGTTCTTTTTCAGTCATGTTCCTGTTAAAGTAATATTTAGTGACATAGAAAAGAGGACATAAAAGGAGTAACGTCTCTAATGGCTGGACTTTTGAGTAGTAACTAATACAAGTTCACAGTCAGTATCTTTTAAATTATATTCATTATGCAGGTAGAACACACTTTCTCAGTGTTGTTCTTCTTAAAGATTTAAAGGGGCAGTTTGCAATTTTAAAGCTCTACAATAACCATATGATTAAAAAAAAAAGTAACCTTTAAAAGATTGTGAAGGAGTCCATATTGTCAAATACAGCAATCAAATTTCATTTCAGTCTTCTGTTCATTTTTGTTCTGGCCCTGAATTTAGCCTCACATCCTAAGCAAAACCAATAAGAATTTTTTTTTAATTGAGCGGTTAGGATGATGGTGTGGAAGCGAGAGGCTTCTCAGTGTTTTTATTTCTATTAAGATTTGAGCCGCAGGCATCACAGGGCTCTAAATCTAATCCCTGCTCCTTTAAACCTCTTCATGTAATGAGACTCTTCAGGTTTTAGACCTCTTGAACCTTTTCACTTTTTTCTTTTTTTCAGCCCAGTGATGGAGGTGCCTGCGGACAACCCTTTAAGCGAGGAGCAGGCGCGTCTCTACTTCAGAGATATTGTACTGGGCATCGAGTACTGTGAGTTACCTTCTGGGAATTTCTCTGAGAGACCAGACATACAAAAACCCTGCACAGTGCACAGATCTGTCTGTAATAAGGAGCTCAGAGAATTTTGCTGTGATCCAGGATCATCATCTCCAAGCATCATTCTTGGAGTGTGTTCATGTGTTTACGCCACACAGTTTTGCTTCCAGTTTATAATAATCTCTTAACTGAATGCAGATTTCAGAAATCTTAGTATGAAATCTGTTATTGAAATCCCAATAAGATTTAAAACATTCATATTTTTATGGACGTGTCTTGGTTGGATTGCTTTTCGGAAGATTTGTGTTTGAAAAAACAAAGCCTTAAAAGTCGCTAGTCACTTGTGTCCCGTATGTAGAGGTGAAGTCTTGTGGGAAATGTAAATCGAGACGCTTTTCCATGGTTGTTGTTTCGGCGTCATGGTTCCCCAAGTGCCTGTTTTAGCTAATGAGGAAAAACCGGTCATAAGCCAAGAAGAAGTCAAGAAGTTTTTATTAATATTTCCTAAAATATCCATCATATATTTTAGTGATGCAGTACATACAGTGCAATTAAATTAAAATTACTCTAGGATTCTGGTGTTACATCAGGACACAGAGCTTCATAAGATAACACAGAATGAAAATATAAACGATAAAAAAAAATGAATAAAAAATGTATAAAATAATAAATAAGTCTAAAAAATAAATGAACCTATTCACATAAAGTGCATGAGTGCAACCTTACTAATACGATACAAGACAGATACATAAAATAATGCAGATCTGTATGGTTCGTAAATTATAAGAAATAATAAATACCTCTTCTCAGTATTCGTAGCTCACAAAGAATGGCCGATGTCGAGATAAGTCATTTTCACACCTTGTTTTTGGTCAGACTCACAGGCAGAGAATCCACAGGCATGTTCAGTATCACTCGCTTAATTGAGGCAATGAGACTTCTCTCTTCTCCAGTCATCTCCAAGCTGATGACAAAATGGCTTTCCTGTAAGTGCGGATTAGTTTGATCTCACAGGCAGCTCTGATCGTCTAGAGGCAGTAGTGACACTTCCATTTGAACTCGGAATTGCTTTAAAGAAACTCCGTAACCTCCGCTGTAATCGTTTTTCGCTTAGCCAAGTTGGAAAAGTCATTGAAAATCAAAGCAATTGAAAATGATACGCAGGACTTGACAATTAGACGTAATATTTCAACATAATATTTAACAATTACTTAAGATTCAGGATTTGAGATTTTTATTTGTCATGTACACAGTTATATCGAGTGTACAACTTCCAGTGAAATGAAATCCTGGGGACTTTTCATAGATTGTGTATATAATTCAACTACATTAAAGAAACTAAGTTTAAAAAAATGAGTCGAAGTAATAAGAAATAAGACGTGATGTGTAATGTGGTACATGTTCTATGAAGTAGCATGATATGCAGTGTGTAAGTGAAGTAATCTTTATGGAATCCTAAGAGAAAACCTAACACTAATTCATTCATTTATTCATTAGAGTACTGTGGAATCTCGGCATACGAATGCCCTCCCTTACAAATTTTCGCCTTAATAATCGGAATTTTGCATCGGCTTACGAAGCATTTCCGGCATATGAACGGATCGAACCAATCACCGGCTACGTTGAGTGTGTACGTCCGGGAGCTGTTCAAAACTTGCTTGCATCAGTGGAAAGCCAATCGAAGCGAGTTTACGCTTTTTTTTTTTTTACAGTCAGCGAAAGCTGTTTTGAAAGAGTCAACCCATGATACCAACGTTGCCTTCGGCATGCGTTCAAAAGCTAGGTGATTTTTCAGGCGTTTTTTTGTTGACAGATCGGTGGCGTGGGTGGTCTGTGTCTGGGTGATTTTTAGCCCGAGCTTGGTGGCACGACTTCCTGTGAGGACCCTCGACCCTTTGAAACTGGTGATATTGGTAATATTTGGCTGGAAGGGATTATCTGCATTTACATTATTTCTTATGGGAAAATTCATATCGCAATACGAATTTTCGCCTTAAGAACTCGCCTCCAGAACGAATTAAATATGTATGCCGAGGTTCCACTGTACACCGATAGATCCCACATATCATTAGGTATCATTATATTTAGAAAGTCAGCATAAGACTGTTGTAAAGTTGTCAGAAGCAGCATGATCCCCAACAGAAACAGTTTATGACTGCTGATAAAGAGACACAGGTGCCCATCTACAGGCATCTTGAGGTACAGGAGACAATTGCATATAAAATTAATTTTTGTGCTAAAAAAAGAAGCCTTATGGAGGAGTGATCTATGGTCAGATGAAACAATGGAACATTTTGGCCACAATGATCAGAATTACATATGGAGAAAAAAGGGTGAGGCTTTTAATCTGAAGAAAACCAACCGACCTGTGAAGCATGGGGTTGGTAGCAGCATGTTATGGAAGTCTTTTGCTGAAACAAACGCATGGAGGTGTGTTAAGGGTATTGGTGCAGGAAGGTTTTGGTGACTTTTGTGATATTGATTTATTTAATGAAACCATCCACATTGACTTGAGTGAAGATTTGAATGTTTGGATTGCTTGTGAGAGCAGCTACATGATCGAGACTAAGAATCTGTGTGCCCTTTGTGCTCAGTTGTCCGTCTGCGATTTTGATTGATTTTAATCTCAATGACGTTCCTGTATTGCGCTTAGAATATGATGGAAAATAAACACGAAGACTGTTTGCTGTTGCGTAACTCCAGCGTCCAGCATGCAGGAGCTCTGTTGCATCATTATTATGTTTCTCAGCATGTCTGCATTATGATAACCTAAAAACTCAGAGATGTCCACAGGCTGCCTGTTGGGCTCGATTACTCTGCTCTGCTCACCTCTCCTCTCAGTGGGAGATTTAATGCTTCTCCTGGCCAGGCTTACACACTGCTCTCATTACTGTCTGCTCGGAGATCAGCTACTCATGCCTGCCGTTCATTTGCTGAAAGCCCATGTCTCTGTGCACGGTGTGTTTACACGTGTGTACTCATTTCCCACAGGTGCATGTTGTTGATTGATACAAGCCTCCTGCTGTTCATAAATACCATGCAGTTTTACGTTACTGTGTTACGCAAGGGATCAATATCTGTTATACGACTTGATCTCCTCTCACGACCTAGCTCTCTAGGAGCGATTTTTCATGGCTGCTTTTAGGGCAGCTGTGTGAGCGTATTGAAGGGATCCGCCTTTTAATGAAGCCCGAACACCGAAGCGATACGGCCTTTCTGTTTTCATTAGCTCTGTGTGATGCACCACAGGGAATATAGTGAACATACAGAGTGAATAGCGCTGTGTTTTCTTCAACTCATCAATGGTCTATAATCTGCATGACAGGATAGCTGATAGTGGCGCTCAGATTGCCTTTTTATCATTTTTTTAATCTTTGTTATCTTTTAATTTGTAGACTTTCACAATACTCAGTGTTTTGGAGCTGGTCAAATAAATGGCTCAATTCAATATCGATGCTGTTTTTCAATTGTCATTGCTTTTTCTCCCCCAAAAAATCCTCCTAATGTTTTCATGGGCACTTACAGAAAGGTTCTTTTCACACGTGTGTGTGAAGAATGTTAATAGTGTGTCATCAGCGTCATTTAGTTTTGCTAAGTGCTGCTAGTGCCACATTTGAAAAACCTGTGAAAAATTGGGGTTTCAATTTAAATAAGGAAGAGAAGGAAACAGGAAATGAACGAAAGTTCAAATTTAGGTCTTATATCCTGCTTTGAAATGTTGTAGATTGTATCTGACCTATACAAATTGCTGAAACTGGAGACTCCTTCCCAAGTACACACAGAATCACAGGAAGATTATCATATCATAGAAATCAACAATTACATCACCAATTACAATTCATCCATCAATTCTGTCATATAGAAGATTATCAATTCCAATTTTTAGTCTGTTTATCTGATGTGAGAATAAACAGACTAATATACACTGATCAGCCATAACATTATGAGCAGTGAGAGGTGAAGTGAATAACACTGATGATCTCCTCATCATGGCACCTGTTAGTGGGTGGGATATATTAGGCAGCAAGTGAACATTTTGTCCTCAAAGTTGATGTGTTAGAAACAGGAAAAATGGGCAAGTGTAAGGATCTGAGCGAGTTTGACAAGGGCCAAATTGTGATGGCTAGACAACTGGATCAGAGCATCTCCAAAACTGCAGCTCTTGTGGGGTGTTCCCGGTCTGCAGTGGTCAATATCTATCAAAAGTGGTCCAAGGAAGGAACAGTGGTGAACCGGTGACAGGGTCATGGACGGCCAAGGCTCATTGATGCACGTGGGGAGCGAAGGCTGGCCCGTGTGATCCGATCCAACAGACGAGCTACTGTTGTTCAAATTGCTGAAGAAGTTAATGCTGGTTCTGATAGAAAGGTGTCAGAATACACAGTGCATGACGGGTAGGGCAGTTTTGGCAGCAAAAGGGCCAGCACAATATTAGGCAGGTGGTCATAATGTTATGCCTGGTCAGTGTATAAACCTGTGATTTGTAGTTACAGAAATAGAATTAAATCATACATAGAATTATATCAACATCTTCTGAATGAGAATTGAGACTTCAGCAGCTCTGTTGTATAATGTGTGATATCAGTATCATATAGTCATATACAGGCTCAGATTGCAAATCCAAGCTAGAGGTTTCAGACTGACATTCTTCACTTATTGCCCCTGGGGTTTTACCTCTTGCCAAATAAGTGGCCAAGACACGTGACGTATAGCTGAAAGACGCTCAGTTGATAAGCCATGAGTTTTGATTGTCCACTCCAGGCATGACTTCATTACTCATCTAATCAGCTCTACTGTGTGCTCATGTGAATGGGTTGTTGACCCTTTCGACCTCTTAAGAGATCCTCAGAATCATTAAACATACCCTCTTCAGAAGAAGGTAGAATTAAGCATGTTATGCAATGGAATTGTGTGATATAATTTTTTTATCTGCTTTTTCTCTCTTCCTCAGTACACTATCAGAAGATTGTCCACCGGGACATCAAGCCTTCCAATCTGTTGCTCGGAGATGACGGTCATGTGAAGATTGCTGATTTTGGTGTTAGTAACCAGTTCGAGGGTAACGATGCCTTGCTCTCCAGCACGGCAGGGACA
Source organism: Hemibagrus guttatus (assembly GCA_033459395.1). Lineage (NCBI taxonomy): Eukaryota > Metazoa > Chordata > Actinopteri > Siluriformes > Bagridae > Hemibagrus > Hemibagrus guttatus. The sequence continues at coordinate 10,274,461 of JAUCMX010000027.1, forward strand.
CCGGCTTTCATGGCCCCGGAGACTCTGTCTGACAACCGCAAGAGCTTCAGCGGAAAGGTAAACACACTGGCTGTGTAATCTTCCTGTTCTAGCAAACACTGCCATCGACTATTCTCGGAAAGAATAGTCTCAGGAATGTTATTTTTCTTATGATTTTACTCGAATTATTAGTGTGTAATACAGATAGATGAGACAGTGCTAACACTTTGACGTTGATACAAGACATAGAACAGTTGGACAAATGAATGCAAATTAAATATTCCATTTTATAGCACCCTGCTCTTGTGCTCTCTCTAATGTGTAATATGTGTAATATCTGATATAGCATTTTAAAAAGAGACTTCTTTCAGCAATGCATAGCATAACATTACTTAACATAGCGTGAAATGACAGCATAACATGATATAACAGCTTGGCATAACATGACATAACATAGCTTGGCATAATATGACGTAGCATAACATGACAAAGCATAACATGGCATAGCATGTCATAACATGACATGACAGCATGGCATGACATGACATGACAAAACATAGCATGTCATAACATGACATGACAGCATGGCATGACATGACATGACAAAACATAGCTTGGCATAACATGGTATAGCATAACATGACATAACATTGAATAACATGACATTGCATTACATGACATGACATATGCCAGCATAACATGACATAGCATAACATGACAGCATAACATGGTATAGCATAACATGGTATAGCATAACATGACAGCATAATATGACATAATATACCATAACATAACATAGCATGGCATAACATAGCTTGGCATAGCATGACATGGCATAACATAGCTTGGCATAACATGACATGGCATAACATAGCATGGCATAAGCGTGATACAGCATAACATGAGAGAATAAGATCACAGCATGGCTTAACATGACATATCATGCCATAACATGGCATAGCATAACATGACATAGCATGGCGTAACATAGCATAATATGACATAACATGGCATAGCATAACATTACATAACATAGCATGGCATAACATAACATGACAAGACCTAATTTTCCGTATACAATCACTTGTCTAACATTCCCAGTAGAAACCACCACGTTTGCACACGGCCCACATTTTCATTGATCATCTGCTGCTTCACCTGCTGAACATGTTGGATAGCAAACAAACAAGCAAACAAACAAACAGCACTTTTTACTTCTTTGTAGACCTACAAACCTATTTATTTTTTGGTTTTGGTTAAAATTTTTTAATTTGTTTTATTTATTTGATAATATCAAAAACCTTTAAAAACGTTAATATCATTAATTATTATATGATTAATTTCATATAATAACGTTAATATCATAGAAATCAGAACACCTGCCTAAATACTGATTTTCTCATCTGCTCTTTAGGTTATATAAAATGATTTTTATCTATATTTTGCCGAGCCGGAGCTCCTGCACAAAACATTGGCACAGGGCTTTAAATATTTAATATTTTAAATAATTAAATACCCCCCCCAACAAACAAACACACACACACACATTTCCTTCATGCCCCATAGTTTCAATACCTCTGAGTCAGAGGTACTACTGTAGCTTTTCACAATACGACCCCTGTTATGTATTATAATGACTGTTATGTAGCTATCGCACATGATTTGGCCATCAACTGTTGCTTCCATGCTGTATTTTTAGCTTTAGCATTGCAACAGCAGTTTGAAAGTCATGTATGTGAACAGTATAATAGTCATTACAGTACAACAGGAGGTCTTAACGGGTTTTGCGCCGAATATTCCGTGTGGGCTGTAAACTACAGGCCACTAACCTGAACATTAAGCAGCAAAATGTCACTGATGAATGTGATGGAGGCTAACGGAGATTTGGGGAATATTTCAGACAAACCCAAGTCTACAGCACAAGTACGTCTGTGCTCAAAATGCTCAATTAAAGAATTCTGTAAGGCGTTTTTCCTCAAGCCCTTGAGCAGTTCTGTGACTAGCATGCACTAGTGTTTACTCTCAGGGGATTTTCTGTACGTGTACACACACACACACACACACACCAGTCTAGCACTCCAGTGTCACCTAGCTGCGAGCTGAGCAGTGTATCACTACACATTGTTCAGAGATAAGCCTCTGATCTAATGGAAGGAGTCAATACTGCCTTTGGGTTTGTAATGAACTTTGTGCTGACGGCTAGTGGTTAAGAGTCTAGATAATTCCAGTTGCTAGCTCAGCGTCTCGTCAGGCATACTGATGAAAACCGTGATATCCATTGCAGTGCAGATTTAGTGATAAACTCTATAGTGGGTTTATTATATGCCTCCTATATACAGTACTGCATACAGTACTGTCTCTCTCTCTCTCTCTCTCGCTCTCTCTTTCTCTCTCCCCTTGTTCGGAACAATAGACTGCAGTCTACGTTTCAAAGGTCACCATGTTTGTACACAAGCTCTCGCACATTTCACAGTGACAGCATGACAGCCATGTAAGGTCACATGATCAATGCTGTAGCTTTAAAGCTGTAGTTTGGGGAAATGTCGCTGTCTCCAGTGTCAGTATAGAAATAGAGATTTTTTTATAGAATACAACAAAACTCACAAAGTGGGTAAGACGCTTAAGATGTCTTTATATACACAACATTATGAAGACAGTTGACATCCATGCCATGTCTCCTCTCTATCTGGCAGGATTTAATGTAAACATATTTGCAAAAACTGTAGCTATAAAAAAAATATCTTATTTTCCTTTGGTATCTGATGACATGATTCACAGCGAATATACTATAATTATGCATAGTATACGATATGATTAATCACGTAGCAACTGAATGCGATTTCATTTGATACGGATCTGATTCAGTGATACGATTCGATTCTTAATTGGATTCGATTCAGATCTGATTCAGTATGATCAAGTTTTTCCACCATGGGAAAGTCTTCACGGCGCAGAAGGTCACGCTTTCTGGATAACATGCCGAGCTGCATTGTTTAGATGTCTTTATATGCACAAAATTATGAAGGCAGTTGACATCCATGCCATGTTTCCTATCTGGCAGGATTTACAGTAAACGTACTTGCAAAAACTGAAGCTATGACAAAAATATCTTATTTTCCTTTGATAGTATATGATACGACTCACGGAGCACATACTGTAATGATGCATAGTATATGATATGATTAAACATGTAGCAACTGAATGCGATTCAGTTTGCTACGGATCTGATTCAGAGATTCAGTGATATGATTCAATTCCTAATTCAAGTAAAGTCAGATCTGATTCAATATGACTGAGTTTTTCCGCCATGGGAAAGTCTTCACGGCGCAGAAGGTAATTTGTTATTTGTGTTGTTATTTTGAAGAGAGCAGAAATTAATAGTGGCCGGTGTAGGAATAATTGTTTATAACAGCTCTAAGATGATTTAGCTCTTCTAAGCTATAAAAATCTTGTTATCGAAAGTGATGAGAGGAACTAACCTGTACTTTGAGTGTACTTGTACATGACAGCATTGCATTCAGTAGTGCTTCATGCTCTCTCTCTCTCTCTCTCTCTCTCTCTCTCTCTCTCTCTCTCTTTCCCCCTCTCTAAACACCCATACAAACCGCGGAATGTACTTTGATTGTTGTGTGCATTGATTTTTGACCGCAATATCGTTTTTTTTCCCCACTCTTTTTTTTTCAGTATGAATCGTGCCTAGGTTTGGAAATCGATGCCGCACCATCGACTACTGGATCAATATTATGCTTCTTTTCATTGTTAAATTCCTAGTAGAAAATATCCAAATCCAAGTGTCTGAAGTGTCAATATCCGTGTACTATAACTGGCAATGTTATTGTGCATGTTTATGCTTATTTATTTATTAAAGTTTCTTTAAAGCAAGTGTAGAGTCTCAGTGGGATTTGCAGAAAGTCACTGTTTTTAGCCAGAAGTGTAATTCACAAAATCTGAGTATATTGTGATTTTGGATAGTAAGGTAATAGTAAGGTATTTTTTTGTGCAGTTAATTGAAGTCTTTTTAAGCTGGTTATAGAATGTCAGGACAGGACAGCCGTCCACTTCCATATACATGCGCTTCAGATATCCATGTGGCCAGCATCGCTCTGATTGACAGTAGCAGAGATTAAAGCCATCCTCATTGGGATGAAGTTGTAGCTCAGGTGTTTATGGGTATGATTTGTTGATTGGAAGGTCAGGGTTCAAGCCCCAGCACTACCAAGCTGCCCCTGTTGGGCCCTTGAGCAAGGCCCTTAACCCTCCCTGGACCAGGGCGCTGTATCGTAGCTGCCCCATGCGCTGATCTCAACCTCCATAGCTGGGATATAAGAAAAAAACATTTCACTGTGCTGTGATGAAAATAGGCTTCTTCTTCTTCTTCTTTCCCTGAGAAAATATTGCAGCCATTATGTTCTCAAGGGTTATAACAGGAACAAACATTTCTTCCAGTTTAAATCAATATAAAATTTTAATTCTTGGTAAATTGCAGCGACATATGACATGCAACATGCTGTTCTTGGAAAATCTTCAATAATGGATGACTTTTCCGGTATATGCTTCCTTCTCAACAGGGTATCAAGAGAATTGAACAGGGACGGATGAGTGAACCTTGAAATGTTGCAGAGCACTGATTGGTCGCACAAATCAGAAAATTTGCTAGTTTTATGTGCGGTGAAATAAATAGCAAGTACTTAGTAAAATGTTCAGAATTCCCAGCTCCTGTATTTTGCCAGTGTTCTGAATGATGTCACCACAGGTAATGGGGAACAAGGTACTTGACATTAGTTCTGGGATTAATTGGGATTAATAACCACATCATCTGATATGAATGAGCTGTTAGTTCCTGAACCATCGGTACTGAAATATACACACATTCTTTCTCTACTCAACTCCAGCTAGACTGATTTAGCTCAGCCTTCAGAGACTCGGGCAGATACTCAGTCATTCAGACAGACTCGTGTGTTTGGAGGATGAAAGGATTCAGGACCAGCTGCTCCGAACGCAGACTGAAAATCTTGGAGAGAGAGAGCGAGAGAGAGAGAAAGAATCTGTTCTTGCATCAAATTCAGAACTGTTATTAATATAAACAAGCAGCGAGTGTAATGGACTTTATTCGGATCGGCATCTTGGATCTGAAAGTGTGATTAATTTGTAGAGGAAAGTTACTCGAATTCAGAATTGGGTTATGCACAGGCTCTTAATTTATATGATTATGAATGATAAAAGTCAGGATATTTTAAAGTATGCCTGAAGTTGCTAGATTTATCTTGAGTTTTGGAGACAGAGTGTGTTTTCAGTAGCAGCTTGACCACGGCTGCTTTTAAACACCTGAAAAATGCACATTAGTAGATATGTAGTTTATATGCAAGAAGTAGATATCTAGTTTTCCTCAAAGAGGTTTGAAAGATGAGCTGATCTGCATCACAGCTGTAATTTCTTTACATAAATATTAGTAGTTATATGAAACTACATAAAACTACAACAGAATCTGAAACTCTGACCTACGAATGCAATTTTCTACCTGAATAAAGTCTCATGTGCAATTTCAGCAATTGATACTGAATAGACAAGTTACTGATTTGACTGAACAGAGAACATGTAATCTGTTTTGTAATGTCAGTATCTGTGCTCTGTTACAGGCTCTTGATGTGTGGGCAATGGGAGTGACACTGTACTGCTTTGTATTTGGGAAGGTGAGACTTCAGGGTAAAAAAAGAAGACAATTTTATTTATATATATATATGTATGTGTGTATATATATATATATATATATACACATACATATATATATATAAATAAAATTGTATATATATATATATATATATATACAAAGGAAATAACCAGCATGTAGCATGTTTGAGTTTCTGCCCTGAATATTCCTGATTTCATCTTGGATTTACGGCTAAGGTTATGCATAATCTCCTCTCTGTTACTCTCTCCCCAGTGTCCTTTTATCGATGAGTACATCCTGGCGCTGCATAACAAAATAAGGAGCAAGCCTGTGGAGTTCCCCGAGACGTGAGTTTTTCTTCCTGATCTCCACCTGTTTGTAATCCGTCAGAGAGACGCAGAGCAGAGGGACAGAACGATGGACGATCCATGAATTCTAAATTGCTCCATGTTTGTGCGTTCAGATTGAACGAGGCCTCATTAAGGCTGCAGGAATATTAATCTTGGCTGTGGAGGGAGGGATACGGAGATGTGAATGAATAACAAAAGCTTTTATTCGTGGAAAAGTGTCTCTCTTGTCAGCTCAGGCAGAGAACTAAAGAGAACAGCTGTGAGGCTTTGCCGCAAGCCTGCGTGTCTTCATTCGATTCTTCATTTAAACCAAGCTTTTCTGAGGTCTTTCAAGCGTCAGACAGAGTGTGTGATGAATGTGCGGGTGTTTCTTTTTCTTCTTTTTTTTTTTCGTGAGACAGGAGAACTATCAGGAAGATTGGCAGCTTGAGTGTGTGATTCGACAGGTTGTCATCAGCTAATGAAAGCACTTTCTTGAGAACTTCTTGCACCTACACACACACACACACACACACACACACGCACACACACACACACTCCCTTACTTTATGCTGATGTTAAGGCATATAAGTCTGTGAGTCTCCATGTGAACCAATAAGACATTCTCTATGTGCACATTACATACATTTTCTTTTACATACATAGCCTCTTTAAGAACCTAGGCCTCGTTTTTTCCCTCTGTCTTACACAGAATTTTAGTGGTGGAAGTTGAAGAAATAAGAATGTTTTGTTTTTATTTGGAATTTTTCTATGAATTACAAATTCTTAAAGCCCTTTGTGTCCACTTTCATATGAGGCATTAATCCCCGCTGTAGAGTGTGACATGACAAAGACATTCAATGCTGAATATGGGAACCCCAAAACACACAAATTCCATTGGCCATAGGGAAAACGAGTTAAAATATCAAATGATGCGCCTTATATAGATAAAGATCATTAGTGAACTCAGCTGATGATACTCCTCTTACTAATGCTTGTTTATTTCCTTCAGGCCGGCTATCAGTGAAGACCTGAAGAATCTGATCCTGAAAATGCTGGACAAGAACCCTGACACCAGGATTACTATTCCTCAGATTAAGGTGAGATAATGCGGGAACAAAATGGCAGAGTATGCAGCTTTGATTTTGCGATGTAGGTGATTTCATTTGTGTTTATTCAGAAGGACTTGGAATTGGACATTGTGGAAAAATGTCCAATCTAGGCAAACTCACTAGGTTGTAATGACATCATTTCCACCTCTCCATGCTCGGCATGAGTAGTGGACAAAAATATGAATACTTTCTCAAAAGAATCTCTTTTATTTGCTTTGTCAGGGCGCGTAAAGCTCATAATAAGCGGCTTTAAGTGCACTTGTACAGTTATAGGCTTGAATGTCTACTAGTGCTTGTCTGCTGTAGTGAAGTCTAAACATTCATGTAACATTTTGGCCTGAAATACAGCACAGCAAAAACAGTAGACAATAGAGAGTAGCGCTAGCAGCATGCTAGCCAGGAGACGTTAGCGAGCAGCATTAAGAACTAATTCATTCAGAACTGATGTTTCTGATTTTTCAAAACAGTTTAGTCAGCGTAATGGGTTGAAGCGTAATGGTCTGTATGTTAACTGATCTAAAGTAATGTAAAAGTAGAGAAGGTGCACTTTACACCTGACAAGTTGAATGTGTTTTTTTTCTGGCTTTTACCCGCTGAAGATGTGGAATTATACATTGCCTCTTCACCTTGAACTCCGCAATAGTGCATGCATTCAGCATCCCAAATATAAAGCTGCATATGCTTGAACATTATCCAGAATGTTGCGGCTTCATTCCAACCAAGCAGAAGCCAGACCTGAGACTATTAGAAGCGATCAAAAAGGAGGAATCAGGGGTGGATCCTGCTTTCTGGAAGGAAAACCTGCACCATCACCAGAACATTCCGGATATTCTGGACATCCTTGGTCTAATGAAATGTTCAAGCGTATTTAGCTCCATGTTTGATGTGTTGAATGTATGTAGTATTGCTGTATTCGAGGTAGATAAGATTGGAAAGACCTTATCTAGAAAATCTGTGAGTATAACTGTGAATCAGTCAGAAGTAGAGACTCTGGTCCTGTTTTAAAGCTGCTGTGTTTGTATGAGTGTGTCAGCAGTGAAGTTGCCCATATGTGAAACCTTCCATTAAATCAGGACTCCCTGGAGTAACCCTGGAGACAACTTCTAGAGCTCTGCTTGTCCTCTTTTGACATATATGACTTATTTTTAAAACCTTTTAGTGTACGTTTATTATTATAGGGCTTCCTGGTGGTCCAGCGACAGGATCCCACGCTGCCATTGTTGCAGAAGTGTTATCTATTAGTGATGGATTAAATGGGAGGGTTGTGTCAGGAAGGGCATCCGGTGTAAAAACCTGAGCCAAATCAAATATGCACTATTTAAATATGGACCAAATGATCCACTGTGGCGACCCAAACAGGGAGCAGCTGAAAGAACAATAGCAACAACAGTGTACGTTTATTTCAGAACTTTTCGGAATAATGCTGATTGAACACCTCTTTAGCTTACAATTTCAACTTGGGGTACTCTTCTTACCTACCAGTCCTTTCCCTTTTTACGCAGTGAAATCAAAAGAGAAATCACCTTTTCTATTTCTCTCACTTTTTCTACAGTAATTTGATTAGACTTTGACACATCCAAAAACAGTCTTCAGGACTTTCTGTACCATAGACGTTGTTGTTGTCCTCCAGCTTCTCTCTGTTTGTTGTTGCCACAGTGGATCATTCAATCTGCATATTTGATTTTGGCACAGGTTTTACACCGGATGCCCTTACTGACACAACCCTCCCATTTTATCCTTAGTGCCAAGGTTGAGTCTCCTGAGAATCGAACCCAGGCCATGGCAGTGAGAGCACAGGATCCTGCCACTGGACCACCAAGGACACTCTGTACCATAGACATTAATTATCCATTTTTAATGTGTGCTGTTGTGTTAGATTGGATTGGTTTGCTCCTTTATGTCTATCTAACCAGTCCACAGAAGAGGACCCAGTATATACAGTGGGGCAAAAAAGTATTTAGTCAGCCACCAATTGTGCAAGTTCTCCCACTTAAAAAGATGAGAGAGGCCTGTAATTTTCATCATAGGTACACTTCAACTATGAGAGACAGAATGAGAAAAAAAATCCGGAAAATCACATTGTCTGATTTTTAAAGAATTTATTTGCAAGTTCTGGTGGAAAATAAGTATTTGGTCAATAACAAAAGTTCATCTCAATACTTTGTTATATACCCTTTGTTGGCAATGACAGAGGTCAAATGTTTTCTGTAAGTCGCCACAAGGTTTTTACACACTGTTGCTGGTAGTTTGGCCCATTCCTCCATGCAGATCTCCTCTAGAGCAGTGATGTTTTGGGGCTGTCGCTGGGCAACATGGATTTTCAACTCCCTCCAAAGATTTTCTATGGGGTTGAGATCTGGAGACTGGCTAGGCCAATCCAGGACCTTGAAATTCTTCTTACAAAGCCACTCCTTCATTGCCCGGGCGGTGTGTTTTGGGATCATTGTCATGCTGAAAGACCCAGCCACATTTCATCTTCAATGCCCTTGCTGATGGAAGGAGGTTTTTACTCAAAATCTCATGATACATGGCCCCATTCATTCTTTCCTTTACACGGATCAGTCGTCCTGGTCCCTTTGCAGAAAAACAGCCCCAAAGCATGATGTTTCCACCCCCATGCTTCACAGTAGGTATGGTGTTCTTTGGATGCAACTCAGCATTCTTTCTCCTCCAAACATGACAAGTTGAGTTTTTACCAAAAAGTTCTATTTTGGTTTCATCTGACCATATGACATTCTCCCAATCCTCTTCTGGATCATCCAAATGCTCTCTAGCAAACTTCAGACGGGCCCGGACATGTACTGGCTTAAGCAGGGGGACACGTCTGGCACTGCAGGATTTGAGTCCCTGGCAGCGTAGCGTATTACTGATGGTAGCCTTTGTTACTTTGGTCCCAGCTCTCTGCAGGTCATTCGCTAGGTCCCCCCGTGTGGTTCTGGGATTTTTGCTCACCGTTCTTGTGATCATTTTGACCCCACGGGGTGAGATCTTGCGTGGAGCCCCAGATCGAGGGAGATTATCAGTGGTCTTGTATGTCTTCCATTTTCTAATAATTGCTCCCACAGTTGATTTCTTCACACCAAGCTGCTTACCTATTGCAGATTCAGTCTTCCCAGCCTGGTGCAGGTCTACAATTTTGTTTCTGGTGTCCTTTGACAGCTCTTTGGTCTTGGCCATAGTGGAGTTTGGAGTCTGACTGTTTGAGGTTGTGGACAGGTGTCTTTTATACTGATAACGAGTTCAAACAGGTGCCATTAATACAGGTAACGAGTGGAGGACAGAGGAGCCTCTTAAAGAAGAAGTTACAGGTCTGTGAGAGCCAGAAATCTTGCTTTTTTGTAGGTGACCAAATACTTATTTTCCACCATAATTTGCAAATAAATTCTTTAAAAATCAGACAATGTGATTTTCTGGATTTTTTTTTCTCATTCTGTCTCTCATAGTTGAAGTGTACCTATGATGAAAATTACAGGCCTCTCTCATCTTTTTAAGTGGGAGAACTTGCACAATTGGTGGCTGACTAAATACTTTTTTGCCCCACTGTACATATATTGATGTGTATTGTGTTTGTGTCTATAGCTGGACCCCTGGGTCACACAGGATGGCACTGATGCGTTGCCTTTAGAAGAAGAACACTGCACTGTGGTGGAGGTCACTGAAGAGGAGATCCAGAACTCGGTCAAGTTTGTTCCCAGCCTGTCTGCTGTGGTGAGTGATAAAAAGCAATACAATGTTATTTTCAAATATATTAAATACACATGATATGAATGAGTAGTTGAGTTAATAGTTGAATTAAGAGTGCATTAAGAAATGTAATGACTTCAGGCGTGACCGGCGCTGTGCAATAGAGCGCTTTCATTCATAATATATAAAAATACATTTACCGTGATAGAAGAGATGAGAGGAAGATATCAGCAGCGAAAGAGAAAGACAGATCACTGCAGCTCTACCTGAGATCACAGTCTGCTACACAGCTGTACACATGTGCCCGACGTCTACGAGCCGAGAAGAAGAAAGAGAAAGATGTCTATATGGTTTTTTTATTTCTCCAAATATAACACTATTTGTCACTATAGGTCTTTGTAAAACGTCTCGACATAAGAGGTGTCCAGGTGATACTCACTGCCTCTGAAGGTTGAGAGAGATGAAATAGAGCTAAATTTACCACAGATGACATGCTGTAGTAGTGAAGTGTTTGGGAGGTAGTAGTGGAGTGACTGTAGCACAAACAATCTGTCCTTATTCCATCTTTTTTGTCATTTATCATCTTTTTTGTCTGTTTTTGGCTCTCTTATGAGCAGCTTTAGCAGTTTAGCATTTTCAAAATTACATACTAAACCGCTTTATTCATTTCTCTTTCTCGTGCTCTATTAATTGATCTTTGTGTTGGGAATAGATCCTGGTGAAGGCCATGCTGCGGAAGCGCTCTTTCGGGAACCCATTCGAATGTCCCAGCAGGAGGGAAGAAAGGTCCATGTCTGCCCCAGGCAGCCTGCTCATGTGAGTTTATACAGCAACATACTTCTGCACTCTCTCTCACTGCTGGCCTCGACAGCCACTCGGTAACAAGTTGCTATTTGAGTGAGCTATCAAAATCAACCTCCGGCATCCGGTGTTTTCTTTCCTTTCCTTTAAGGATGGAATAGAAAGAAAAATATGGTGTGATATGTCTAACAACTGTCTAACAACACACATAACGAAACAGAGGGTTTGTCAGGGAACGTTAAAGGTGGCAGATGCAGTAGGACTTTTATTGAAGACAAACCAAAACAGAGTAAGACTGTCAAAGGAAGTTAAAGCACAACAGTGAAGTACACAGAACTTAAGCATGAGGGGATGTGGTAGCGTAATGGTTCACCAAGCTGCCACTGCTGGGCCCATGAGCAAGACCCTTAACCCATAATTGCTCGGTTGTATGTAAAATGTTATAAAAACGTAAGTCGCTCTGGATAAGGGCATCTGCCAAATGCCATAAATGTAAGTAGGGGTACTGATTAGGGTGAACATAGAAGAGGTGCTCAGTGAGACATGTGACAAGGTCATGCAGGGGATGATGGGTAATGTAGTCAAGCACCGACTTTGTCATAATCATGACTTCATTTACGTCTGGTGTTTTTCCTCTACCTTTTTGTTTTCAGATTTTTCGATCTAACTTCTTTTACGTTTTGAGCATTGCATTATGGATAGAACAGAAAGCCACAGAAAGCGAATATGTGGTTAGAAACCCAGTTTTGCAGCATGTTATGTCAAATTATGTAAAGCATGTCTATGTAAAAAATCTTGTTTTGGTATTGTTTAATACCACTGACGAATCTGATTTTTGACCTGGACTCACACTAGTGCTGGGTAAACAATCGTTTTTCTGTCAGACGGATGAGCAATGTTACTACAAAGTCTCATTGTTCATTGCTCCTGATTATGCAATTTCACCCAGATGACAATGGCTTCCCTTTTAGATCTGGTTCCTCTCAAGGTTTCTTCCTCACGTCGTCTCAGGGAGTCTTTCCTTTCCCCTGTCACCTCTGACTCATTCAGGATCATTTTAAAATGTTTTATATTTATGTACATTTTTTGTCCTTCGTAAAAGATAAAACTGATTTGATTTGAATTGAATTATTTACAACATGAGAAGGAGAGAATGACATAAGCCCTGAGCTGCAGCTTTATTTTTACATATTACATATGTACATATTACTATTTTTTTAAACTGGTCAAAATAAGAGATCGTTTGGCTTAAGTTCATCTTTTTGTTGACTTTCACTGGAGATACGCTTTAAGACCATGAATAAGATGGCTTTTTTTTATTTTATCTGTAACCGACTGTTCTGTTCTTTAACCAAGGTCAGTCATTTCAGCTGATGTGCTTTTCCTCTCATTTTCAACTCCTTTCTCTCTCCCAGGATGATTTGAAACACCTCACTTCACTATTTAAAGAGGTATACAGGAGGGCCACGCTAATAACCACCCATTACCTTAACCTCAAACTGCTAACATGCGTTTCCATAGTAGCATTCATGACATTTACCTCCGCTCTATTCTTCTTTAGCATTTCATGTTGAAAATACGCAGTGCTCTCTGAGTCCTTTCCGAGTTCATTTTCCCCTCATGGTGCCCTGCAGAAGCAATCCTGACTCATAGTGTGTGTCAATTATTCATGTCATTTTTTATTATTTTTTTTGCAGGCTATTTTTCTAGCCAGGATTTTATTTTAACGAGGCATAGGAGAAGCAGGGCTGGATGTCTGTTGAGAATAAACCGAATGCATGTCATGACCTCTATATTCCCTGTCTTCCTTATTAAGATCACAACTCACACTCACTCAAACTCGCTTTTGAATTTCTTTCTCAGATGCTGTCTTGCTGTCTCATTGAATCTGTGTGTAAAATGACATGCCTATATTCTGGTATATACCTAACGCTAGTATATTCTGCGTACGACGTGATAGTCCTTGTTGTAGATTGTACAGAAGAGTCATGGGTGTAGATTTGGTTTGAACATTGGGTAGGGGTTGAAGTGTGATGGGGTATGCTTCCTCATATTTTTGAATTAGAAAAAAATATATATAAATAAATAAAAACATATTTACAGTCATGTGGCTACATATGAGTCTAATACAACTGTGTACGCTGTTTTTCAAGAATTACCTCAGACTGCTTTAGTTCTGTGCAGAGGTTTTTTCTACTCGCAGTGTTAACTATTTTTAAGGAATAAATGATAGTGAGCCATCAGAAAAGGTCCTTAAGGCAGTAATATGCTTCAACCTTCACTGAAATGACTAGCAGAAATAGCTGTGTTCTGTTCTGTCTCTTAATCTGTCACAGATAACTAACGATTACAGAACATTCTGGGGAAAATTTTCGTTTTAACGTTATGTTTATCTGAGGAATTTATCAGACTAACAAACAAACAAGATATACAAAGAAGAAGCAAATAAACAAGACTGTTGCTGTTGCTAATACTTGTTAGTTAGCATAAGATTGTAAACTAGCTAAGGCTAGCTACATTTTTTTTTTTTACATGTAGCCGCAGTTGCTGTTGTTATCACCGTATTCCAGCAGAGTGATACTGTGATACTGATTGTGTTACATTGTACAACATCCAGGTATCTGTAGCATGTTTGATGTACGGCATATTTTCACATTTGTTCAGGGTTTAATAGGAACATGTGCCATTTTGAACAACAGGCTTCTTCTCTCTCTCTCTCTCTCTCTCTCTCTCTCTCTCTCTCTCTCTCTCTCTCTCCTCGCCTCCCGCCCCCTTCACTCCCGTGTCTCTCAGCAGCAGATTGACAGTAAGCAGTAAATTCCTCTCCCCCTCTGCTGCATGTAGCTCATCAGAACGTTTTACCCAAGGACAGTAGCTAGACGCCACATGGTGTGATTCTCCTCTCCTGTCTGCCAGCCTGTGCTGCCTTCATGCTGCTCTGCACCTTTCTCTTCCAGCCACTTTCTGATATATTATCTGTAACTGTCAAGGTATCTTTTTGATTAGGATGTGGTAATGTGGGCAGTACAGCAGGTAGCGTTGCTGCTTTATAGCTCCTGGTTTTATTCTAAGCACGTTGCCTGTGTCTTTTGGTTTCATCCAATTGTCCCCAAACCTGACTTAGGTGAATTGGTGACTCTAAATAAATACATTTTATATGTTGAAATTTAAAAATTATATATATTTATTTATTCATATGGTGTAGGGCCTGCTTTAGCAGCCAATTTAGCATTACTTTGTCTTGATGCAATTCCTACACGGTGACCAGAGAGATTTTGAGCCATTCCTCTTACAGAACAGTGGCCAGGTCACTACATAATGCAGGTAATTTAAAACGTTTCCTGTCGTGCTTCTCCGAGACACCAAAACTGGCTCAGTAATAATCAGATCTGGTCACTGGTGACAGGCTATGGGAGATATTCAATCTCACGTTTATGTTCATCAGACCACTCTGTCTCCAGTCTTACTGTGTGTTTTGGTGGAATATCATCCTGAGACATGGCAAAACCTTCAGGAAACAATGTTTGAACCACTGGGTGCACAGAATCCTCCAGAATGGTTCAGAAGTTCTTGGCAGTGACGCAACCATCTAGCACAAGTATTGGGCCGAGGACAAGCTATGATATTGCAGCTTAAACCGTCTACTTTATCTAGGTTATTATCTATGACAACACACTCATGCTAACCAACAAGCATTAGCAACAGCGACAGTTTTGTTTATTTGCTAATCTGACAGTTTGTAGTCTGATAAATGAGATAAATAAACAATGTTAAAATGAATATTTTCCATTGAATGATCTGTAATCCTTAGCTAGCTGTGGCAGCTGTGTATGCTAGTTGTGTCATTTAAATGAAGGTTAAAGCATTCTGTGGTGTATGTGTGATTACCGGGGGGTAAAAAACATGTTTCTTTCCACCATAAAGAGAAAAATGAAGTAAATGAGTTTACCCTTTATATTCATTTATACTGGATGTCTGAGGGCAGATGTTGAAAAAGTACTTTTTGGATTTTTTGTTGTTGTTGCTGTTAGTACAAGATTCCACACTGATGTCTTGATGGACAAATTAAACCAGTTAAGGACCAAAGAAATCAGATCCACATGTAATGTAAAAAATCACATATTTATTCATTTTAATTAGTAATCAGTTGCAGGTTACTTTTCCTCTGAATCGCTGCAAAATGTTCCCAAAGCAAGTGAAAAGAAAAGAATACAGTAATGTCTGTGTACTGAGTGTATTATCCAGTTCTCTTTGCATCAGTGGGAGTTTGTGAAGGATGTAATCATTTCTTCACACGTGTTCTTGTTTGCTGTTGTAACTGCGTGAAAAGGCAAGACACAACAGCTCACCCTGGTGGAGAAAACATCCTGACGCTACTGACTAATTAAATTATTTTCTATACACCAGATTTGCATCTCATTTAATAATTCCGTGTCAAAGTCATTATTATCATTAAACTCTTCCTGTGTTGCTCTCATTAACCTTCTACACACACAGCCACTATATGTTCACACCTTTCATATTTGTAGTCATAGAGTTTTTATGTTTAGTGTGACATTAATCCTCTGATATCAAATATTATATCAAATAATATACTTAGCAGTTGTTGATGAGATAAAAAATTTAGTTATATCCCTAATATCTACTCACTGTCCATAGATTTTATCTGAGATTTTACATGGTTTTCACACGGGTCCAGGTCCAAGTCTGAAAATGAATAGAATTTAAAGGCCCTGCTTTCCCTGATTTCAAGAAATTTTGGATATTTTGTTTGTCAGTGTCGCTTTAGGTGCACAATCTATCGATCTTTTCCTCCAAAAATTAGCAAGAAAACTGAACACAAGTTTGAAATAAGCTTAAATAAGACAAATTTTGTCTTTAGGTTCTGCTTCCTTCCTATGATGTGAAATATTTCAAGCAAATATAGAGACTTTCAGTGCGATTTATAAATGCCTGCACAGTTTTGGGCTTTTTATTAAGGTGAAAATAGCAGATAGCATTGCCTTAGCACATATGTGTTCATGTTTTTTCTTCTTTTTTTTTTTACCAGAAGCCAAAAAACTGGAATTTGTGCCTGTTTTGTTTTGTCAAGGTTCAGCATTGAATCTCTTTGTCATGTCTCACTCCACAGTGGTGATTAATGGCTCATATGAAAGTAGACACTCAGAGAATTAAGACGTTGTTCATTTCCTAGCCATTTAGGAGCAATATTTTCATAGAAAAGCTGTTTTTCATACAAATGTTTCTATATTCAAAGTAAATGTTGATATCAAACCCATTTCTGCTCTCCGAGATGCCCCAAGTGTTTGTTCATAACCATCATAAATTTGAAGCAACTACCAAAATTCTGTATAAGGTTTTTCCCAGCAGAAGGAGAAAGTCCTGATTCATTTTATATCAGACTTGTGATGATGCAATAATAATTCATTTGTTTATTCTGATTGAAAATGTCTGATAAGTTGATTAAACATCACTGTGTTGCTAAAAAGGGTTAATGTTAGCTTATCATTATCTAATCTAGTTACAAATGAACTTCGTTATACTGAAAAACAAAAATCTATTTACACACATATTGATGTTATAAGTCATAGTGAAACACTTTGGGCTCAGAATCTGGGGCTGGTTCCAGTTTTGAGAGTTTCATGTGAATGCTTTTTTTTTCTCAATTTCTTGTGACGTAAATGTCGCATTCTGCTACACATACAGCTATAAATCTCTTGTACTTCAAGGTAAAAGTTCACTTCCTGCCACTCTTTTTGCCCCCTCTGAAAACCTTTGACCTCTGACCCTCTTTGCCTCACTCTGTCTCTCTCCGCTGCAGGGACTCGTGGCCGTTTCGTCCCTCTCTTAAACTCCACCCTTCTTTAAGGTAAAGGTTTGTTGTTAGCTGATGTTGCTGTTAGCTGTGGGTTTTGATGCTTGGATGTCCTTATTGTCCATCCTGTCCATTGTGTGACATTCGTTTCCCCAGTTTAACCATGTGTTCATTACTATCCGACGGGAACAAACCCAAACTACAGACATGTTGATCATTCCCTTACAGAATATGTTGTGTCTGATTGTGGATGTTATTGTCTGGCTCAGAGTTATTTCCATCTGTTCTCATGACTCCATCTTTTCCTCATCCAAACTTTTATTTGCATACAAAGCTAGAGGTAAAGGTGTATAACTAAAGACAAACAACATTTGTTTAGTTTACTTTGAGGTTGTTTTCACACCTGAGAATCGTACGAGTTCAGTAGGGGTTTTTTAAGTGCTTGAAAGCTACTTTTGCACCTGGGAGTAATCCATACGGATTGTGGAAACGATCCGCTCTCAGTGTCATGCACTAAGTAGCATTATTGGGTTCAATATGTCACATTACATCCTTTTAATTTGAAGCGGTTAAAGGCTTGTTCTGGTCAGTGCAGTAGAAGAAACGATCAATATATAAATCTATATGTACAAATATTTTTTTTCTTTTAAAAAAAAACACACTGTCTTGGCACTGGAGAGCACAGTTACTGTAATCTGCTCACTTTGTGCATGGATAAATAGCTTTTTATATGATAACAGCTCGCTGTTTGTAGGTAATTCCCCACTATTCCTCAAAAAGGTGCCAAAAAACACAATAATTGAAACCATTTGAAATGGATTCACACAAAGTCCACAGTTCAGAAAGAATTGCTTCCACAAGCAAATACCCCCCCCCCCCCCCCCAAAAAAAATAATAATCAGCTCCTCCCCCAAATGAAATCCATTCTTCGAGTGTGAAAACATCCCACGTTTGTGTAAAACTACAACATTTCATTCGAAGCTAACTGTATAATCTCACTGTGTGTTCGTGTCTTTCAGAAAAGGTAGCAGCGGTGAAGCTGGGCGAGAGATGGAGCTCGAGGACCTGCATGAAGATGAACCACCCTCCTCTGACGATCACTCATAAGCGTATGTGCTTATCAGCCGTAAACCCCGTCCTTGATTCATTCTTACTCATCATCACATCAACACAACCTTCCGAGAAGCAGAGAAGCTTCATGAGCACCACCACCACCATATATTTATTTCCACCTGCATCTGAATTCTCTAATGAAGTGTCTTATTCCAAAGCCTTTCGACGCTGGTGGTTTAGGCAGATCTCTCTTGCTTTGTGATTAACACATCCATCCTAGCTTTACGTCTGGATTGTCTGGATATTGCTCCTCCTTTTGCCACACCCACTGTTCAAAGCCACCCCCCCTGCCACCTGCAATGCTGCACAGAGTGTTTGAAGGAACATTAACGAACATCCAGTTTGTTTGGAGACATTTCACAGAATGTTCTTTCTTTTTCGTTTTGCTTTATTTTCCTCCTCATGCCCTCAGTACACTCTTCATTCATCACGAATCGAGATTTTTTTTGACTGTATCACTGAAGGACAAACATTATAACATTTATATTGATGGACAGACAGAGCACTTGGTTATCTCTCAAGAAAAGTGAAAGAAGGGATGAGAAGCATTTTGTACATATGTAATGTAACTTTGATGTTGTCCTGCCTTGTTATGCTTTGCATACTGCTGTAATATTTATTGTACACATGGCCAGTTTTGGACTGCTTGCCATTTTGGTATACACACATACACACACACACACACTAATTGAAGATTGTGTTTTTTATTCAAGTGGGTAAAACTCAGCCATTATGAGAGGGCTATGATATTCTCACACAAGCACACATTTCAGAATAGGGCTAACCTGCAGGTGTTAGAGGGCTCCTCATTTGAAACACACACATGCACACACACATAGTTACAAATCACTAGCACACTGCATGATGGTGAATGTTGCAAATCCTCCATTTAGACCATAGTATCACAGAAACCATATCATGTGTTCTAATCATTCTATTGTCTCGCTACAGGAGCAGAATGTGTCATCGTTTACTGAGTCGCACCACTCGCAGCCGCTTATTTGTCAGCGAGAGACACTGACGAGATGCCCAAAAGTTTGTGTGTCACATACGCATACATAAGCACAATCACAAGTCAATGAGTGTGTGTTTGTGTCGAAAAGCGAGAGGATCTGTCTGTCTCTTTCTTTCTGTCTCACTTTCCCCTTCCCTCTCTGTCTCTCTCCTTCTCTCTCTTCTTCTCTGTCCTTCTCTCTCTCTCCATATCTCTCTCTCTCTCTCTCTCTCTCTCAATGTGGTGATTAGCATCAAGCCCACTACGTCACCCGTTATTCAAAATGAACACCTCCTCTTTGTCCTGAATTACATTTGTACAACATGTCCCACTCTGTCAGGAAGATGAAATCATTTTTCACAGGAACTGCAGGCTGATAATCAAACGTTTTTTAATTGGCCGCCATTTAGTTTGGATTCCATGCAGTTAAGAAGCAATAATCCCTTTTTTTCCTGATCAAATGAATATTGCAGTGATGTCTCTTGATGGTGCCAATCATAATAACTGCTAATTAAACAGTGTGCATGTTTTCTCAACATGATTTGTTTTATTGTAAACTGTTAGACTTCTGCATAATTAAAAGCAGGCTATTAATCCCAAGAAATATTATGTGGAGAAGGGGAAGTCAAGCCTTCAGCAGCCAGGGTGGTGATGATGATGACGATGTCTAATCACACTATTGAATTATTAAACACATTAGAGCAATGTGTAGCTACATATCTATTTACTGTTTTATTGGCACCATTAATAACAGCACTTTTTTATTTTTATTCAGTTACTAAAACTGACAGATCTAGTTTAGAAGATTGAGTTTGAACGTCACTCTTGAGGAAGATGCTTAAAGGAAAAATCCACCTTGAACAATTTGCTTATTAATGTTTATTAATATTAAACATTGAATTTTTATTTTGTAATGACATTAAGTTTCGTTTTTTTAGGTGACATATTGGTCTACTTTCACTTTGATTCCCTACATTACCCATGTTCCATTGCACCCTGATAGCGATGCAGCAGCGCTTTAGTCCTCTGTCCAGCTCTTCTCATCTGTCCAGCTCTTTCACCTCCTCATCTGCTCCTAAGCTTCATCTTTGTCGCCGTCGGCAACAGCGTACTTGTCTCATGAATCTTCACGAGACGACAAGCTAGCTGAGTCGCGTTTCTTTCGTAACTCAGCTGCATGCATTCAGGAATTTAAATCCGATCATTACTGTCACCTCTGCATTGGAACTCTCAGTAATGTGACACTGAACACCGCGGCAGAATGCTGACTGAGACAATAAACACTTCCTGTCTTGTTTTGAGGAGCTAACAGCAGAAAATGTCTGCTCAATGATCCGTGATCACTTGAGACTGTTGACGTTTTTTTCTCCTCTTGTACATCCTTCTTCCTGTGCTAGGTACATCTCACTGCTGACAAACATACAATGATTTAGCACTAGAATCACTAAGAAAATTATATATATTTTGATATGTACACATATACATTTCAAGGAGGAGTTTTCCTTTAAGCTTCAAGTGTTTGGATTGGGCTGTATTCAGAGTTTGAGACTTGCGTCCAAATATTACATTAAAATTTACACAGGAAAAGTTGCTCGTATTCGGAGACAGCTTTGATTTTTTTAATGTAATTTTTTAAAAACCTAGCCTCCCAGGTTTTTCTTGATCAGAAGCATCATGTGATGTGGGTTTCAGTAGCGTCCAGACTAAAAAAAAAAAACTTTGAAAAAAAAAAGACAGGGATAGAAAATACGGACTGAAGACAGGGTTTGCGGTTTTAGTTCATAAGCTGATACATGAATGAGAAGATGGAAACCACTCTGGTCTATTGGCAGTATAGTGCAGCATTGCTTATCCTCATTATAACATTAATCACTGCAAATTTATGACCTGGGTCCTTATTATTAGCAGGTTGAGGCCTCTTTTTTTAGTGCACAAAAACAATAGCCAAGACAATATACTCCATGTAAAAATGTTGAATCAGTTAGGCGTATTGTAATGTAATAATCAAGCAATGGCCATAACTCTACTTATTATAACACTACATCAATTCCTGGAGGTTTCTGGACTCCCTATCCAGAAGGAAACTCCTTATCCCTAATTACTATATACTTGTTTATAACTCATAATGGCCACCATTGATGTTTTATATACATTTGTGACAGTAACAGCATTTTGTATTGTTGCCCTCTGGAAGTTTGATGAAGTGCGAGTTTCCATGTTACCGGGGATCTCTGGATGACGTATTGACTCTCGTGTTACTTCACAGATGGTGTTTTCCCGTTGTTAGCCATTATCCTGACTCCTAATCTCTCTTTCTCTCCCTCGCACTCTCTCTCTCTCTCTCTCTCTCTCTCTCTCTCTCTCTCTCTCTCTCTCTCTCTCTCTCTCTCTCTCTCTCTCTCTCTCTCTCTCATCTCTCAAATGCTTGTGTGTGTGTGTGTGTGGCAACTAAAGCAGGTAACACACACTCCAATGGTTTTGGATGCACCATATGGAAGTGTACAATAGTCACGATCTATCAGAACACACAGCATGTGGGTTCCATAAATGTAATGCACGTGCCCCCCTCTTCTAAACGTTTACTATGCACTTGTACGTTGTTTGGATGTTGTGTATGTTCCTGGCATACAGGATGTCCCTGACCTCAGTATAACATTTTAACTCTTGTTACAACAGCTCTTATATCAGGTGCAGTATATTAATAACCGTGATATGACTCAAGTATCTTATTAAACGTGGTACGACTCAAGGATAACAATTTCTAAAAATCCCTTTAACACATTTTATTGTACACATAATGACAAGCTAATGTGTGTGTCCTGCTCTGATGTTTATTATACTTATATAGATGCTTTATAATGGAAGAAAAATGAACAGTGATCTGTTATGTAGTCTCTGTTCTGTTTCAGGTTATACGTTACATTTGTGCAGTGCCTCAGTCACTTAACACATACACACACACACACCCCAGTGGTTGTGACACCATGAAATGTACATTCTTAGCTTATGAGTTGTGTGTAGTGCATGGCCTCTCCATAACTTGCACTGGGAAACTCTACATTATTAAAAACCTACATTGGGATGCTTTACATTGTTTAAATGGAGGAAATGGCAATTAATTGAATTTTTTTGCTAGTACAATATGATTCAGTAGCACATGGTCACTTTTTATGTTAGCTATACTAAGGCTGTGCTCCAGTACTGGTTTTGACACACGTTTTATATTACCCTAAAGCCTTTTGTGTTTGAGAATGAAGTTGCGAAGTGAATCGAAATAAAACTAGATCAAGTGATGAGCAAGGTCAATAATATATATACCATTGAGGGATTAATAATAGCATGTATAGCATAATCTATTGATATATATATATATATATATATATATATATATATATATATAAGTTGATCAGAAAGATAAAGAATATATATATATATATATATATATATATATATATATATATATATATATATATATATATATATATATATAAAGCACAGGTTTATAGTGTTTTTGAGAGATCAAGTTGATCAGAAAGATAAAGAAGGCAATAAAACTAGAGGTCAAGTGATGGAGCAGAGGTCAAGTGAAATATATGACCAGTTGGAGGGATTGAATCAATAGCCATGTCCCAGCTGGAGCACTAAGCCCTCTCATTCGGTCATCCCCCGTATTTCCACTTAAGTGACATTGTTGAGAGTCAATCGATTGACAGGGTTAAAAGTATTTGAAGTGGTCCTCATGACTTGTGGTCATTACTCACTCAAACTCTTCTGCTGATTGTATGGCGCACTGAGCAATAACATATTTTTGTTTGTGTTCGGCTCATATCCCATCTATCCCAGTTCATGGTGAAATTTAAATGGTGTATGGTTTTGATTTACCAGGTCAGCTGATTGCATGCTCCATGTAAATCAATGTGTAGGCAGTTGGTAGCATTAGTATTAATCAGGCTTTTGTTTGTTGCAGATCAGCTTATACTTTAATGCTGCTTGGTGAGAATTTAAATGAGTAATGAAAGCCACTTTGGAACAAACTTAAATTGAGTTTGATTATCTTTTTTGTTTGTTAACTTTAACGTCGCTGTATCTTTACTCTGTACAGTTCCATGTTTTTCAGTGTGATTGGTCTTTACTGGGTTACTGATTGGAAGGTTGTGAGTTTGAATCCCAGGTCCACCAAGCTGCCACTGCTGGGCCCTTGAGCAAGGCTTTTACCCCTTAATTGCTCAGTTGTATAAAATGTAAGTTGCTCTTACATAAGGGAGAAGGCTAAATCCTGTTAATGTAATGTAATGTAAAGCATGAGCAAGTGTCTGCAGCCCTAAAAATGATGGACAGCACTTTTGCCTCACACCGTAAGGGTTGGGGGTCGATTCCTGTGCCTCAGGGGTTTCCTTCGGGTTCTCCGGTTTCCTCTCCCAGTCTAAAGACATGCTCTGTAGGTTGACTGGCATCTCTAAAATGTCCGTAGTGTGTGAGTGATTGTCTTCTGTGATATACTGACATCTTGTTCAGGATGAACCCTGCCTTGTGCCCCAAGTCAACTGGGATAGACTACAGGTTCTCTGGGATCTAGGAGGATATGCAGTGTAGAGCAGTGTTTTTTTACCCTTTTGAGGCACGGCACATTTTTTACAAAAAAAATCCCACAGCACACCACCAACCAAAAATTTTACAAAATGACACACTGTAGCCTAACACAGTGTATATCTAATGAAAAATGTAATTTCTCAATTTCTTTATACTCTCTCAATATGAAACCTGGGCTGTCTCATTCACCATTGTGGGTTTTTATTAAAGTTGCCTGTTTCTCAGTGTGTTCACGCAGGTGTACAAAATAGTCTGCGTTCCTGGTACTGTTGTCATGAATGAACAAGGTCATTATTGCGCTACCTACTGATGTGGAGGAGTATTTCATTACTCTGCCAGTCACTACATCGCATGCACAGGCGTTCAACAATGGCAAATTATTTGTAGTAACTAAAAAATAATTTTTTTGGACAAATTAAGTGTAATTGGATAATTTCCTACGGCACACCTGACGATCTCTCATGGCACAATTGTGTGCCCCGGCACAGTGGTTGAAAATCACTGATGGATGGATGGATGGATGGATGGATGGATGGATGGATGGATGGATGGATGGATGAATGAATGAATGAATGGACAGACTTTACCGTCAAACATCTTATAATCTTCTGAGTCTCTTGTTACCTGATACCTGAGATATCTTCTCAGTACTCAATACTCTCACAGCCAATAGCATGCTAGTCAGAACATCAGCTAATTAACACTCCACCTGTTTAGCCTAATAAACAAGCTGACATCTCTGTCCATAAGAAAAAATACAATTCACCTGAAAACTGCTTCACCTTCATTGTGCTTTCTAACAAGGGCTATGTTTTTCCATAGTAAATTCCACACATGATGTAGGTTTCCGTAGACGAGGGTGTGTCGAAGACGGTACTGGAATGCAGTGCTGGTCATTTGGATCCAAAGCTTTTACAGTTGTAGATATCTTTCCATCCTTCAGTGTGTAAGACAAAGTTTCAGACTGATTTATCTCTAAATACTAAGAGTGGTCTAATTTCTCTTTGCTTGAGTGACTGCCGTTGTCGGTTGTTACATGGCTGTCTGTATTTCTGTGCATTAACCTGAATGTACTTATTATAATTGTCACAAAAAAAAAAAAGCATGGCACAAAAAACTATTGAATGCAACTTATTACATGTACATATGTACCAAAATATACAAAGAGGCTATTTTTTGCATGCATTTTGTACATTTAGACAAATTCAAGGACAATAAAGAGCTCAAAACCAATGTGATTTTTTTTTCTTTTAAAGACAATGGACAAATCTATAAATGTTTTAAGACCCACATAATGATTTTTTTTCAGACAAAGAGGCTCATTGATCATAAATGATGCATCAAATTAATAATTAATATATTTATAGTATTACTACAAATGATATCTTGTAGCTGGAATAATTACAGGTTTATTGGCACATTAGGAAAGTGAAACTCTACAGTAATTTACTATATCAACATTCATTTACATTTTTGTGTTGCTGATGATACAAAAACAAAATATAGTCTTTGCCAGCAGATGCTAAGGTCCAGCCTCGTATAATTACACCTGATTTTCCAGCTTTTACCACAGATTTTGGTGCGGCAGGGTGACATTAAATAAGAGCACACAACCTCTGACTAGTGAATATTACAAGAGCAGCAGTTCTTAACCTTTTTGTGAATGCGACCCAACTTTTAAGAAGATCCTTTTGGCATTTTGAGATACCAAGATCCCTAGATGGATAAATATTAATATAATATAAAACAGTTTCAGGGTTTTCACTTAGTGGGATGGTTGGGTTTGGATAGAGGATGCAAGGCGGTCCTGTTATTGCTGAGTAGGAATGAGGAAAAATGTGACTCTGCTTCTGTACTTGTTCTTGATGTGAAGTCGCCTCATGTGTAATCAGCAGTCCAGCTTTGATGACTAGAAACCGCCAATTCCTAAACCTTCTTCCAATCAGCAGCTAATTAGTTGTATCATATCACCTGTAGGTGGTGCCATTTTATATACTTGTTCCAAATAAAAGTTTTGCCACAGCCCTCCTGCTACTGGTCTGTGAACCCTAGGTTAGAAACCGCTGGTTGATGAACACAAACAAACTATGTGCAGAGAGAGAGCAAAGCAGGCACTGAATCTCTTACAAAAACAGTCAAGCAGCTCCCCTAGTCGATGAAGCTCGAACATCACGCTGTTCCTTGCAGTTTATATTGTATAGGGAATCGAACCTAATTTTCTAAACATCTAGGGATGGTTTTTGATAACTGAAGTTAACTTAGCCTATTAAGTAGCTTGCTAGATACCAGTGCAATAAAACTGAAAAGACAAACACACAGAAGTTTATGTCCTGTTTTCAGAGCGCGAGCATGGGATTTCTGCCCCAGTGGGTGTGGGTTGTAATTCCCATATTAAAACTCAAGGTGTAACAGTTCTATAGAGCTAAATTTTACAACATCTAGAAAGGCGAGCATCGGCCTTTGTCTCAGAATGTAACAGAGTTATAACTTTAACTGTATCCGAGCAGTCTGTGTCTTCATAGAGGGAAATTTACATGGCAGCCATTTCTTTGCCTTTAACTATAACACTAATTTGATTGGATAAGCAGCCTTTTGAGAGTGCTTATATTTAGTAGAACTACAATGGGATGTTTCTGTCTGTTCATATCACTCCGCTCACGTGTTTGCCACATGAAAAGTTCAATTCTAGCAGCAGTCCGAATGAAACAGTTATTACAGGACGGTGTATGAAACCTTTTTCATGAATACAGCTCCTGACTTAAATGATAAAAGCTCATCAGACGAAGATTAAAAGGAAGACAGGAAGCCATTTTCAGTGTAACAAATGTACATGTCATTGAGAACTAGCTGGTCAGCTTGCTGATGGGCTACCAGTGTGTGTGGCTGTCCCCGGGATCTGTTTTTATATGCGGAGTAAAGATGAACCATTTTTTACTTGGCTAGACTGTGTCTGAAATGTCATTTACTGGATTTTAAATTGTTATTAATCAAACTGTTGCATAAACGCAATTTGACATTTGCTATTTTACTGAGTATCAGCACAGATGTCATCACAACCATGCTGATGTTCTCGATCATATGATGATGCTTAATTGTATGAAAGTACTGATCAGTTCTGGATTCTGATTCATTCATTCATTCATTCATTCATTGTCTACCGCTTATCCGATCTATTCTCGGGTCACAGGGAGCCTGTGCCTATCTCAGGCGTCATTGGGCATCAAGGCAGGATACACCCTGGACGTAGTGCCAACCCATCGCAGGACACACACACTGGACAATTTAGAGATGCCAATCAACCTACAATGCATGTCTTTGGACCGGGGGAGGAAACCGGAGTACCCGGAGGAAACCCCCGAGGCACGGGGAGAACATGCAAACTCCACACACACGGCGGAGGTGGGAATCGAACCCCAACCCTGGAGGTGTGAGGCAAACGTGCTAACCACTAAGCCACCGTGCCCCCCTGGATTCTGGATGCTCCTTAGACAGACAGAGATAGACAGTTGTATTTTATATAATAAGTGCTGACTTGTTCTCATTTATTTAACATTTTGGTCTCAAGTGTCATCACTTTGTCACAGTAAAAGGTAAAACTGTACATTTTTCTACATTCTCAGACATGAGGATATAGGAGTTTAGACTTTGTGGGGATTTTTTTTTTTGGAACATTAAAATCTGTATTTTATTTTTATTTAACTTACAGGAGAAAAGAAGAGAGAAATGACTGTCTAATGAAACATGATCCCAGGAAGAACGTCTTACAATGCACCGCTTCAGATCACACAAGATTAAACCTAGCTGTAAATGAATAGAAAAATAAAATGTCTGATTGTTTAAAAAAAAATTAAGTGTAATTGTTGAGGAAAGACAATTTGCATATCTGTGTGTTATAGGAAAATAATAATCCTCTAATTCTGCTCAGCTCTTTTAGTCTGTGTTAATGTCGACTGTAAGGTGTGTGCTTTAAACAAACTCTTTTAGCTTATTAACAGATATAAAATAAACCTGTATTTATAATGTTTGATATGGTTCAGCCCTTGAGGTCGGTGTTAAAGCTCTTCAAACAGCTGTCTAAATTGGAATATTGGCATAAATTAGGGCTGAAAATGACTACAGGTTGTCTGTAATATCAGGAAGTCTGCATGTACTTAATTTTCTATTCATTGTTCACAACTGATTCTCTACAGCTTTACACATTGAGTTCTTATACAGATGGAAATATTTGCTCAAGTTCATTATTCTGACTTTTCAGACACTGTGTATTTATTTAAATCTCACAGTCAGTTTCTTTGCGCTTCAGTGCAGAGGGCTAGAGACGTGATGATTTTATGTAGTTCTAATGAAGTGTGTGTTCGTGTTCATTAGCAGGTCTCTGATGCAGATCAGGCTTGTTCTTCCTGGTCGAGTTGTTGTGAGCTCGGTATATATGGGTTTTGTTCTGATTTTCACTGCAGCTAAGCAGTTCAGTTTTCTTGTTTTGGCTCCTGGGCAAAAAGAAAAACAGAATTACCGTGACGGTAATGAAATGTGGAATGAGCTTGTTTTTGTAGTTGTGAAGCCATTTGCATAATGTGTGTTACCTTTGCTTGGTCCATCTTCACCGATTCCGGTTCCTGTGGAGCAGCAGAAATGAGCTTTTATTTTCACAAGCACACAGTCGTTTTAAAAAGCAGCATGTGCTGAACATCAAGTGCTGAAAAAGCAGGATGTTGCACAGAAGAGACATTGGGGGATTTGACTGCAAGACAGTTTACAAGAATTTGCATTTTCCAGAAAGTCATGTTTATGATTTCAAAGTAAAATAGGAAAACATGATCATTACGCTCTCCTGTTCTCTCTCTTTCTTATCATCTCTCCTGTTTTCTTTTTACACTTCCTTTGAATCTCACAGTTTTTACTCTGCCTTCTCTCTCTCTTTCTCTCTATCAGTTCTTTTTTTTTTTACACTTCCTCTGTGTCTCACTTTTTACTCTGCCTTCTCTCTCTCTTTCTCTCTATCAGTTCTTTTTTTTTTACACTTCCTCTGTGTCTCACTTTTTACTCTGCCTTCTCTCTCTCTCTCTCCCTCTCTCTTCTCTTATCATTTCTCCTTTTTTACAGTTCCTCTGTCTCTCTCCCTCTCTGTCTCTCTAGCCCCCCTCCCTGTCCCCCTTTGTCTCTCTAGCCCCCCTCCCTGTCCCCCTTTGTCTCTCTAGCCCCCCTCCCTGTCCCCCTTTGTCTCTCTAGCCCTCTCTCTCTGTCTCTCTCCCTGTCTCTCTCCCTGTCTGTCTGCCTCTCTGCCTCTCTGCCTCTCTCTCTCTCTCTCTCTCTCTCTCTCTCTCTCTCTCTCTCTCTCTCTCTCTCTCTCTCTCTCTCTCTCTCTCTCTCTCTCTAGCCCTCTCACCCTGTCCCTCTCTGTCTCTCTAGCTCTCTCTCCCTGTCTCAGTGTATGTCTGTCTCTCTCTCTCTGTCTCTCTCTCTCCATCTCTGTCTGCCTGTCTCTCTCCCTGTCTCGTCTCACTCTGTCTGTCTGTCTGTCTGTCTGTCTGTCTCTCTCTCTCTCTCTCTCTCTCTCTCTCTCTCTCTCTCTCTCTCTCTCTCTCTCTCTCTCTCTCTCTCTCTCTCTCTCTCTCTCTCTCTCTCTCTCTCCCTCTGTCTCTCTCTCTCCTCTGTGGACATGCTCAAAGTTCTGCAGGTTAAGTTGATCTCTCACTTTTGTCCCTGTTAGAACGATGGGTTCTGTCAGTGCACTGTTGCTACGGTAACTGTTGCTTGGGGATTTCCAAGGAAGCCTCTGTGTTACATTTCGTTGAGGCTAAAGAAAGTATTTCTGTCTACATGCACACACACACATGCAGACAAACACTCATAACGCCTACACTCCTAACAACCCTTAGTGTAGAGGGTCACATATTAGACATTAATTCATAAATAATGCACATGTAAGTGCTGTGGTTATTTATCTGGACATATAAATATCTTAGTTATATCTGGACATCCACCATGTTGGCACAGTCACATGACCTACATCATCATGATCTTCTTGAGGTTTGGCCAAAAGTATGAGGACACCTGACTGTCATATCCATAGTATGTTGGGTTTTCCACAAACTATTGCCACAACGTTGAAAGCATGAGGTTGTCTAGACTGTACTTTTCCAGAATGCCAATGCCACAGTGAAGAGTGGCCTGTCCTGAGCCCTAACCTCAACCCCACTGAACACTTCTGGGATGAACTAGAATTCTTGACATGTCTTCTAACTCAACATCATTCCCGGACCCTCACTAACGCTCTTGTGGACACCAGAGTGGTCACACATCCCTATAGCCACACTCCAACATCCTGTTATAGCAGGAAAGAAAACCGATTTTGTTTGAATGCCCTGGTTCTGAATGGCTTTGAAGTACAAATGTGTGTACTGGGTCAGGATTACACAGTTTTACAGTATTGTACACACAAACCAACCATGCAGTCATCAAGATCTGAATCTTTCAGGACCCAAACCCAGCTTTGTACTGTACAACTCAAGGAATCACTGCACTTTTCCCAGAGCAGTAGTGGTTCAAATGTTTAAGGCTCTTGAAGGTTAAGATTGATCAGAAGCTTGGAGGTTCAATCCCTAGCACACAAGCTGGCACTGTTGGGACCTTGATCCAATGCCCTTAACCCTCTTTACTCCAGGGGTGCTGTATTATGCCTGACCCTGCACTCTGACCCCAATTTCCAAAGCTGGGAAATGGGGAAAAAGTATTTCATTGTGCTCTAATGTACCTGTATATTATTACAGTATATTAAGAATGAAATCCTGGTGAACCCTAAGTAACTTCTAATACTACTTTCAGCTAGAAACAGCCCGTATCTAGAGTTTACAGCATAAAAGCCCATTAGCATTAAATATGTTACCTACAGCACTCAGACACATAAAGTGGCTGATATGAAAGTTCAGAGCTGCTAAATGTGCTTGCGTTTTGAGTGTGGTGTTTTTAAGCATCTGAATTTACTATGCAAAAAACAGCCATAAACACATTATACAATTACCTCCAGCCTTTCCATCTCAACACAATCTGTACCATATTATATGACATCATTATACACCACTTTATCTTGCGTAAAATAATCAGCTTTCACATTAGAGTGAAATATGCTAAATGCTAAATATGCTTTAGCTCACATGGCTCTTCCTCACGTTCTTTCTGTTTACAATTCCAATATAATGTACAGTATAAAGACCAGTACAGTGGGCATTGGTGGCTCAGTGGTAGGTTTCTTGCCTACCATGCAGAAGGCCTGGGTTCAATTCCCAGCCAATGCCCAAACCCCAGCCACTGGAAAAATGGGAGGGTTGTGTCAGGAAGGGCATCCGGCTAAAACCTGTGCCAAGCTGTTGTGCGGACCAGTTGGTCCACTGTGGCAACCCCGAACAGAGAGCAACCGAAAGCAAAACACACATAAAGACCAGTACAGTCACGGGGTAGGTTTCAGCTATTTACATTACATCATTTTGAGCACTTAGGTTGCTTAGGTTTCCATTTAAGCAGGATGCCATCTATTCCTCTGTACATTTCATACAGGTATTCAATTCGTTTTTTTTTTTATTTCTATAGTGCTTTTAATAATAGAAGCAGCTCTGTATGTAGACTTAGCTTCATAATGAACAAGCCAGAGGTAACTGTGATGAAAACCCCCCTGAGATGGCGTGAAGAGGAAACCAATGAGAAATTGTTCTTTGGGTATTTGTTTTTATATATATGACAGGATCAGAGAATCTTGATGATTCGGATAGGGACTTGGGCTGAAGTGATTCAGAGCAGGACTGAGACTGAAGAACTGCTTTTCTATCCTTCATGTAGGCAGAGTGCCATCCAGTGGACAATGGAAGAATGGTCTGACCTTCTCTATTTTTAGTTTCGGAGTCCAAAATAATGCATTTTTATCAAAGGTGCTCTAAATGGCATGTTCAAGAAATAATCAGAAACTTAATTCATCAAATACACCTAAAAAAAAAAAAGGAAAAGAAAGGAAATGTACTAAGATGACACACCATATTTCACTTAATGCGTGAAACCTGGACATACAGGTAATTCTAAAAGTATTGACAAAATTAAGCAGAAATGTATCAGATGCAGCGATCACTGGTCATGCTCTTAACCGTAAGGTTTTATTTTCAACATATTTTTAAACTTTTTTTTCCCATAAAATGTTGGTTTTGTACATAAATGTATCTTCCATGGCTTCTTTAGGATTAGGTTTGTGCATGTGAACTTCTCTCTGACTACAAGTTTCGAAACAGGAGATGGTCATTTATTGATTCTTTTTGTCCCTCAACCATTTTTGTGTTGGTTTTGCCAATTTTTTTTTATTTAAAGATCTATCTATATCCAAGAATAAACCTTCTGGCAGTAGAAAGAAATCCAGTTATTGAGTAAAGACTTGGATGCCTGTAGACCACTAACTTCAATAGAAGTTGCTTTCGGCTGCTCCCTGTTCGGGGTCGCCACAGCGGACCAACTGGTCCGCACAACAACAAATGTTTTATGCCAGATGCCCTTCCTGACACAACCCTCCCATTTTTCCGGGCTTGGGACCGGCACTGCATCCAGTGGCTGGGGTTGAGGCATTGGTTGGGAATTGAACCCGGGCCTTCCGCATGATAGGCAAGAAACCTACCACTGAGCCACCAATACAGCCCCTAAAGACCTCCATATTTTACACCATATACAGTATATTGTTATCCCCCATTTTCTTAAAAGAAGGAAATAAATTCCTGCCTTCTGACAAAACTGATAGGATGTGATGCTTTTACTTCACTGGCTTGTAGAAATGCTTACCTTTTCTTGTTCTGGTATGGATTTGAATTTCAGAGTTTTATAGAAATCCTTCTTTGGCACTAAATGCAGAAGAACCACATCACACACGACGGTGGCCTGAAAAACGTAAGCAGCCGTGTTAAAGTCATGCACTGGTTCAATAACACCTCCAGACTTCTGTCTTATTTCTCACTGCATATCTCTGTTCAGTATCTTATCACAGGTAGCTGAGTAACATCACATAAAAGAACTTTATAAACATGTTTTTGATCATGTACATCATATTACACAATATCAATCACCTTAATGCATGTTCCTTCTGTTCGTTCAGAAAAACAATACAATCAGCCTGCACTTAACAAGAAGTATTTGAAATATGTCTGACGTTTGGTTTATAAACATTAGGAGGTGGAGATGATGTGTGCAGTGTGATTAAAGACTGCCTCCGGTCAGGATGACTGTCTGGGAGACTTACCACTCCGAAGATTCCCACTCCTGACCCTATGGCTGTCAGCGTTGGGATGACGTCAAACTTCCTTGCCTGAAAAGAAAAAAGAAGCAGTTTCACAATGATGATTAAAGAGTACAGATGGTACAGAGTGTAGGTGTGAGCTTACCTGGCCATGTACGATGATCTCGATGTATAGGCCAAACACCTTCATGAGTGTTCTCTTTTGGATTTTGTCCTCTGTGAAATATTTAGCCGTTCTGGAATATCAATAAATCTGAATGAACATTAAAACTCTGCAATCTGGAATTCTGACAATGTGACAGAAAAATAATCCACGACTGGATGGTGTGACGCAACCCGATGTGAAACAGAGTTACTTTCTGTTACTGTCAATGTAGAAGTTGATTATTTTCCTATATCATCATATCCCAACAGGTTTTATTCCTCTTATACCGCACTGTTTGCCACTAATTACAAATGTCTTATTTATTAATTCATGACGTCCTGTTTCGAAACCAGTCATAATTCATTTAATGTTTTTTTTAAGTTCCTTTAACCTCATAACATCCATTTTGTTGGGTTGCTCACCGAACTTCCAACAGAACACTTACCTACGTTTTACTTTGTTGAATGAAAATTGTTGAAATCGTATTTATACTGTATTCATATAATTGAAAATTGCACTGTATATTCTAAACGTTTCCCTCTATTTCTACTATTAAGGTTAATAAGAGTCATACTGCACATCACCCTTATTAAAGAAAACATTAATGAATTAGTTATTAACAAATAATTTTTAGGATTTTGTCTATAGCATTACTTTCTAACGGTTCTTTTTTAAGTTTTATTGCTGCACAGTAAAAATCAAATAAGTATAAGAATAAAATAAAATATATAAAAAAGACAATTAATCAAATTAATGAAATTATAAGACAATGTAGAGAAAGTAAAAAAATATCAATAAACAAACCGCTAGCCAGATGTTTTTACTCAAATGCCTTTGTGGAATAAATATGTTTTTTTTTTTTTTTTTTAAATATGCTCCAAATTTATTATTTAATATTTAACCCAGGGATTTAATGTTTTGTGTGCACTGACTCAACCTGGTTTTCCATCTTAAATTGATAACAGATTAAAATCCGGGATTCTTACAGCTTGAAGCAAGTATAACAAAAAAGTTTATCCAAGTGAAATTTTATTTCAACTTTTGATTTAAGTGCCACAGATCCACACACAATAGATAGTGCTATATGTTGCTTTATTATGCTCGATATAATATTAATATAATAATAATACTAATAATAATAGTTTTTTAAGTTACGTGGTATACTTCCAAACCTCCTAAAGCAACCAGCCAACTAAAAAGTGCCTGATCCAAAAATATTCAATCTCTGTCACACCAATGCAAAATGTCTGATGTTTATCTTGCTTATTTTACCCACCTGAAATTGTAGCCCACTGATGCTTGTGAACTGTTTCCGTAGAGGCCTTCAAATCTGTACTTGGGCAGGCATTTTTCAATACGAACATCCAGATTGCACTCCCACTCGATCAGAATCCCTATTGAGCCGCCCTGCCAGAGATTAGAACAGCTTTATGTTTTCATTCAGAATGTATTTCTTCTTAATTCATGATTTCAGCAATTATTGTTTACACATCTTTAAACTCTAGAGAGCTTGTGATCCAAATATAATTTTAAGCATCTAAAACTTTAGAAATTTTAGGGGCTTTTATTTATATATTTATTCATCTAGGAATTAATTAATTCATTCATTCATTCATTCATTCATTCATTCATTCATTCATTCACTCATTCATTAAGAAACAAATCACACAAATGCAGGGAATCTGATCCAAAAATTCTAATTTTATTTGAAAATATGTTTCTGTCCAAAAACTCCCTCCATCTGATTAGTTAACTATCTGTTCCATTCTTACATTAATGGTTTATTATGTCTAAGGTTTTACTAAAATTGTACTTAGGTCAATTTTACATTTCATACTTTATATGGGTTTAGAAATGGCTTTATAACTTTTTCCAGACTGATAGATCGGTAGGTTTGTGTACTCAAGCTGAAGGGAACTTGGGTTCTGCAGCAGGACAATGATCCAAAACACACCAGCAAGTCCACCTCTGAATGGCTGAAGAAAACAAAATGAAGACTTTGGAGTGGCCTAGTCAAAGTCCTGACCTCAATCCGATTGAGATGCTGTGGCATGACCTTAAAAAGGTGGTTCATGCTCGAAAACCCTGCAATGTGGCTGAATTACAACAATTCTGCAAAGATGAGTGGGCCAAAATTCCTCCACAGCGCTGTAACAGACTCATTGCAAGTTATGGAAAACGCTTGATTGCAGTTGTTGCTGCTAAGGGTGGCCCAACCAGTTATTAGGCTTAGGGGGCAAACACTTTTTCACACAGGGCCATGTAGTTTTGGATTTTGTTTTCCCTTAATAATAAAAACCTTCATTTAAAAACTGCATGATGTGTTTACTTGTGTTATCTTTGACTAATATTTAAATGTGTTTGATTATCTGAAACATTAAAGTGTGACAAAGATGCAAAAAAATAAGAAATCAGGAAGGGGGCCAACACTTTTTCACACCACTGTAAACATCACTGGCAAATATTGTAAGATTTTTAACCAAAAAAAGCCTGTGTGCATGTATGAGGCCTACCAATTGAGCTATCTGTGAGAACTTGAAGCCGGAGAGGCTGACGATGTCTCCGAGCTTGAAGATGGGACACAGTGGTTGCTTATCTGGGTCAAATAAGCAGGTTTTGAGGTAACTTGGAGTCACACTTTCCACTAGATTACTTCTGCAGAAAGCCAAAAGAAGAGAGGTAGAGTTAAACACCACACAGCTGTCACTGAGATTTCACCTTTTAATTAGGATTGATCAACAACCGATCCAGTACTTTAGCTTAGTGTAACGTTCGTGACACACCGCCTGAAGCGAGCATTCAAACCTGGATCTCTGTGGTAGTAGTGATCGCCTGCGCGCAGTTTATTAGACCCACAAGCAGGATAAATTAAAAGCGCTGCTTTATTAAGGCATCTAAAGCAAGACTTACATAGAACACTGGACAAATACAACGTGGGTAACCAAACATAACGATAACATGGGAACCTGAAAACACAACAGCATCTGACCGAACCACAAAAAAAAACAAAGACAGATACAAAAGGGCTAGTATACATAGGACAAAACATTAAAGTAAATGGGGAATGGGTGATATGGCAGGAAAGCAGAACAATAGGAAGGGCACAACACACGTGGGGAATACAGAAACAAAAAGCAGGCTATGGTGAAATGCCTGCCAGCACCGCCTCTGGTGCTGGAACTGGACCAGTAGCTCCTGACAATTAGGCATGGTTAGGAATTATTTTTTGCATAATTAGTACGATTTCACGGACCTTGGTTCAATCCTAAACTCAGGTTCCTGCCTATGCAGAGTTTCTATGCATGTTCTCATGTGCTCTTCTGTTCTCCCATTTCCTCCCACTGACCAAAGAACATGCTGGTAAGTCAAATGGCTTCTCTAAATAATCCCTACATCTGAATTTTTGTGAATGAACATGTGTGGCAACTCATTCAGGGTGTGTTCCTCAATCCCAGATAACTGGATATATCCATCATGCCCAAAGTTGCAAAGTTGAACCCCTTTTTCCTACTAGAACAAATTCCATTATTTTGAGAATGCTTTCCAGTAGATTTTGGAATATGGCTGTGGGAATTTCTGTCCTTCCAGTCAGGTGATGTGAGGTTAGAAAGCCTGACATCAGTTCATCCCAAAGGTGTTGATTGGGGTTGAGTTCTTCAACTCCAACCTTGTCAACTTTGTCTTCATGGAGCTGGCTTTGTGCACAGGGGAATTAACTTGCTGGACCAGGTTTGCCCTTCTTAGTTCCAGTGAAGGGAAATTCTAATTCTATGGACATTTTATACATCTATAAGCTTTTATTTTTGTGGCAAAAGTTTGGTGTCATGGTCAGGTCAGGTGGCCACAAACTTTTGGACATATTGTGTATATTCTGGATAAACTGGGACTCTGATCAGTAAAGTGTGCTTACTGCAGATACAGCAATGTTAATATTACATATTCAAGTTCATAATAAAAATCCATCTTAATGTCATTTACCTCACTACACCAAACGCAGGGAAGGAAATGGAGTTTTTGATGAAAAGTGTGAAATTCTCAGCTGCTGCCAAAAGTGGAGGACTTGGAAAGAGAGAGACAGAGAGAGAAAAACAAATGGTTAACTTCATGGAGTTGTAGTCAAATATGACAATTGAAGTCCAAATGTTAAATCAATATTTATGTAGGGAAAGTTCGGTGTATTCAGAGGCGAGTTATGCAGCTGTTTTAGTTTTAATACTTGTGTCTGTGATCCCCATTCAGATTATATACATTAACTGGCTCATTTTTCCGTAGTCGAAACTGCAGAGACTGGGCTTTTCTATAGTGTCTAAATGACCGGTAGTGAATACAATGAAAATGAAAGTAAGTCCAAGGAATTGGACAGAAAATACAGATTGAAGGACGAAAAAGCAATTATTTGTGCTATCAAATGTCATACATAACATAAAAATCAAGAGAAAATTAAAAATGTTATAGTTATACGATGATATTTGAAGAAGAAGATGGCAAGCATTGACATAAACATCTTAAAGGAGTCTAGTATATTACCAGAATAAACAGCAATAGTCCAGGATCAGAAGTGTAACTAAGACACTTGGTTTAAACAGGCTCAAACCCATAAGCATTACTCTTACGTAATGCTCTGAACTGCAGATAAGTCCGTAGGTACATGTGAGCTGAATCCTGACATGAACAGTTTCGCCATCACATCCTCAACTCTGAATACAAGCAGATTCTCCCAAAGTAAAATGCTGTGTTTTGTGTGTTTCAAATAAAGCTCTAATAACATCGAGTGGATAAGTCCTACTTTGGGGTCACGCGGTCATCTTGTACCGGACACCAGCTTTGGATCTCACAAGTTTTGTTAATGCACTTCCCAGTCATGCGCCCTAGGAGAAAGCGAGTGTCATATCAACAAGAGAGATGATTCTGGTAATTCTGGCAGATTAGTACACCACAGAGTTCGGCTTTTCGCTTGAGGAAGCAAGAAAAGCAACATTAGTAATGCAAACACGAACATGTGCTCCCTTCGGGTGGTTAGTATTGCAAGAGAAAAGTGCATTATAAAGGGAATAGGCTTCATACATATCCACAAGTGGCTATTTTTCAGAGAGTATCATCCTAACTCCTTTATTTGGGGTCCTTGTTGAGTGTTTGTTAAAATTGGACACCCGTATCCCTAATTCAAAGCATATCTTTACATGTACTCATTCATTTCATTCCTGTACTCACATCTAGACATTTTATTAATACACTATCAAAAAGTTCCACACCTGAGCAATATTAACACATTACTGAGATGGACTTGCAACATGAATGACTTATATTTTCTCATGTTATGTCTAGTGAACATATTTTACACACATGAGCATCAGTAGTAATCCCCAGTTTAAAAGCTCTTTGATTTTTTTTTTTCCTTTGTTTATAATATAGATTTTCAGACCACTTTAGTACCACTGCTTGATTAAGTCAACTAAGGTTAAGTTATGTTAAGTTATTTATTTATTTTTGAGTCTATATTTTCGTTTTTAACATTCATTTCACTCAGTTTCGGTGAAGTGTGGTACTGCCACAAACCTCTCTCATTGCCTACTTCATCTTCAAAGGGGTGAATGGTCGCGTCTGTCTTGTAGCTCTCTGTAAAGCAAGATTGTTTCATTTACGAATAAATCTTTTTCGATTAGCTGACTGTGTCTAGATTAGGCTCTATTCAGGGAGGTAGGGGATGAGGGTAAACACACATAAATGCAGTTTACATATCTCATTAATATGAAATAACATTTACTTACCAACTGTATTTTAGATCAATATTAATTATCGTTCTAGGATTAATTAAAAAATGATCTGGTTAATATCTACGGAATCATGTTAACATCTTTATTTGGTGGCTGAAGCATGAAGCCTTAGTAAGCTAGGAAACAATTTACAAAAACAGTACATGTAATAATCATGCACTAAAAACTGAATTAATAATTAATAATGATGAGTTAAGACATGTATTAATCACAAACTAATGAAAAGTTAAACTAACCTTAACTACGATGTGAGTCTGATGAATTGATGTGTGAGGATTTAGCTACATGTTAGTACATGTTCATTAGTTAATATACTCATTAACACATAGAATTAAACTGAATTAAACTTGCTCTATAAAATAGAATACGAATTAAAGGTCTGTACTATCAAACTCTTAATATAATTTGTCATATGCAACAACAAACACAAACATCACCAGATGGCGCTGGATTACTTTCATTCATTCATTGTCTACCGCTTATCCGATCTATTCTCGGGTCACGGGGAGCCTGTGCCTATCTCAGGCGTCATTGGGCATCAAGGCAGGATACACCCTGGACGGAGTGCCAACCCATCGCAGGGCACACACACACTCTCTCATTCACACACAATACGGACAATTTAGAGATGCCAATCAACCTACAATGCGTGTCTTTGGACAGGGGGAGGAAACCGGAGTACCCGGAGAAAACCCCCGAGGCACGGGGAGAACATGCAAACTCCACACACACACACGGCGGAGGCGGGAATCGAACCGCCAACCCTGGAGGTGTGAGGCAAACATGCTAACCACCAAGCCCTCCTGAATTACTTTCATGATCCTGATTATCGAATGTAGAAAGGTGCACTAATAATAAGCACCAATCATTGCGTTTTAAACATACAGTAACTAACAAACGTGTGCTTAAGCTGGTCGTTAGTTTGTGATTAGTACATGTCTTAACTCAAATACATGAACTTAATCATTAGTTCAAGTTTAAGTTAATATTAATCCAGGTATCAGTGTATGGTTATTCATGTAGTGTTATTATAAAGTGTTACTCTGAATTATTAGACTAAGGAGCACCCTTTTTTCTGTTTCATTTACATCGTTACTCTTTATTTTGCAATCTCTTTACATTTTCTGTTTATCATTCTATTTGCGCTTCAGTTTGATCAACTTTTTTAAATGTAGAGTGGTAATAAAAAGTGGTACATGAAC
This sequence comes from Hemibagrus guttatus, assembly GCA_033459395.1. NCBI lineage: Eukaryota > Metazoa > Chordata > Actinopteri > Siluriformes > Bagridae > Hemibagrus > Hemibagrus guttatus. The sequence continues at coordinate 10,314,929 of JAUCMX010000027.1, forward strand.
ATAGTTTCACAAACTTTTTCTTGGTTGTTATTTTAAAAATAACCTTCAAGTGGTCATGTAAAATCTAATAAGCCTGGATATTTCAGTAGAATTAAGTTTCAGGGGAAACAATGATTGTTATAATATAGATAGATATACAGAAAGTTTGTCAGACTGGTTGTTATTTGAAGAGAAAGGTGTTGGTTAAAGATAATGTCTGGTTGTGAAGACACCTTTTGTAAATATAGCATGTGTCCTTATGTAAATATGACAATGAGGATGAGCAATCTGTGGTTGAAGCGCTTGCATATTATATCACAAATGTGTCCAAACAATGAGCCACACACATTTACAGCATCAGTATCACATCAGGAACAAAGAGACATCCTTATATGACACATACTTTTACTGGAAACATTCATGAACCTTAAACAGTTGTGTCACATGACGGATCTCTGTCGTCAGAAAACCAAAAACATATGCATCAACATAATGAAAGCTGAAGCAGAGCCTTGCCAAGCGGATGCAGTCTTTAAGACGAACTGGATCTGCCCTCTGTATCTGTATTAATGTAACATTCGAGCAGAGATAGTCATGTCACTGTGGTGAGAAAAGCCTCAGCTCACAACCAGGCTGAATACAATTTGCATTTGTTTTCCAAACTTCACTGTATTTGCATTGGTTTTCAACTGTAACGTTGACAATGCTGGATCATCATGAATATACCGTATATAGATGATAATTGTCTGTAAAATGAGACACTAAAAATACTGGAGGCAAAGAAACTAAACATCTTACTTTTTTCAGCATTTTCATGAAATTTCAGGGTTTTTATTTTTGAGGCATGACATAATGATGCGCTGTAGCCATATAGATGATGAAATACATGCACAAGACTTCTGATGTCTGCAAAACCATGATATACTGAAAAGCTATAACCAGTTATGGCTGGTTGTGACATTAGAAGTGAGGGCTAAAATACCGTGTAATATAATATTATGCATTCGCTGGCCATTTTAATAGAAACACCCATACGCCTGCTCATTCATGTAGTCATCTAATCATCCAATTGTGTTGCAGCAGATCAGTGCATACAATAATGCATTAATGTTCTTATTAGTTATCTTAAAGGGGAACAGTGCCATGCCAGTGACTTGTGGCATGGTTACTAGTGTTGGTTTAAATGTTGAGATGCTGATCTCTTGGCATTTTCACACATTGCCATCTCTAAATTTGACAAAACCCATCCATTGAGAAGCAGTTCTACAGATGGAAACACCTAGAGATGAGAGAGAGATCTAACTCTGAATAAATGCTCTTTACAAACATGATGAGCAAAAAAGAATCTCAGAATGCACAACACACTGATCATTGAGGCGGATGATTTACAACAGGAGACGACCACATCACTCCTGTCAGCCAATAACAGGGATCTGAGGCTACACTGGGCACCGAAACAGGACAGGACAGATGCAGATTTAAAAATATTAGCTAGTGTTTTGTTTTTTTTTTTCAAATCTTGAAAGTTCTAGTTTAAGCTCTTGACTTGTATCTGCATGATTTTATGCATTACGCTGCTGCAGTCTGATTGGCTGATTAAAGAACTGAACTGCATGTATGTGCAGGTGTTTTCTTAAAAAATCTAATTTAACAATGACAATATTAGGGTTGGGCAATGAATTACATCACAAGGTCTCCTCAATGGCATAATAAGGATGACCTGTGGGCAACTTGAAAGGCTGTGACACTTACTTTCACACTAAAAAACTTAACTTCTGTCTTAAAATTCTGCCATCTGTGTAATTTGTGCTGTGCACTGTGATTGCATAATGTCTGCTTTTTAATTCCTGCACCAAAGGCATTTTTAAGGGGGGTGGGGGGGGTCATGTATATTTTCACTAATTTCACATGCACCTTCTCAATGACAGGGTGATGACGTGTTACATCCCAATTAGAGATCCAGTCTAGGGAAACATGTCTGTCACTGATAGGCTGCATGAATCTAGCTAACGGTTTTGTGACATTGGTGAAGTCGTTAAATCACGTTCGAAAAAATGTCTAAATCTGAAAGACTCATGATATAATCTGATGAAGATGCCTAAAAAGCACCATTATACTGATGTCTTTTTATCTTTCTTAGCCCATTTATACCAGCCTTCACTGATTATAACAGCTTTATATTAGAAAGGGATATATTTTCATTATTTTCATTGATTTTCATTAACACACTCTTTCATAATAGTTTTAGTTGCTTTGCCACCAGGCTTTCATTTTTTTTTTTTTTTTTCTGGAACATGCAGATGTCTCCCGAAAGGACTCTGGAGTCTCGGTCTGAGTTTTACCATTTCCTGTACGTTTATATTCGCCCTTCTTGCAATCTGCATCCGAAGTGCAGTTGTTAGATCCATCCGGCAGCTGAAACACAGACACATTACTACTATTACAGTGACAACATACACACGGTTAGGGTGCATGTGTGTGTACGTGTGTGTACGTGTGTAGGGGTGGAGCTGAAATCTGAATCTGTCGATCGATTTGAGTACCATGGTCTCATATTACTATTCAAATGGGCTTCAGAAATAATTTTGCATTGTTGAATAGACTGATGCAAATGTAACATCCAAATGAGCTTAACATCATTTGTATAAGAGAGTTCTTACAATATTAGAACTGTATTCATCATTGATAAGGTGTAAGAGATGTTTGTTTTCCCTAAAAACGCTGTCTGGTCTGTTTATTTGCATTTCATTATCCTATCATAGTCAACAAATCTGATATATACATATTTCATGTTTAAATGTTTTGATGAAATTCATCAGAGATAAACAAACTCTAAAAATTATGTTAGGCCAAAATACTGTGTCATGAATCAGCCAGAACAAGATGAAATCTGTCCTTACATGCTACAGATAACTAAGGAACTTGCTGATTCATTGTATCGTTGATGTTCAAGACGTGTCTCAGTGTCTCCCATAACATTTGCCTAACAACTAACGTAGACCAGCATGACAGAACAACTTCCTCGGCATGGCACACGATGCCTTCAGTGTCTTATCTCAACCGTAGCTTCATATGTCTTTTTTTTTATCTCATGATTTCTTACATTGGTCACATGTTCCATCTGATTTAACAAAGAAATCAACAATTTACAGAACAGATATTGAAAGTGTGACGTGAGAAAAGATATAGCCATTAAACCTGCCCGCAGCCCATTTGAGTCCTTATATTACACCGAGATTGTATACATACACAGTGCAAAAGTATTGATATTTTTTCACAATGTCTGGTCTGGAATGGAAATAGACTTCATTGGGAAATATGTCATAAATCTATACAACATAGCCCATAACATTAGTGTATGTGTTTGTGTGTGTGTGACATATGCTGGGTTTGATGCAACCAGTTGGCATCAGAAGTCACATAATTAGCTGAAAAGTGTCTCTGTATGTGTAATAAAAGTGGCACATGTTCACTGAATAACGCAACCAAACAGCAGACCAAGGAGCTATCAAAAAAAAGTTTAGGAAATCCTAAACTTGTTCAATGTAGCATCATTAATCTATTACTAAATAAATAAATAGAATGAATATGGTGCAACTCTGCCTAAAGCAGAGGTGACCAAAATTCAGTGAACCAGTAATAAAGGTTAAAGGGTGCGAATACTTATGCATTTGCAACTATAATAAGAGATGTTTTACCCCACTTAAACATTTACTGAAGATTTAGTATATATATATATATATGTAGTCCATTTCTGTTCCAGTTTGTAACATTGCAAAATGTGTAAAAGGGGGTGAATACTTTTGAAAAAGACTATATTAATTGTCTACCCTATATTAGTGAGAAAGATGTTTATGTGCAGAGAGGACAAATATCGATGGAAATGGACCGATATACAAAAAAAGAGGGGAGAGATTATATTGATAGCAAGGTAGAGCAGGCCAGATGTTTATGAGATATGAGAGAGAGAGAGAGAGAGAGAGAGAGAGAGAGAGAGAGAGAGAGAGAGAGAGAGAGAGAGAGAGGAGAGGGAGAGAGAGAGAGAGAGAGAGGGGGGAAGGGAGGAAGAGAGAGAGGGAGGAAGGGAGGAAGGGAGGAAGGGAGGAAGGGAGGAAGGGAGGAAGGGAGGAAGGAGGAGGGAGGAAGGGAGGAATAGAGAGTTGTTTTGTTTCCATACCTCTGGGCATTTGCCCTGTGTCTGGCCCACAGTCATGATGAAATTTGTCATCACAACAAAAGATGAGACGCCCTTTTAATAGAAAAGAAAAATAAGATTTCAGACTCTTTGATGGTGTTGCTTTCTGCCTTTCTCTATCTCTTTATTACCTTGGTCTCTTTGTCATTGCAAATTTGTATCTGCGGTGATAGAAACTATAAACAGAATTTTATAAACAGAAACTATAAACAGAAGCAAATTTGATCTTAAATATTAAACTTGTGCTAGTTGGTATAATATTATGTAAGTGTGTAGCGTTGGGTTTCTTTATAGTAATATCATATTAAAATATTAAAACACAGCTCAGAGACTGGATTCATAATGTGATACATTAGAGACTAGACCACATTAGAGTGGTCTAGTACAACAGTACCTATAACAATACCTGAATACGGGTACGCAAATACTACAAAAAAAAAAGCCTTTATTATCGCCACACATACATTACAGAACAGTGGAATTCTTTTCTTCACATATCCCAGCTGAGGAAGCTGGGGTCAGAGCGCAGGGGCAGCTATGATACAGTGCTCCTGGAGCAGAAAGGGTTAAGGGACTTGCTCAGTTGCCCAACAGTGGCATCTTGGCAGTGTTAGGACTTGAGAAATGGCTTAAGAAATGGCAATTTATGGCAATCTCACACACTCTTATCCAGAGCAACTGAAAGAAGTGTCTATCAATGAATACATCCTGATTTTGTTTTACTACATCATGGACATGTCATACAATCAGTCTAAAAGATTTGTTGGATAGCTAATATATCAAGAAAAGCACACAGATCTTAAGTGTTAATGTAGGTGTCATTTGAAGACAGACAGTGATTCAGCTGTTCAGACATCTCGGGGAAGGTGATTCCATCAACTAGGTGCCAGAATAGAACAGAGAAAAGTCTTGATGCAATGCTTTGTACCTTGAGAGATGGTGGGACCAGTCGAGCAGTGCTAGCAAGTTTTATACACGTCGGTCTGACATGATAGGACTTAGTGTTATCTCCAAAACTGACATGCAAGATTCTTGTCCCTGGCTTGCACGCTGTATGCTTATATGTGAAGCAAGGCACATAAATAACACGCTTTATTTTGGTTAGGCCCGAAAGTGTACAAGTGTCTTGAATTTGGTTCTTGCTCCAACAGGTCACCTGAGAGTAATCTATCTGTATCATCTTCATATGCTGCTTTTTTTTTCTTCAGATTTTTTGTCTTTTATCTTCCACTTTACTTCATTTTCCATCACAGTATTTTGCACAGATTGTTTTGCACATTGTACCTTATTTTATATAGAATATAAAGAAATGATAAGGAATGTTGAATTTAAGGTGTGATGAACTTTAGGAGGTCAGGATCAGGGAAACAGCAGCATTCTGAATGTTCTTTAGGAAATATATGGTGCATGAAGAGGGTTGCAGTCTAGAAGTGATCAAGCTTTGAGCAGTTAATGCTTATCTACAGCATGGGTCAGAAATCATGGATCAATTATCAAGAACTGTTTTAAATGAACAAGTAGCAAAGATTTTGTGGAATGTAATTTCTTGATAATAAGGTGTTTTAGCCCCTTCATTTTACCAGACAGCAACTGGGGGAGGGTGTAGGCTAGGACATGCTTCCTCCTAGACATGAGAAGCCAACCAGCTTGCATCAAACTGATGCTTGTGCTGCATCAGAGGAAAGTTCTATCTATTCTCTTTCTCATACATGATCTCACAGTTGCTCTGGCTGTGTTGCTGTGATTGACAGGGGAGATGACAGGGGAGATTGTCACGTCAGGAGATTTTGCTGCCTTGTTCCTAGCTGTGGAAAGCTGTACAGTGTTCAGGATTTAAACTCACAATCTCCCAATGAGGAGCAAACGCTCATTAATAAACAATCAGTTTGAAACTGATAAAGTCAATATCATATCATGATATCAAAAATTATGCTTTGTTACTTCAAAGAAATATTAGTAAGAACAGAAGATTCAGTTACATTTAGATGTCAGGATTTAGATAGATGATTTCAGAAACATCTGAAACAAATAATTTGTTATATATTTTAATACTATTCCTAAATAGCTTGCAGATAATCTGTAAAAGTTTGTGTTCCATCATTTACTTACAGATGGCACATTTGGAGCATACTTGAAACTGTACAAAAAAAAGGTAAAAAAATTAAAGGTTTCCCCCATCTTTGTTTGTTCAGCAGGGACATTTTGTGGTGAGATTTTTCTCTCCTGATTTGTCTTTGTTTAATATGAGTCTTTATTTACCTCTCATGGCACGCAAGTCTTTTGGCTTAGAGTATTGGCACCTGAGTCGTGTTTTGGTCTACATAGATACGCATGATGAGCATATAGGGTGGGTTTGTTTTTTCAAATTCACAAAGCAAAATTTCTCTGTTCTTTTCTCCACATCCTTTTAAAGTACATTGTTCACCAGGCATTGTTACATTGGGCAGAGTTTTCATTTCAAAATCCATTATTATTATCGTTATTATTATTATTATTATTATTATTATTATTATTATTATTATTATTATTACTATTATTATTATTATTATTATTATTATTATTATTATTATTACAATAAATGAGAACATATATGCACCAAGCACTTACACCTTGGCACTGGATGTTGTACCACTCACCTGATCAGGGAACACATAATCGGCTACGTCCCAAAGCCTCTCCTCTCCATTTTTTTCAGTGAAAGCTATTCCTTTCATTTTTGTGAAAACGGAGCTTATAGCCGTGTCTCCGATCTGGTAGCCTTTCTCATAGATGAACACCCATCTACAATTAAGGACAAGAAATTATGACCTTATTAACCTTGGCTTTTTCATAATAGATGTTCACATCAAGAGCATTTAATTGAACTTGCTCTTGTAAATAGTCCCACAGGTGCACAGTGTAATAGAATGCTCTGTTGGTTAAATGAGATTGAGATCCATTTTCAAAATACAAAGCACACGAATAACTTCATCTACAAGGGACGTAATGTACAAGAGATCTAACAATACGTACACGGACAATGTGGGAATCAGTTTCAGGAAAACAGTATTTCGGTTAAATCAATGCAGATGATATGCAATAGATTCACAGTGTACATATACATAAAAAAATAACATTTTAAAAAATAAAAAAATTGTTGTAGCCTAGAACTGATATTAATGCAATTGAGACTATTTACCATGAATGCACACTATATTGCCAAAGGTTTTGAGACGTCTGCCTTTACATGCACATGAATGTAATATGGAGTTGGTCAGCCCTTTGCAACTATAACAGCTTCAACTCTTCTGGGAAGGCTTTCCACAAGGTTTCACAATGGTTCCACAATGTTGTTTACCTCCACCTGTATACTGTTTCATCAAATTATTGCGCCATTGCTCTTTTTTTATTTCAGTTAACTTCATTGTCATTTGCATTACTGGAATACATCATAGTATTTACTTTTACTTGTACCCTGTTATCTTAACTTATTGCACCACCAACCTGTTTACCAGTGCACAAAGGAAGGTCCATAAAGACATGGATGAGCGAGTTTGGTGTGGAGGAACTTAAGTGGCCTGCACAGAGTCCTGACCTCAACCCGATAGAACACCTTTGGGATGAATTAGAGCAGAGACTGCGAGCCAGACCTTCTCGTCCAGCATCAGTGCCTGACCTCACAAATGCACGACTAGAGGAATGGTCAAAAATTCCCATAAACACATCCCGAACCTTGTGGAAAGCCTTCCCAGAACAGTTTAAGCTGTTATAGCTACAAACGGTGGGCCAACTCCATATTAAATTCATGTGCATGTAAAGGCAGATGTCCCAAAACTTTTGGCAATATAGTGTGTATCACAGTCATCACACAGTTAGCCCAGGGCCACAGTCAGCCCAGGGCAGAGCGTGCCAAGATATGTTCAGAATATGTCAAATGGAGTATATAGATATGGTATGTAATGATGTCTGGGGTTTAATTATTAGGTGGAAGCTGCTAGTTAAAGCTTAGAATTGCAGCTAATAAAAATAAAGTAAATCTTTCATGAGACATTTTATGTGACAGTGCAGAAATCTGTCGTGTTTTTCCTGATGGGAGACATACAGGCAGTCCCTGGTGGGGACTGGAGGTGTCCTTGATAATACCTATCACTTTCTGCAAGCGACACTTATGATAAATGTCCATGATGTTGGGCAAATGTGTTCCAATGATGTATTGGCTAGCTTTCATTAGTGCCTTCTGGTCACACACTGTGCAGCTGTTGTATCATACTGTTGTGCAGTTTGTAAGGATGCTTTCAACAGTGCAGTGATAGACGTTTGCCATTATCACAGAAGCAAGGTGAGCTCCTCAAAAAGCACAAGCACTGTTGACTTTTTCAACAAAAGAGAAGGTTTTGAGGTTCTAGGAAATCTCAGTGTAGATGCGGACACCCAGAAACTCAAAGGTAGAGACACTTTTAACCGTTTTTGTGTCTGTGTGAAATATACAGACTATCTGGGGACGTTTCAAAAAGAAAATGTTCAACTGAAACCATGTTTCCACAACCAGTGCCACATAACCTGAGCGCTGTATCGAGCAGTCCCAAGACTGGCACCAAACAGTGCAAACAGAGGAATGAACAGAAGAATGAACTCCCCTGCCACTGGTTAAAGCAATAGATATGTCAGTGTACTTAACCCACAATAAATAATCATGCTTTGTGTACAGAACATCAAGGCCAGGAGAAATCCATGCTCTAGCTTGTTTTTGGAGCTCCACCACAACCTGTATTTGTATCCATTTACAGCACATTATCTATTCAATCTCAATAATGTACTTGTATTCTGTTACATCTCTACTTCAGAGGAATTTAATTTAACCTCCTCTTTTTCTATGAGTGCTTGTTTGTCTTTTGGGCTGAACCTGAACCTGAAATAATATAATGCACACATCTACATATTCTAGTTGAACACAGGGCTTTCATTAAAGGTAATCTCCCCGTGCCTCGGGGGTTTCCTCTGGGTACTCCAGTTTCCTCCCCCGGTCCAAAGACATGCATTGTAGGTTAATTGGCATCTCTAAAGTGTGTGTGTGTGTGTGTGTGTGTGTGTGTGTGTGTGTGTGTGTGTGTGTGTGTGTGTGTGTCCTGCGATGGGTTGGCACTCCATCCAGGGTGTATCCTGCCTTGATGCCCAATGACGCCTGAGATAGGCACAGGCTCCCTGTGACCCGAGAATAGATCGGATAAGCGGTAGACAATGAATGAATGAAAACAGTGTGTCAGTTTTTATGCATCTTCCACGTTGTACAGTTTCAACCTGCATCTAAAGTAGATATACTTGGGGCTATACATGAAGAAACAATAGATCCTGAATACTGATATGAGGAAGATGGTGTGTTTGTGTGTCTGTGTGTGTATGTGTGTACATATGTAAAAGTTTGCATAAGTATAAGTACATAAGTGATTGCATAAGTAGTCACACCTGTTGCTGAGAAAATGAGTTCTTTCATTTTTACTTTTCTAATTATCTAAGCACACATTTTATCAGTAGCTGAATTCATGGCTTTAAGTTTCTTGCTCCAACAAACTTTAACCCACAAACCAATTATAACGTTTAATCTAGCCATGGGGGTCACAGTCCAGTGACGTCTGTGCCGGTCCCAAGCCCAGATAAATAAAGAGGGTTGCGTCAGGAAGGGCATCTGGCGTAAAACATTGCCAAATTTGATCATGCTAATCGTCAGTACTCTGAAGAGGTAAAGAAGCGAGTGCAGGCAGGTTGGAATGGGTGGAGAAAGGTGTCGGGAGTTCTGTGTGATAGGAAAATATCAGCGAGAATCAAGGGGAAGGTGTACAGGACAGTGGTGAGACCGGCCATGCTGTATGGTTTAGAGACAGTGTCACTGAGGAAGAGACAGGAGTCAGAGCTAGAGGTAGCAGAGCTGAAGATGTTGAGGTTCTCTTTGGGAGTGACAAGATTGGACAGGATTAGGAACGAGTACATCAGAGGGACAGCTCATGTTGGACGTTTGGGGGACAAAGTTAGGGAGGCCAGATTAAGATGGTTTGGACATGTTCAGAGGAGGGAGAGTGAGTATATTGGTAGGAGAATGTTGGACATGGAGCTGCCAGGCAGGAGGCAAAGAGGAAGGCCAAAGAGGAGGTATATGGATGGAATTAATGAGGATATGAAGCTAGTGGGTGCAAGTGTTGAGGATGCAGGAGATAGGGATAGGTGGAGAGAGATGATTCGCTGTGGCGACCCCTGAAGGGAAAAGCCGAAAGAAGAAGAAGAAACCAGTTATAACATTTAGGTTGGATTAGAACCTTTATTGAAGGTATGTTTGACATCTCAAGATAAACTGATTCATGTGAGACGGTAATTATTCAATTTACACGTCAAAAACAGGTCGGGTAACCAGTTCCAGTGCTAACAGCTTGGGTGTTGGAAATCATGTGCCAGTCATGCCCCAGATATCAATGTAAATCATTGCTCCTTTTTCAGTTAAATTTTTTGGATGGAAAAAAAGATGTTTATTCTATTATTGACAGTTTAAAACCAGGACGTGGAAATGTCTTAAGGCAATATTTGATTTTGTCAGGCACGTCCCAAATGCTCTACATACTCGGTCTTTGTTTTTTCAATTTGTAAACAGTTTCATAGCAGTCTTATTTGCAGAGGTGCACACAGGCTTCTGACAATAATGAACTCTAATTAACATTCATTAATTCAACTAATATTAAAGAAAATACATAATATAAAATATATAGTATAGATAATTATAGGTATAGGGAAAATTTTGTCTAACATCTAGGACTGTTTGTTTGTATGTTTATTGTTTCTTATGTTCTGTAAAGCTGCTTTGAGACAATGCTCTTTGTTAAAAGCGCTATACAAATAAAATTGAATAATTACAATCAGGAGCAAGGATGCTTATGATTAAAAAAAGGTTCATTATTGATCCATATACACGCCAGTAATTTGTATGATATTTTCCATCAGCTTGTACATTCATGGATCAGAATAGAACATATTCTTTCTACTGGTATCTGAACCGCCATGCTTAAGACTTTGTATTTGAATTTTTACATCTGCAATTCAGCAAGCGAAGATGATGTGGTTCAATTCTGCACGATTGTATGTTAATGAGTTATAAGAACTGATGCAAATGTTAACCACACCTCCAGCACTCTCTTCCCTAAGCGTTCCTTATCCTTTTATATAAAATGCATCGTACAAACGTGTCTCAAGTTGGTTTGAGGCAGTTTATTGCTTTATAGAGGAAATTTCCCATAAAAGGAATCTCCATAAAACCTATACCTGTTGAGTCAAAATGTAAAATCTCTCATTATGTTTAATGATGAATAAGAAGTGAAGATAAGTGAACTGGCTTCTGTGTAAGACATTTAGAGGCTTACATGCAAGAAAATATGTCACAGAAGGTAAGCGTACAGGTGCTATATTCAGAAAATAAAATAAAATCAAATATGATGATGATGATGATGTGATGATGATGATGATGATGATGATGATGATGATGGTGGTGGTGGTGGTGGTGGCTTAGTGGTTAGCACGTTTGCCTCACACCTCCAGGGTTGGGGGTTCGATTCTCGCGTGTGTGTGTGTGTGTGTGTGTGTGTGTGTGTGTGTGTGTGTGTGTGTGTGTGTGTGTGTGTGTGTGTGTGTGTGTGTGTTCTCCCCGTGCCTCGGGGGTTTCCTCCGGGTACTCCGGTTTCCTCCCCTGGTCCAAAGACATGCATTGTAGGTTGATTGGCATCTCTAAATTGTCCGTAGTGTGTGTGATTGCGTGAGTGAATGAGAGTGTGTGTGTGCCCTGCGATGGGTTGGCACTCCATCCAGGGTGTATCCTGCCTTGATGCCCTTGAAGCGGTAGACAATGAATGAATGAATGATGGTGGTGCAGGAGAATATTCAGTGGCTGTACAAAACAAGTTAGTTCCTGTTATCGCTTACGTTTATAGCAGCTATAAATAGTTGTTCCTTCACCAGCTGCTTTTAGTTTCTTTCTCACTGAGTCACTAAGAAAACATAAGCAGCTTCAGACTCTGGCTGTTATAAAGCACTGACACTGGAGACTTCTTATCAAAGATCTTTCATATGTTTATATAGTGCATCAGCCACACTTTGTCAGATGTTAGTAAAGAAATGATAACGTACTCGAACAAATGAATTAATAAAATTCTTGCAGCTGGAACTACTGCCTGAGCCGTGCTGCTGCTTAACATTAATTACCTTGACCAATCAGAATCGAGCATTCAACAGCACTGTGATAAAGCGCACTATAATTATATATTTAACAGATGCAACGTCACATGAAGAGGCACTGAAGGGACACTTGCAGCACAAGGGAAGAGCAAAAAGCACGCACAGTGCAGTTTCAAACATCTCTTTTCTTGTGCTGTCTTATCTTGATAACTAGCTAATATAGTTACATCCCACTACCGTTCAAGATTTTGGGATCACTTGGAAATTTCATTGTTTTCCAGTTGTGCACCCACTCCTTCCACTCCTTTTTCTGTTCTTGCTATAACCAGTTTACTCTGTTCTATGAAGAGAGTAGTTCACGGCATGGTAAAATAAGTTCTTACCATGAAAAGAAAGTTCTTTCTTTCTGGCCATTTTGAGCGAACCCACAAACTCCTGATGCTCCAGATACTAAACCAACCTAAAGAAGACCACTTTTACTGCTCCTTTAATCAGTACAACAGTTTTAGGCGGTGCTAGCACAATGCAGTAGGGTTTTCTAATAATCCATTAGCATTATAAAATGATTCAATTGGATTAGCAAACATGAGATGAGATCATGTATCAACAGGATACATTGGGTCTACAGTCTAACAAACTTTCACCAATTACCCTTCGGAATGTCCTGTAAGATGATGAATGTAGTTTTTTAACTGGAAAATAAATCAATTCCATTCGATTCAATTAGAGTTTTAACATTATTGTTATTGTCTATTTTATCAAACTGAACCTTGAATCCTAAATCTATCCAAGGAAAAACATGCATAGATAATCTCTTTGGTACCATTCACAGTAGGGCAGCTGGCAACTGTCCATTGCCAGGTCCGGAGAGCAGTGGGAGTCAGGATCATTGTTTACTCAGGAGGAGTGTGTAGCTTGAAAAATTGCAGGTAGTGTTGATAAGGACATGTCAAAAAAGGTATCTCAGTGCAGCCCAGGTCTCAGCTGCTGATGTAATCCAGCAGTGCATGCATACATGCATGGTGTTGGAATTAAAGCCTGCATTATATCTTTACTTCAGAGGGGTGTGTGTGTGTGTGTGTGTGTGTGTGTGTGTGTGTGTGTGTGTGTGTGTGTGTGTGTGTGTGTGTGTGAGAGAGAGAGAGAGAGAGAGAGAGAGAGAGAGAGAGAGAGAGAGAGAGAGAGAGAGAGGGATCAGACATTCCTACAGTGGGCTCATGCTGCCTATGGTGCACTTCTATAATGAAGTGAAGTAATAATAAGGTGCAGATGGAGATGTCACAGAGTTACAACTGTGTGTGTGTGTGTGTGTGTGTGTGTGTGTGTGTGTGTGTGTGTGTGTGTGTGTGTGTGTACACTACAATATTGCAAGACACAGTTATCTACCAGTTTAACTAAAAGATAACCCATTTCCCCAGAAGCAAAGAACAGATTCATATAAAACTTTCTTTTTTTCTTATGCTTCAATAACTGCATCAGTACTGACAAAAACATCTAGGCCGCCATGGGCATTTTTATCAGGTCAATTAAAATGCTTTTGTTTTGGCTACGTCTTACTCTGCCTCAGTACGCTTCACACACTCATGTTCACACAGATCATTCCTTCATATAGGGGCCAGTGCAGTAAATGAGCTTGAAAGTGAACGGTTCCTCAACAATACTTTACAATTTTTTACACAGTTTTTTTCAGTAATTTTTCAGGAACGTCCACATGCACACTTTCACATTTCAGTATTTCATGCAAAATACAGACTTACACAGTTACACACAATCTCTGATAACTCGATAAACAAAGATGACCCTAGAGGAAATGCATAATGGTACATGGCTAAAAGGGCTTGCATGAAGAGCATGCTGCAATCTGAATGAGGAATCTGTAAGTATTTGGAAAATGGGTTGTTGACATGCTCCTGTTATACAGCTGGATGTCAAATTAAAGGAAAATAAACAGATGTTTTTTACGCTTAGGGGGGTATTTACTTTAGTGCCGTGTTTTGGGACTACTTGTCTCCTTAAGAAGAAGGATTACAGCAAATCAGTTCTGTGTTCTTCTCACTGATCACTTTATCCTGTAATGAAATATTTCTATCCTGGTGAGAGTGGTCTCTTGCAGGATGACTCCGCCCCCACCCACTGAATAGTTTGAACAGTGTGAAATCAATGCTCCTTCTTTTATAATCACTATATCACAACCCAAGTAACCACCTCTGGGAGATTTTGGAGCAACATGATGGACAGCACACCCTACCACCATCATCAAATCACAGATGGTGGAATTTATTTATTTATTTGGGAGAACACCGCTCATCTGTCTAGTACAATTCAAGAGACTTGTAGCATATAACCTAAAATGCATCAACGCTGTTACAGTGGATTGTGTTTTTTCCCTTTAATTTGTCATCCACTTGTTATATTCTGCCGCAATATAAACATTTACTCCATCTATCAATGAAAACGTAGCACCATAACACCTCTACTGAACTGATATTATATGGGTGATGGACCATAATAAAGTCATTATAGCATATTTCACCCTAATGCCCTTCATCATCTTCTAAAGCTGTACCATGTACCGTTGCCTCTAGAAACTAAAAGTACAAACCCCTGATGCACATGAAGAACATGCGAACTTTAACTTTTTTATCCTCATCCCCTGGAGGTATGGGGCAGGCGTGCTGACTACTAAACCACCCCCACTCCCTATAAACTATACAAGAAAATAAAATACAGATACTTTCCAAAGCTATGTGATAAATACAGAACAGTACAAAAAAACATGGTAAATACAGTACAATTACTCTCCCACACACACACACACACACACACACACACACACACACACACACACACACACACACACACACACACATTCACATTCACAGAATACAATCATGTAATACCAATATGACTACTGCACAATGTATTGTGCTGTTTCCTTGTAAATAATTGGACATGCATTAACCTGTGCCCTACACTCATAGCACTAACACATATTTGTCTCAGACATGCTCAGGTTTCACATCCTTCATAAAAATAAGCAAAGATTAATATATATTAAAGGAATATGACATGCAATGAGTGATATTTTGAGCTCAGATATATACAGATATTGTATAGTTTTATTTAAATGTTTTTTTAAGTGGTGCAGTTG
This sequence comes from Hemibagrus guttatus, assembly GCA_033459395.1. Lineage (NCBI taxonomy): Eukaryota > Metazoa > Chordata > Actinopteri > Siluriformes > Bagridae > Hemibagrus > Hemibagrus guttatus. The sequence continues at coordinate 10,330,441 of JAUCMX010000027.1, forward strand.
TTGTTTTTTTGTTGTTTTCTTTGTTTTCTTTTCTTTTCTTTTTTTTTTTTACAAATCTACAAATAACTGGTGTTAAAATGATACCTGACACATGCCCCAGGAGAGAATAACAGCACTTTGTCTCTTCCTGTAATATCTAACAATGTTGGAGATATTTGTATAGGGATCTTGGTCCATGCCTCCATATACACAACACTTTCAGCTGATATATTCATAGGTTTGTGCACAGGTTTGTTTATCTCTTAGTCTGTAGTAAAGACCATCATTTGCATGTCCAAGACCAGGACTTAAGCAGGCTTAAGGAGGTCAAGTCAAGAGTCATAGAAACCTTTTGAGGCCAAGCTAGCTGGATTAGACTATGTTTTCTAAAACAATGAATTACTCATTTTCAATTTTGTGCATGCTGAAAGATCAAAATCAGATTTATTGGCTATGTATGTTTTTACACACACAAGAAATTTAGTACTGACTGTTGGTGACCCCCAGGGAGTTTTTCCTTGTCACCATCACCGCAGGCTTGCTCATTAGGGATAAATAGGGATAACATAGTTTAATAATTTAACGATTTTTTTTTTCCCTCTCCTTTCTGTTTCTCTATTTTTGTAAAGCTGCTTTGAGACAATGTCCATTGTAAAAGGCGCTATACAAATAAATTGAATTGAATTAAATTGAATTGAAAAGTACAGATATAAAATAACTACACTATACGTTTAATTTACGAATAATGCTATGCAGATTGAATAAAAAGCACAATATACAGATTATGAGACAGGTTATAAATGTATGTAAAGTGAGAATGAGATAACATGAACAAGACGATATTTGGCGAGACCAAAATGTCCAAGACTGAGACAAGTCCATGTTAATACAAACAATGTCAAACAATAGGTCAGTGTCTCTCTAATGTATGCAGATTTCTAACTGACAGAAACCTTGAGGTTTGCATTGAAGACGAAGGTGAAGGTCAGGTTTGAGACCTGACCTTCACCTTCGTCTTCAATGCAAACCTCAAGGTTTCTGTCAGGTAGAAATCTGCATACATTAGAGAGACACTGACCTACAAAACATTAAATCTGTATTTTTTTAATGATTCTGTGTCGATTTGGAAGTAAGGTAGGCTCATTGTGTTTAAAGTCAGAGGCGAGTAGTTTTGTGGGTGATCCTGGTGTTCAGCAGATTTCATGATCAGTCATCAATCTTTATAAACATTCATTCATTCATTGTCTACCGCTTATCCGATCTATTCTCAGGTCACAGGGAGCCTGTGCATATCTCAGGCGTCATTGGGCATCAAGGCAGGATACACCCTGGATGGAGGACACACACACACACACACACACACACACTCACGACAATTTAGAGATGCCAATCAGCCTACAATGCATGTCTTTGGATTGGGGGAGGAAACCCCCGAGACACAGGGAGAACATGCAAACTCCACACACACACGGCAGAGGCAGGAATCAAACCCCCAACCTTGGAGGTGTGAGGCAAACGTGCTAACCACTAAGCCACCGTGCCCTCTTTATAAAGCTAATATATCTAAATAAATGTATAAGCCCCTGAACCACCAGGCACAAAACAGCCCCAACGCGTCACAGATCAACCACCAGATCTTACTCTTACTATCTTGTGCTGTCCTTTGTATACGTTCTGCTCTCAGCAACAAAAATGCTGATGATATGGCTGTCCAAAACATTTGATTCTGGTCTCATCTGATTATAATACATGATTCTGTTTGATGTGCTAATGATGCTTGGTATCTTTTAGGTCCTGCATTTTGTGAGCACTTTGTTGTTGGGAAAGTGAAACCAATTCCAAGGGAATATTTTTGTTATGACTCAAAAAGGTTTTACGTCTACTGTATGCAACATCTTATTTATACACCGAAGGAGGATTGTTTAGGGCAACAGTCAATTTCCTGGCTTTTCATCATGTTACATCTTATTTTAGGATGCATTTATGACCTATTACATGCTTCCTCATGTATGTTTAACAAACAACACGAATCCATACACCACATTCAAGCTGCAACACATCCTAAGTAATAGTTTATATCTGTTCTTTATAAGGAATCTGAACAATCCCACGTGCAGGGTGTTTTCAGACACAGTAAGCACACAGTAAGTTTCTTGAACCAAATCTTCATTAAAACTTTGAGATATTTTATTACTTCTGTATGCCTCAGGATGTTAAAACTAACTATGGCATTAGACCAACTATGGCATTAGGAAAAAAAAGTCTTATTTGTCATGATACATTCTTGACACATATCCGCTCCATGCAAGCTGAAACATGTCGAGTTCCGTAACTACACTTTATTTATAGTTTCCTTCCCTTTTTAAAAAGCATTTGACAGGATTTTTTTTTCTTTAAGAAAACAAAACCTCCAAGCTCTTACCCGATAATGTAAGCCAGCACCCCCAACTGGAGGATTCTGCAGGCGATACCCACTCTCGGGTTTCTCACCAGCACCTGCCGGGGAGTCTCATACTCAATGAAGAAGTCTGCAAGAGCTTCTTTGATGAGGTTCCTCATTTTTGCTGGATGTATGAAAGCAAAGAAGGTTAGAAGTTTACACTCTACTGTCCAAGACTCTTCTCTCAGCTCTCAGAGAGAGAGCATGTGTGAGTGAGGAGGTGCAGAGGCATTGTGAGCTGACCTTCCTCTCTCTCTCTGTCTCTCTCTGTTTCTCTCTCTCTGTCTCCTCTATCCCCTCCTCCATTATTCTAAAGACTTCCTCTTGCTACATTAAACACAATTATGTAAACATACAGAGTACCGATGGGCAGGGGAGGTTATCTGACTATTTGATAACCATATAATTAAAGACATCCGTGTGGGTCCTGGCAAAGGCAGTATGGGACACTACACCACCTCACCATCAGAGACTCCCTTCCCCTGAGTGAAAACACTAATCTTTTCAAGTCTTGTCAAGTTTAGGGTCACAACTTTAGCTTTGAACTACAGCTTTGTATCCTCTTGTTATCTATTGTGTCTCTTGACCCTTACCACATTCTCTGGCTATTCTTTTGGAATTGCCATTTAAGCTTGTGTTGGCTCATTGATTGTGTTTTGACTCACTGTGTAATGACACATTGTGGTGTTTATTTAAAAAAAAAAAAGTCATTTACATTTACACTATATACTGTCCAGTGTCACCCATCCTCATTTGGGTGACACTGGACAGTAAATAATGTAAATATAAATAAATAATATCCTTTCTACAACAGCAACCAAGGGCTTATGGGGAACTATTAGGTCTGTGTAGTTTCTGAGTTCATCTGTCTTGTCCACCAGAGTGATGCCAGTCATCTACTAGCTTCACCCCTCTTCCATTACATAAGCAAAACTGTGAGCATTGAGTGAATGAAGTGTCCAAAATTCCACACGGTTGAATACTCATCATCTGAGTACTTTAAGTACATTTATTCTTAATGGAGTTTTTAGTGCGAGCACACTATTTATACTTCAAAATAGTGTAGAATAGTGTATAAGTATAAGGAGAACCTGCGAGATCTGTCCAATCGCTCCATATTTCAGGGATTAACACACTTTATACGCTATACATTTACACGTTAAAAAGGATACTTCAGTAGCTTTCAAATAACACCAAAGTCCATGGAGATCGAGCACTTTAGCTGACTTTGGAGCTCTACTGTTGCTATGGCACTCGATTATTTTCTTCTGGATCAGACACTTTTTGAGATATGGTGAACCTGTTCCAGCATTGTTTATGATTCAGCAGCAAAAATCACTCTTTCTGTTAGCATTTGGATTGGGAATCAAATCGTGTCTGGAGTGTATTATTACACTCATAGTTTTGCTCCTATTATAACTTATTAATCGGACTGTTTGTTTAATAAAACCTCCAGCACGTGGATTCTCAAAATCATTATCTATCTATCTATCTATCTATCTATCTATCTATCTATCTATCTATCTATCTATCTATCTATCTATCTATCTATATATTCTTTTTTCAACAATGCTAGCGCTAAGTACTCAACTCATATATCTTGTATACTTTATGAAGTATTACCATAATGCCAAAAATGCAAAAGATTATTTAAATGGAGGAAGTCTGCATATGACACTATCATACAAATGCTTTTCACAATATCACCTCACACACATACAAACACACAAACACACGCACACACACACACACACACACAGACCTCATTCCTTATCCTTAGGAAATCAAGCAAATGGAAGGAATGTGATTGTATCTGGGTTAGCATCTGTCTTGACATGTTACAAAAGCCCTTGGTGCTTGTTAGACTAAGGAAGCGTAATTTATTTGGACAATGAATGCAACTGAAATATGAAATCTGACATTTTTATGTTCTGCACCAACCTTTCTTACCATTTCCACATAAATGCATCATGGCAGTTTTGAGTATTTCATATATATTTGTAGGTTTTTGGTTATGTAAGTCACTCAGGACCTGACCTGATATTTGCTAGGTTAGGTTTAGTTTTTTATTGTCATTTTCAAGCAAAAGTATAGACACAATGAAATTCAGTAGTGAAAATGATGATGGCCAAGAAGAGCAAAACACAATAAGAAATCCAAAAACACAATAAGAAATCCAAAAACACAATAAGAAATCAGAAAACAAAATAAATCAGAAAATAAAATAAACCAGGAAACAAAATAACAAATCAGAAAATAAAATAAACCAGGAAACAAAATAACAAATCAGAAAATAAAATAAACCAGGAAACAAAATAACAAATCAGAAAATAAAATAAACCAGGAAACAAAATAACAAATCAGAAAATAAAATAAACCAGGAAACAAAATAACAAATCAGAAAATAAAATAAACCAGGAAACAAAATAACAAATCAGAAAATAAAATAAGAAATCCAAAAACACAATAATAAATCAGAAAACAAAATAACAAATCCAAAGATACAATAACAATTCTGAAAGCAAAATAACAAATCCAAAACCAAATTAACAAATCCAAAAACCCAACGACAATTTAGGCAGACCGGAAAAGGTTGGTATAGTTTGCGAATGGATTTACTACAGCTGATTGGAAGAGACATCTGCGCTTATTGGCCACCGTTGCAAATAGCGGATATTATAAATGAAATAAATAAGGACATGATGCAATAGGTCAAGATAGCCCTGTACAGTGAAAGGTTAACAGTATGATGTGTTCCAGTATACAAATGGTAATGAAATTAATAAAAATAAATAGTAACTTTTGTGCCATAAGTTGAGATAAACAGTATCCGCCATTGTTGGGGCTCTGAGCAAGGCCCCCAGCCCAATCTGCTCCAGGGGCACTGCATCATGGCTGGCCCTGCATTCTGACCCCAAGCCTCTAGGAAAGAATATGTGAAGAAAGAACTTCATTGTGCTGTAATGTATATGGTACAAATAAAGACAACTTACTTACTTACTTAACTTAAAAAGATCAGGGATATGAGTATGAGACAGGTGGTTTCGAGGTGCCAGAAAGATCAGCCGAGATGTGGACACGCAGAAACTCAAAGCTAGAGAAAAGCTCTACCTGAGTCCCATTAATAGACTCAGGTAAAATGATAAAAAGTAAAAGCTGATAAAATGTACACCATTGAGTTGGCACCAACAGAGATGACAAGGAAGAGGTTCATGGTAACATGGTGTGCCTATAACAACCTTGACTTTAACACCCAGCAAACCAAAAACTGATTGTGGATGAGGTAGAAGTTACTGAGGAACCACCCCTACCTCATCCACAATCAGTTTTTGGTTTGCTGGGTGTTAAAGTCAAGGTTGTTATAGGCACACCATGTTACCATGAACCTCTTCCTTGTCATCTCTGTTGGTGCCAACTCAATGGTGTACATTTTATCAGCCACACTTTTTTTGATCCCCTCCTTGAACCACCACCTTATTGTGGTGGAGGGGTTTGAGTACCCAAATGAACCTAGGAGCCATGTTGTTGGGGGCCTAGTGCTCCTGGTAGGGTCTCCCAAGGCAAATGGGTTCTAGGTGACGGGTCAGACTAAGAGCGGTTCAATTCAATTTTCAATTCAATTCAATTTATTTGTATAGCACCTTTTACAATGGACATTGTCTCAAAGCAAAAAGAATCATTAAATTATTAAACTATTTTATCCCTATTTATCCCTAATGAACAAGCCTGTGGCGACGGTGGCAAGGAAAAAACCCCTGTGATGATATAAGGAAGAAACCTTGAGAGGTTCAAACCCTCAAAAATGATCAAAAACATATAAAGGACCGTTACGTCGCCCGGATTGGCATCACCGGGGCCCCACCCTGGAGCCAGGCCTGGGGTTGGGGCACGGGGGCAAGCGGCTGGTGGCTGAGTCTTTTCCTGTGGGACCCGGCTGGGCACAGCCCGAAGAAGTGACATAGGCCTACCTTCCCGTAGGCCCACCACCCACAGGAAGGAGCATAAGGGTCTGGTGCAATGTGTTTTGGGTAGCAGTCATGGGCGAGGGTCCCGACGACTGAAACCCTGGACAAAGAATCTGGCTTTTGGGACATGGAATGTCACCTCACTGGGGGGAAGGAGCCTGAGCTGGTGAGGGAGGTTGAGCGGTACCGGCTAGAGATAGCTGCCACTGCTGGGCCCCTGAGCAAGGAGTTCAATTAACTCTTGGTTGTATAAAATGTGATAAATTGTAAGTCACTCTGAATAAGGGTGTCTGCCAAATGCTGGAAATGTAAAAGGTAGTTGGCCAGTTTGACATAAATAGCCTCCTTTATTCATTTTCTCTATCCAAATTTTGTACTTTGTTGTCTTCAGTAAGTAAATAATTGGTCCAAATAGACCACAGGTACCATTTCTGATTAATGAGATTGAAAATCACTCCTCAAGCCAGCAAACACAAAAGATTCAATATTTTACTAGTTCAGTCTGCACATAATATCTCAACAAGGTTAAGGTACTATTTACAGTGGCTTTGGAATGTATTTTAGCCCCTTAATCTTTTTCACAGTTTACTGTATAATAGATTTTACTATAGTTTTATTTCTGTTAATGTTATTTTTGTGCACAGATTCTTCTGGTAGTTTAAATACCATGCGATTGCTGTCTGTAGTAATAATTAGGAAGAAAGTGTTTGGTTTTGTAAGGCCTAGATTTTAGCCCTTTTGGTGCCTGTTGGAACTCCATTATTAGCCACTCCATTATTCATCTTATTAAACATTTTTTTATGTCACTGTCAGTTTAATCTACCTTATATGGTGAGGTGTCTGGGAAAAACCCAAAGCATATGTCTCCAGTAAACATTGTGTGAAGAGCTTTAGTAAATATTATTTCAACTACAGCAACACATAATCCCAGACAAACTCTTGTATGTTAGAGAGGGTGTCAAAACACAAGACCAGAATCATCGCATTACAGTCCATTGCAGTGAGGATTGTATTGACTTGTACAGAGTAAACAGAAGAAATTGGTCACATCAGGAAACATGGACAAACTGGACAGACAACCGGTTTAAATGAGAACTACTCAGCTATGATAAACTGCAACAAACCATCTCTAAAGCATGGGAAAGTTCTGCAAAAACATCGCAGATTTACTTTTAACGATACACTGATATACACTCACTGTCCACTTTATTAGGAACACCTGTACACCTGCTCATTTATGCAATTATTCCATCAGCCGATCATATGGGAGCAGCACAATGCATAAAATCATGTAGATACAAAGAGTGTCAGATAATGTTTACAGCAAACATGAGAAAAATGTTGCATAAATGAGATCTCTGCAACTTTAACCATTGTATGGTTGTTGGTGCAATTTTTGGTGTAACTTTTTTGATAAACTGCTGATCGCCTAGGGTTTCCACACACAACAGTCCCTAAGGAATGGTGCAAAAAAAATAAAACATTGAGTGGGTGACAGGGCTAAATTGGTTCACGTTGCCAGTAAGGATGCTTAAACAATCATAGTCTTTACAACTGAAGCCTGGAAAAAGACCGGGTAATTTTATTTTAATAATCTATTGTCCAGTTTGGGTGAGTCTGTGCTCGTGACAGCCTCAGATTCCTGTTCTTGGCTAAACGGAGTGGAACCTGATGTGGTCTTCTGCTGTTGCAGCTCATCCCCTGCATGCATGTTCAGTGCATGATGAGATGCTTATCTGCTCACCAGGGTTGTACAGAGTAGTTATTTGAGTTACTCTATCCTTCCTGGGCAGCTCGAACCAATATGGCAATTTTCTCTGACATGTCTTAGCATGTTACTCTCTCAGTGTTTGTGCTGTCTAAACCATTTTGTGTAGACTGTAGATACAGATGTGTGTGAAAATCCCTGAATACTCAAAAACATCTCTACACCCAGGTATCAGCGATAATCTCATGATATCACAAATGTAAATCACACCGTACAGCGTCGTCCACCACCAACAGAACTGCGAATGCCTCACATAACATGTGTCTTTTCAAACTTTGTAATTTTATTTTAAATATATGTAATTCTCTGAATAATAAAGGTTTAAAATACTGTTATTAAGACAATGCAGGCACAACACTACAAGCTTCTCACCCAAATCTGCTTTGGCAGCTTTGGCAAGTTTTGTGTAATTCCGGTTGTGGGGGTGGTTAAAGGTTCCCAAAGACCTATTCTGAATATTTTATAAAAGGGAAACCATGTGTTTTAGGGATCTATATACTGTAGATCTTTTGAAGTGCAAGAAACAGCATGTGAATAGGAGGATATTTGCCACAAGATGGCGCCAACGACTCATAATTTCACACTTGTTGGGCAAGAAGGCCCAGCATGCAGTCGTGTTTCACTTTGGCCCAAACGTGTTGGGTTGAAGTCATGTTCCACTCTAACCCTGGCATATTATGCCTTCATATAGCCTGGCTTTTGTGCACATTGTCATGCTGGAATAGATTTGAGCCTCTTAACCTTATATATATGTTTTCCTTGTAGAAACTTTGAGTTTGATACTCTTGTTTGACATTAATTTCAACTTGTTCACCTAGTCCCATTAAAGCTTATACAACACCAAACTGGACTTATAAAATGACTGAAATAGAGCCTAAGGAAACTGTTTTATTTAGTCATTATTAAGGCTAAAAGCCATTCCCCAATAAGAATGGATTCCAATTAGGATAGGTTCATTTAGTTATTGTTAACTATTTAAACTATGAAAATTAAATTGCCAGTTGTTCATCATGAATGTTCAAGATGATCAAGACAATAGAAAGCTTGAGCTAGTGACTTCATGTCTATCATCCACATCAAAAATGAAAAAAAAAAAAATTTCTATTAAAAATACACCATATTAGTTTAGCGGTTAGCACGTTTGCCTCACAACTCCAGTATCCTGGGTTCGAGTCTTGCTCCTGCTCACTGTGTGTGTGGAGTTTGCATGTTCTCCCTGTGCTTGGTGGGTTTCCTCCAGGTGCTCTGGTTTCCTTCCTGTCCAAAGACATGCTTCTAGAAATTGCCCGTAGTGTGTATGTGCCCTGCAATGGGTTGGCACTCTGTCCAGGGTGTATCCTGCCTTGATGCCTGATGACGACTGAGATGGGCACAGGCTCCTTGTGACCTGAGAATAGATTGGATAAGCGGTACAGACAATGGAAAAATACACTATATTGCCAAAAGTTTTGGGACACCTCTTCAAATCATTGAATTCAGGTGCTGTTTTTCAGGGGTTGGGCTCGGCCCCTTAGTTCCAGTGAAAGGAACTCTTAATGCTTCAGCATGTCAAGACATTTTGGACAATTTCATGCTGTTCCAACATGACTGCGCAACAGTGCACAAAGCAAGGTCCATAAAGACATGGATGAGTGAGTTTGGTGTGGAGGAACTTGACTGGCCTGCACAGTGTCCTGACCTCAACCCGATAGAACACCTTTGGGACGAATTAAAGCAGAGACTTACAAATGTGCCTTTAGAGGAATGAAATTCCCATAAACACAAAAAAACACAAAAAAAATTCCCATAAACACACTCCTAAACCATGCGGAAAGCCTTCCCAGAAGAGTTGAAGCTGTTATAGCTGCAAAGGGCGGGCCAACTTAATATTACATTCATGTGCATGTAAAGGCAGACGTCCCAAAACCTTTGGCAATATAGTGTAAATTAATTTATTGTTACAAAACTGTGTAGTTCTTTGTGCAGTGATAAATATTCCTAATACTAACATATGTCCTAGTAAGGTGATGTGCTTGCACAAGTGATCAGAACAGCTTGAAGCCTCCTGAAGATATTCCATCAGTGGGTAATTTGTGATGATGGTGTCTGAGAATGCTAACATCAAACTCCAAAATGTTTCAGTCAAAGTGTTCACTTAGATTGAGATCTGTTTATTTTGAAAGCCAAAGCATATGATTTACACTATTTTTAGAGTAATCAAACCTTTAATAAAAGTTTATATGGGAATGCTGCCATTTTGGAGGACACCACTCCCATAAGGGTAGAAATGTTTTATCAAGGTGATTAATACGAATAACTAGGTAATTATTTACGGTCCCCTCTGAAGGGACATGTGGTCCAAAATCACGTCAACAAATACCTTTCAAAACATCACAAAGCCGCACATTCCTTCCATTTGTCACTGGTCTGTATCTTATTAAAAAATTTTTGAGAGGAACCAATTCTTTGGAATCGACTCACTCGATTCCCCACACTCGAAATACGAGTCGGTTCCCAAAATTTCTGGAATCGAACAGTCCTGGCGGTTTAATAGTAGCTTTTCCATTAAGACAGTTCGTTTAGGGAGCCAGTTTCGAAGCTCGTCTTCTACGCGCTGTGATTGGTTGAGAGAGACGTCAGTTATCGGAGAATTCCGTCGCGCACTCTGTGATTGGTTGGCTGAGTGTTAGTAGTAGGCGAATGCGAGAGGAACTGTCAGTAGTTGGAGTGGAACAGCAGATCTCTCGCAGTGAACGACTTTTAAAGTAGACACCTTCATTCTACCGGGGTGACCCGACCGAGGCTGGGCTCTCAACAAACGGATTTACAGTACAGCCTTTCACATGGGGAGCTAAAGTGTGCGCTGTATACAGAATGTTAGTTTTCCCGCTGTTTAAGTTACTCTTGCTTGCGTGCACGACTGGCTGGTGTCGTGCACTCCGCTCACACGGCGGAAGCGTCGTGCCGGATAACCAGCTGGAGGTGTCCGGTACCACAACCAGTCCAAACCATTTACCTGAGGAGAAGTTATCCCTGCTGACCTCACCTCCATTTCCCACAACTCCAGAGGACATGATCAGAAACGACATGGTGACAAACACAGTCGCTCCTTCACCCCAAACAATGGCTCCAGCGGTTCAAAACTCGACAAACATTTCCCTAACAACTGTCACACCGAGTTCCTCACTAAACACAACTGCAGCGGCTACGACGGATCTTACCACCACACCAGACCTTACCACCGAGAAAGGTAACTTTTACCGAAACTAAAGCTTGTTTTCACGGCACATTGTTTATTTGGAAGTAGGTGTGAGTGAATGATAAATAAATAATAGTTGACTGCAGCCACATGTGTAGCTCAGAGTATCAGCTGCCAGCCTTGAAGCAGTCCTTGGTCTTCCACTTGGACCTGAAAAAACATCTCTGTCAGGTTCTGTTTCTCATGAAAACTAATCATATTGAGCTTTTTATTCCATATCTGTACACGTGTTAAGCAAAACAGTTGATTATCAGAAACTATACAGCAGTAATATACATTTCTGTAAATGCACCATGTATGGTCTGCACCTGGACTGTCAAGGGCATGTCCTGGGAATGGTGTGCACTTGTAAACCAACAAAATATACACAATACACAGGATGCAAGGAATGATTTCTCCATTCAAAATAAATAAATAAAATCCTTCTCTTTATGTTCACCATTCAGATCTGTTTTCCTGTCTGTAATGCGTCAAATTGGTCTGCTAGGTACTGACATGTCATGATGGGTTTCCACATTGAAAGTGGAAGAACTCGGCGTGTTTTGTTGTCCTAGGAATAATTAATGACTAAAAATGAAAGAGCTTACAAAATTTCCATGGCCTTCCATGTTATCAGACAGACCTTTATGTGCCCTCACAGTGTTGTTCAGGAAAACGTTTGTCCAGTAGATCAGGCTCAGAATCTCAGAAATGGCCTTCTTTAACAACCTTCCTAATTATGAAGATGAGACGTAAGCTGTTTTTTCCTCCTTTATTCTGTAGTAGAGCTCTCCAGAAGTCCAGAAGTTACCTGAAGCGCATCTAGCATTACTTTTCCGTATGAAGATGGTGGGAAAAGCCAGCTGTTGTAATCCAATATCTGTACACCAACGCTCCTGGTACATGTGATTATGGGGCTTTAACATCATTCATCTTTACAGTTTATCAATGATCACTAATTTGGAAAGTCATTGCACGCCATCCTTTTGTATTCGAGGAAATCACATGCTAGCGACCGTTGCTCATCATGTTTTTACATGTTTGTTGTTGATGTTGGGTGTCACGCATTTAGAGAGTAAACCTGATTGGCAGTGGCTCTAGGAGTAATGATTGTTCCAGATATTAAAGGCAGATTAAACATGGCCTTGTTTAATAAAATCAGTTCATTAAACTTCTATTTTAAATTAATGAAGTTATTGAACAGAGATTTGGTTTGCTCCACTTACTGACACTAAAGCTCTCGCTTATAAAAGAAAAAAAAAATCTCCCCGAGCTGAAGGCATGTTCAGTCTTGCACTAAGGAATACATTTACATTGAATTTGCATGTTTTTATTCGGCAGACACTTTTTATCCAAATCCAAAGCGACAAATGAGGCAGAATGCAATCTGAGCATAAAAGCAGTAGACAATAATCAGTAAAGACCCGATGACCAAGAAAATGTACAGGATAGTTTCATGAACGAGTGTAGAAACTTGAAAGGGTCAGAGTAAGTGCTAGTACTCGTGGGTGGCACATCTGACATAAGCGTTTAAACTACCCATGATACATATACAAGGTTTGGGAAAAATAGGAAATGATACAAAACTCACAGGATCACAGCTATTCAGGTACCCTTGAGAGAGCGGCCTCTTAAGTTCACAAATCTGATTGGTCAGAAGGTGTTGATTAATTTTCTGTAAAAGCAGCTCTGACACTTGGTCAGCTGTGAGGCAATTCCCAGGTTTATATTAACTCTTCTGAAAGTGTGTTATTTCTTACAGTTAACCTATAGACTCATCACAGAAAGCATAGCCTCTTTCATTTCCCAGTTCATTTAATCTGATGCTATAACATAGGGCAAAAGAAAACGAATTACAGAGAGACGATATGGAATGTTACCTGAGGTAGCGCTTACTTGCATCAGTACTACCTTTAGCCGTTTTATTACTTTTTAGACTGTGTCTATCAGTTGATACCCTAACCCTAGAAACTTTCTGTAACAAAGCATATAAAAGGTTGTTTTGTGGTATATATGTTTTTATCTATTCACTTTGGAACTGCCTCTTGTAGACGTTCCTCCTTTAAATAGCCCAGTGCAGGCTTCATCATTTGGATACTATCAGTTGATTGATCATTTGGTCCTCTACAGAGAAGCCAGCAGTCTGTTTGGCTGGCCATTAGAGAGATGTTTTCCAGTTTTGAGTACCTGGGTCCTGGATGAGTTGTTGTACTGCTTCCTGATCAATCTTCAAAATCAAGAGCTGTAGTGGTCCATGAAGGCTGCATAGATCATTACCTGGTCATCAGTCATTACCTCGAGTCTCCTGGTCAACCTCGATGATCATGATAATGAGATGACGTCAATGTTTCTGTTTTTTCTGAGAAATTTATCGATCAGTGTGAAGATGTCCTCTCAGTCCTAAGGTAGAATATGCAGAAATTTCTTGCAGGTTTTTTTTTTTTTTTTGTATAAGTAATGTCTTATCTCTGATAGAGTTCTGTTTGACTTTTCTGTTCATGGGCCAAGCGAAACAGGAAACGTTAACTTCAGTGAACTGACTCAGAACCTGCGAATGGGAAAAGCAAACATCATATCAAAGTGTTTTTTTTTTGTTTGTTTTTTAATGCAACACCCTTAATGGACTCGAATGGAACTGAATCGGTGTACACAGTTTTTTTATTAGGATTGTTTATTTACTCCTCTCACTAGTGGAACATACACATCAGATTTTCTGTGCCATGAATAGGATAACACACAAACCTTGACCTTAAGGTGTATGTAATACTTTACTGTCCAAATCTTGTTGGCCAGAGGGAGACATCTTTCAAGATGTGAACGCTGTAGTGCATGTATGGAATAATAATGAGATGCAACTCTGTCAAGATCACATGAAGGTGCCTTTCAGTCATAGACTTTCAGTGGTGTGGCAAAAGGATGGAAGGAAAATTGCAAAAGCAAGCTTCTTATATTACACAGTGTTTTATGTTGGTTTTTGTGACAGCATTATTATTATTTTCTTTTCTTTTTTTTTAAAACAATCTATTATGAGTAATTTGCCTCCATTATAACTTCCGCCAAGTTCTCTCTTATTGTGTCCTTTGAATGCAATGTCAGTGTTAAGCTATTTGTTTCAGCAGGCAGTGTAGCAGAGTCCCTGTGACAAACTGGAAACTGGAAACTGTCCTCTCCTCGATCTTCCCCGCTTTCTACTTCCTTCTATCACACTTCCCTCTTTAGTCTCCCAGTCCTGCTGCTCTTTCCTGCCTCGATTGCACCGATTTATAATAGGTGAATCATTTAGGGTGCTTGTGACAAATGGGTCAATAAAGACAAAAGAGGAAGTCGGCTGCTTTCTGCCATTTGGAAAGACGTCGCAGAAAGGTCTCCATGTTCACGGGTGGACAGGTTGAGTTAAGCAGCCGTCAGAATCACTGTTTTATTATCGTCACTTACCACTCACAATAGCTGTACTTGCGTTCAAAACATAAACAACATCTGGGGGGGAAAAAAGAGAGAAAATCTCGCTACCCTAAAGACATAAAACTTAGTGGAAAAGACAACACTAGCCAAAGTACGCAAATGGGTTTGGCAGGGTACGGAAAGAAGAGAGCAGCAGAACAGCAACGTGATGGAAAGATGTGGAATTTTAAGGTCCATCCATCCATCCATCCATTCATCTTTATTCAACACTTTATTCCATTCAAGGTCGGAGATGTTGCTTTCCGTTAATATGAACAAAAACAAACATAAAAGTTAGCTTGTTTGTCTGTTCACAGTGTGTGAGTGTCCTCTCCATGTTTAAATATAGACCTGTAACTGTAGATATATCTGGATATACTGTTGGAACATATGACTTGTATATCATAATCTATTCAGAAAAACATTTCCAGCATTCCTTTATTTGCATCCCATCTTTATTAATAACATACTTCAGCCAAGCATAAAATCTTTTGCAAAATTATTTTTGCAGTATTCTGTTTTCAGTCATTTTTATATCATTCGCATAAATTGCTTTGGATGGAAACTATAATGACATAAAAAATAAAAAACCTGAACCCACATCCTCACTTTGGCTGTTTTTTTTTTTTCATGAGACGGACCCTACATTGACTCCCAGCACAGTTAAATATATCTAGATCTATCGTCTGTAATAGATGATTATAATCGGTATGGTAGGTTCAGGGTGCAGTGTGCTGGCTTCAGACTGGCTTCTCACCAAGATGAACAGTAAAGACCGGCATCTCACAGACTACAGTGTCTTCTTTCTCTCTCTATCACTACTATGTCTTTTTTTTTTTTCCCCCTCTGAGATCTTTTCTCTTTCTCTTTTCACTTTTCTCACGAGAGAAAGAAAACATAATTTGCTACCCTGACTCAGCAGCTGTTTAGATTTGTTGCAAATTTCTAATTCTATTGTTTGTTCGTTTTCTTGATATCCTGCACACAGATACTGAGAGGTGCAGTTTGGGATTGATGTTAATCTTGTGTGTGAATAGAAAATGGCTGCATGCCAGAAACTCCTTCAGAAAAAGTCAGCAATTCTCCGCATATTTCAATTAATGTTGACATTTTCAGCCCCCCCCAAGCACCTTGTCTGCTAACGACAGGCTGGAAGAAGCCTCCCTCCTCCTGAGCATTTCAGAGCAACATTGGCATTGGAAAAGGTAAAGAGTCCATTATAGTCTGTGGGAAAGCTGTTGTGCTTTTTCTTCACTATGAAGCACTCCAGGAAGCACGCTTGCCTCCTACAGAAGGCAAAACCAGACAAAACTAGCCAAAATGCAGAACGGTCAGATATAGACAGGGTTAAATTGTTTTGCCAGAGAAGTGATGATTCTGGGATTTTTTAGCTGAGCTATTTAGGTGATGGTCATGTGATCTCCGAATGATAAAATGGCCACTCGCACTATAGCTGGCGGTTATAATAAAAGGTATTAAAAGTATGCATGATATTTTTAGTGTGACAACCATGCATATATTTATGAAGACTCTCTTTCATCTCTGGGATTTATACAGCAGTGGATTGTCCAATGTGAATCATTAATAATTACAGTAGACGTTCCCTTGCAATATTACTTAATATCCACATTTGCTGCTTGAGTACAAGGTTCTGTAACGATTTGTTTGCATGTATTTTTGCACACAATCTAGCAGTATAAAGACATGATGTAAGATGAATTGCGGCTTCATTTGTAGCTGCTGGATCAAATTTAGTCTGTACTGTAAGTCTCCTGTGTATTCTGTGGATCTTTCTCTCAAGGAGAAAGAAAGTCTCAAATTCTGAACACAGCAGGAGCTCCGGTGTGAAATAGTCGCTTAAAAGCAGAGACACTGCTTTCTCTTGCTTCAGCACTTTAGGGAATTTGTTTTGAGGCAATCTGAGCTGCTTCCATATATAGAGCAACGGACACATTGCTGGGGAGAAAGCACGGAGTAAAAGAGCCTAAATTGCAGAATGCTTTAACCATTAATCATACGTGCAGGTTTTAGGCTGCCAAAACATTGCAAAGTATCTGACAGCAAATATGATGGTATATTATTATCATTCATTGGGAAAAAAAAAAATGCAATTCAATATTTTCCACAATTCTTTCACCTCATCCTACTTTTTTTTTAAACCGTCCTCCATATTCATGGTGGTATCCTGCACTATTACACCATGGACTCTTGCACCATGCAATCAAGCAATAAGCTCAATGTTGGGTTTCTTTTTATTATAAATGATCGTTTCCCTGGTGGCCCTTTGGCACTGCGAGTAGTGCTGACGTCTCACGGCTCCGGGGTCCTTGGTGGAGCATTCTAATGGGTTGTCTTTCTGGTTCTCTGGTTTCCTTCCACCTCCTGAGGATTAGTTATGCTAAAATTGCCCCTAAGTGAGACGTTGTGTGTGTCGCATGGTGTCTGGAACTGGACTGGCATCCCACCCAGGGTGTGTTCATCCAGATCCTGCATCACTCCCAGCACTCCTGGGATAGGCCCCGATCCAATTTGGCAGGATGACCAAGATGAAGCGGTTACTGAAAATGAATAGATGAATGATCAATTCTAAAGAAAAGCAATTGAGTTAGCAATGGATTTTTATTTACAGGCCCTCAAACCATTTCTGCTAAATGATCTAGATGGCACGATATTGCAGAATTAGCACATCCTCTTGTGCATTATCCTGTCACATCCTCTTATTTGGTAACCCAATTTTCTCTTCTAACACATAATAAATGATATTACACAATGAGATCATTACAGACTTGACAACACTAAACAACAAAAAACAACACGATCATAAAAATAATTTAAAAAGACTTGCTAGAGCATTTGGATATGGATTTATACAACCGCGTTTAATTGTTTTTCTGGGAATCATGCCTGTACGCTGTGGTTGTGCAACCCCACCCATTTATTTCGAGATTTTCTTTTCTCCCACTCTCAAGTTACATTATCAATACTGATTGACATCTCATTTTTTTTTATAGTGCCTGAATATGAATCCAGCCTATTGGAGTCCAGTTTAATAATGCACAGATGTTTGAGGCGCATAAGTGCTCTCCTCCTGCCTCCGTTTCCCTCTGTGCTCATTACCCAGCTCTCAGGTAGAAATCTAGACTGGTGAGGTAAACGGGCAAGCAGAACTGATCAGAGAGATAAAAATAGACGCTCAAATATAATAATGGCTCTGACGCCAGACACGGCCGTCTACTTCAGAGTTTGTTCGAGGGCGATGAATTTCTGATTTGAAGTATCAGGTGTGGAAAGCAGAATTTCTATCAGCTTATGAAGCCAGCACGCGTCAGTGAATATTCAGCCCATATGCTGTGCAAACATCAGACGGGCGTTTGTGCCTAACGGGGTTTAGAGTATCATCTGCCATATGGAGTTGTTTCTTTAACTGGTTTCGGTTCTTTTTTTTCTGGAAAGCTAGTGGCAATGCAGGTTGACAGGATGCCACATAGCCTGACGGAATCACACACCGCCACTGTATTATCAGCCTCTAACAGTCTTATGTAACAGCGTCAAAGCGAATAAAGCAGAAGCACACCCTGGGCTTTTGTCCCGGTATTAACACTATCCTGACATCAGAATCCACGAATCCTACAATATACATTATAGTTTTGTTCTGTAACGTAATAGACATAATAGTTTGCAGAGTAATGAAAGAAAACTCCACACACAGTATAAAAAACATGTTTATATCGAAACACTTGAGCAAGAGCTTCTTGCCATTCTCCAGCCACGTACAATGTCATATTAACGACATTGAAAAGAAAGCGTAGAGACAGAAAATGTTGGGCTTTCAAAATGCAAAGCTGCTATATGACGCACGTTGCGACACACATGTTACATCAGTGATGTGACTGAGCTAGTTAATGATCCAAGAGATAAAGTACAGTGACGTTAATGGCAGTATTCGCATGACGTTTTGTGAAAATAGACCAACTCGCCCATGAAATAATTTTAAGCCAGAAAAGTCCACTCAGAATTGAATCATAATATAAATCATTTTGCACAAAAATGAGTATAAATAGTGACATGAAGGCACTCGTGTGTCATTTTTCTCACTTAAAGAGCTGCAGCCTTGTTATTAGGGTGGGTTTTAAAAGTATACGTTCTTTAGAACAATGCACTGCAAGCACAGGCAAGTCTGGGAGGTCTGATGCAAGACGTATCAGTTAGTGAGAACTCTGCTTCTGTATATTGATTTTTATTTTATTTAATTTTTTTGGCGCTTGCAGTTTACCTTTTTAAAAATTGCAGTGAGCCATTTAATCACCCAGAGCTGAGTAAACAGCCTTAAAAGACAGGACAACAAGCGTTTCTGTCATTTCAGCTATAAGGAGAGAAGGGAAGGGTGTAATTATTTTATCAACTGTGAAGTTGGGAGCTGCTTGCTGGCAGTGACAATCATGAAGCTGGATGGTGGATTAGTAGGTAATACTGCAGTAATATGCATTAAACATTAAGAAATCAATAAGTTGTCTTATATCAACATATCACTTTTTAAGGTTCATCTTCTGCTTTATATTTAGAAAGTGTTTTAATGTGAAAAGTCACTATTCCGAAGTCTTCACTATCTGTCTCTTTCTTGGCAGGTGGTAGGAAAGTGTACAGATGTTGACTGCTGATGGCTTCGTTCCACATGTGTAGGGCTCTGGCAGGGCTTTCATCAATTCGAGCAAGTGTCAAACTCCCTTCTGTGCGTAATCTGACAGTGTTGAGCTCTCCTGCAGTGGGACAGGTGACAAGTGTGAGACGAACAGAATCTCTAGCAGAGGATGACTCCAAGTGCTTTATTTGTAGCTGTCATTAATCTTGCGGACCCTAGGAACGACCAATCGTTAGAGCTCGTCTGTGAAGTATGCACTTCAGCTGTTCATTTCAGAGCCATAACCATTTGGTAAACAGCCACAAACTATAGACACGCAGGTGTAGAACAACTCAAAATACGAACCACGATATTTACTCAGTGCCTCGTTTCCGCTCCCGTGCCAGATGCCCGGTTGGTTGGAGGCTCAGATGTCTTAATTTCCTCTGTTAGCGGTGTGGCTCGGTAACAGATACTCACCAAGGGACTTGCGTTCAGGTGAAGGCTGTACATCATTTCCTCCCTTACTCTCTGTCCTTGGAGGCTGCAGTATTCTTTGCAGATTCTGTTAATTAGGTTTAACTGAAAAATGGCAACAAAAAAAAAAACCTGGGAAATGAAGATTCGGTGATGTCCAATGTGTTTACATGGCACTGAAGGGGAACTAGAGTTGAATTAGAAGTGATCATGTTAAATATTTCACTGCAAACCTTTTCATGTTTGTAAATGTTGAACATTTAAGTATTCTGCACCTAAAATGTACATAGTTGTACAACTTTTTTTAATACCTTATTTTGTCCTAGTTTGGTTATTTTCCAGTTCCTGTCCACCTGCCAGCTCTCCCCTACAGGGCTAATGTGATTCCTTTGAAAACTCATGTAGGCAGTCACCAGCAGAGGTCTTTACAAATTGCTGTTACATCATATGGCAGTGGAAAGGAAACGTGCTTAGAGGAAAGCGCTATCTACCCTCTTCCACATACGTGAGCTCACAGACACCCATGACTGGCTAATGTCGCTCTAATTGACAGATTCAGACCCTGAATCTCTTGATTATGAGGTGAATGCTTTTATGTTATACCAATAATTATGAAGCTTAAGGTTGTAAAATTCCAGAAAACCTCTCAATCAGTAAATCTTTAGGGGTATCATTACATCAGTTTTCAGGAGTTAAGTTTGGGATGATATTTAAAAACGTGACACTGTATGGAAAAATGTAGAGAAAAATGCTGTTTATTAATATTTTTAATTGATAAAACATTTATGATGAACCTTAGGCTATGACTAACTGAGATTGAAAACTGTGATAATAACAAAGCCAGAGAAGTGTCCACGATTCATCATTTTTACCAGTTCCCCCTTTTTTTTTTTAGCCATCATGTACAAAAATCCCCCCAAAATTAAAAAAGGCTATGTCCCTCCAGTTGAACCAGGTGGATAGTATTATTACAGCACAACGGTGTGCATCCCTCAGCGTTCCCATTGTGTAATCTTATCTTTAGCAAGGTCACCTCCAGTCCACAAGCATATCGGTCTCTCTGTCTTCCAGTGGGAACCTTACTCGCTGTGAGCTCTTTCTAAATATATCCCTGCTCTCCATTTCTCTCTCCCTCCATCAAAGATCCTGAGCATATAGCATAAATTACATCAGTGACGGTTTAGTGTAAAAGAGCATCACGGCAGAAAAGTGTCAGCCTCCGTGCATGCCGCTTGATTTGTGTGTTGCGCAATAAAACCATGCTAGCAGGCATTTACAGTTTTATAATGATGAATTATGCGGCAAAATCAGCAGCAGGCTCTCGTCTCTGGAGGGCCGTTTCACTCACGTGTTTTACTTTCTGACCTCCCAGCCAAGCACAACAATCCGGCGTAGGCAGTTTCCGAAAACCATTCCAACACAGTTCTGCCTGCCAGTGGCTTTCTATCAGCACGTGTGCACCAAGTCCCTTGCTTCACCCTCTCACTTTCTCTTTTTCTCTATCTCTTTCTCTCTCTCCCCTTCATTTCTTAGCTCATGTTGACTTCCTGTAATAATCTTCTCCATGAGATACCACCTGGCTCATCTTCGGGGGAAAATATCATGCTGCAGCATTTTTTTCTCATCTTGACCACACAGTTCACAGCCAGTAATCCGCCACTGTAGTGTAACTGCATCTGAGAGGAAGTTGAGAGATAAGCAAGCTGGAAAACCACCGGTCAGAGTATTTCTATACAGTGTTGATTATACTTTACTATCCTGAAAGTATCACACAGTGCCACTATCTACGTATATCTCTTTAGTGAATCTGACTGCCTGCTTATTCTCAGCCTCGGGAAAGGAATAGCTTCATAGCTTGCATGACTATTTCGTCCTGCAGGATCCCTGTCTAAATACACACCTCCGATCTCGACCCTGTGAACCTGGCAAGCATTTATCTGTTTAGAATACATTATCTGCTCATTCCGCATAATATTTTCATATTGGGTTGCATCCTTGTATGATGCAGTATTTTATTACTCTTCGAGCACAATAATTAATCACACAGAGTGTTTCCGTAGTGATGATTAATTGTGCCATCTTAAATTTTATGACCCCAACAAAATGCTGCTGAGCAAACAGCTATTTAATTATTTATTTATTTATTTATTTATTTATTATTCATATGCTACAGCCAGTAATAAGAGCTCTCACTGTGACATTATAACACATGGAACATATGTGTTAATGAGCATGCGTATAATAATGTTTAACTGATTAGTGTGTTACATGTTTGTTGAACAAGGTACAAGCGGGATGCATGCTAGGCCAGACTAGTGCAGGACTGAATGCAGGTTCCACTGCGATGATTAGTCAACAAAATAAACTGCTTCATAGTTTAACGAGGCCCGTTTAATTTAGGCATGATAATGGTAATCAAAAATGGGATAAACATTTGGGTTAATAACTCAGTAAAAAAAAAACATACATGGGTAGCATTACATTTTTAAAATATTTCTGATCTATTGATCACTGAACCCAGGTTTCACACAGCCTACAGTTTTCACCGGAATGGGAGAAAAGAGGCAGGGCTTGCACTGTGCCAGTTATTATCAGAGCTGCCAATCATTCCAGATTCACATGCTGATTGGTTCATCTACTGTTTTTTTTTTTTTTTTTTTTTGTATAGCAGCATGTGCTGATTTTAAAAGAAGTTAAAATTGAGTTCCTCCACAATATGCATAAAGGTTGGCAGGTCTTGATTCGACGCATGGTTGTAGGCCAATTTATCCTTTATTTTAGTCTGTAAAAAATATCTGGATGCCTGAAACATTGGTGCATCCTTATATAGTTACCCGGTATTAACGTCATACTTGGCTAATGTTAGATAAGTGGAATAAATATTGATGGGTT
>JAUCMX010000027.1:10358237-10375737 GCA_033459395.1 Hemibagrus guttatus
CTATTAATTACGTTCCCTGTGCCATAGACACAGGCGATGATCTTCGGTCTACTCATCCAGGACTCTTATATTCTTGACAGCCATAACTTTGTTCCTTTCTGCATAATATTTATATTCTCAGACCTGCCAACATTTACGCATTATGTGCAGGAGCACCGTGTTTTGACATCAGAGTGATTGCAGTATGTTATTTCGTACGGTCTGTGCTCTGTTGTTCCTTACACCATGAAGCGTAAACTTGGCATGTAATGTCTGTATAATATAATAAAATCATTAAAATCACCAAAATGCTGGTCGATCAAAATGAAAGGGGGGGGGGGGAGTAATGAATTAATGTACAATACATTTTTTGAATGAAAATTGAGGCAAAATGCAATGTCTTGGTTATGTCCTGGGTTTTATCTAATTAGGTAACTATCTACTAACTATATAACTACTAACTATCTAATGTCTGCATGTATAGCATCGCTAAATTAAATGATATCCAAAATAAACACATGCCCAAAAGAGACAAACTACAAGCAATACACAAAGGTCTTACCACTCACTAGTGTATAAGTAGGATAAACCTGAAACTATATCTACTGATTTTAATTTCTTAATATCCGCACATTAGTCAATTTTTAAACTTTTTATTGAAACGTTTCTCTCTGCTCTGAATTAAATGAAAGATTCTGGTACAATTCCTTCATTCATATTTTTCCACATGTGTTGCATATATGCAGCGTGAGGTTGAAGTTAGCTTTGCATTGCTGTGTCGGGACAGTGTGAGTAATTATAGCCTGGAAGCAGCAGACCGCCTGCAGTTGGAAACCACAGTCAGACGAGCCTCTGCCTCTCACTTCTGTTTGGATTGGAGAGAGCACAAAGCACGCAGCCGCTTCGGTTTGAGTCCAGACATCGGCTCAGCTCGGCTCTCCTCCTCTCCCACTGAGCATCAGAAGAAACACGAAAATTAAACTGTCCGGATAAACTGACATCCACTGACACCTCCAAAGAACTGTTTGGACTTTCTTGTCTTAAATAAAAAATGAAGGCAGATTTTTTTGGGTTGGATTTTGGACTGGTGTGAGAGTAGAAAGAATACATTTTGTCAGCTCCTAAGAGAGCATCGCAGTAATACTGCTGAACAGCTGTTGCTACTGACTGACCTTACACACTAGGTTAGGACCTTAGACCTGCATGAGTATTTGAGGCTTGTCAGCAGTAGCTGTCATTTTGCAGAACGTCTAGCTCCTTACAGCATACACATATGTGTACTGGGCTATAGCACATTACAGTCTCCAGGCAGAACCAACAGAAATCATACAACAGCAGGAACTTGCATCTGCTTTAGTGTTGTTATGACGTCACGGTATCATAGCCACGGTGTACTGGATGTTTAGACACTGCTGACTTTTCTGAATACAGAGTAATGCTCCATTACCCCAACCAGTTTCCTACTCCAGAGTTTTTCATTCTTCTGACTCCCTAAAAAGTTTGCAAACCCCTTCCCTCTGGCTCCTTGTAAAACATGCTACCACAACCTCTGTTTCTGTGCTAAAAACGATTTGAATTTGATATCTCTTGCTGCAGTAACCATGTTACATTGCGACCTCTGCTGCCGCTCCTGGCATATTATAATTAGTCTATAATATTGTGGAAATTTCACCTTCTGTCTGCTTGAAGAATTTCTAATTAGCAATACTGACTCAAGACTAGTAGTGGTCACTATGGAGTTGTTGTATCTGGTGATGAACACTTTTACACAAGTTTGCTATGCACAGGATCACCGCACACACTCTCTCGCTCGTTTACTCTTCTCTATTTCTCTGGACTGAATGCTGACGCTTCATCTGTAATGCATCATCCTGAATGATAGCCCCTTCTGCTCTGTAACCCCTATGTCACCTTCCTTCATGGTCAAATACCTGACAAAAATCCCATTACCATTAACAGGCATTATATAGGTTGTTTTTGTTGTTGTTGTGCAATAATCCTATTTTTGGCTGTAGTTAATGGTTTTCAATTTGGTAATAGCTTCTGTTGTGGCATGACCTGTGAGGATTCAATGTCATTCATACAACAATGCTTATAAAGGACAAATAAAGTCAATACTGCCATACAGGAAAGATTGTGACCCTGTCGCATCACTTCATGTTTTTTATGACACTAAACTGGTGTACTGGAAGACATATTGCAGTAGAGAGAGAAAGCTGAGCTGTATGGCTTTTTTTTTTTCAGCTTCAAACGGTGATGTGTTTTAGAGGAAGAAAAAATGATGAAACATTTATTTTTGTCGTAGAGAACTTTAGTCCAGAGTCTGTGGAAACTGATAGTCTCAACTAATGTGCTTGTTCAGTTCACTTTTAATCAGGATCAGATAACAGTGAATCATCATGAAGCATCACAAAACTGTAGGTAACAGTAATATTATTTCTGTAAGCACTCTATAATGCTTTAAATAAAACACTCTATAAAACACACATCTTGGATTACATTTTATCGCCTGCTGTATTTTTGTATTAAATATGGGAACATTTGCCTTTTAAGAAAGTTTGATTATAAGTTTAGAAGCTTGAAATTGAAAGATGTATTGACCTGTTAACTAGACTTCATTAAAGCTACAATTTGGTAGAATGAAAAAAAAAAGATGTTCCTGAGTACACTGAGCCTCTCTGACAGCCCTGTAATAGTAATTCATAGCCAGCATCATGTCCTAATTTAGGCACAAAAGATGTCCAGCTACATTGTGACCGGCAGGAGAGAGAGAGACAGAAAGAGAGACACAGAGAGAGAGGGAGAGAGACGGAGAGAGAGCGCCAGAGAGATAGTTAGAGAGATGGTGAGAGAGGGCGACAGAGAGATGGTGAGAGAGGGCGACAGGGAGATGGTGAGAGAGGGCGACAGGGAGATGGTGAGAGAGGGCGACAGGGAGATGGTGAGAGAGGGCGACAGGGAGATGGTGAGAGAGGGCGACAGGGAGATGGTGAGAGAGGGCGACAGGGAGATGGTGAGAGAGGGCGACAGGGAGATGGTGAGAGAGGGCGACAGGGAGATGGTGAGAGAGGGCGACAGGGAGATGGTGAGAGAGGGCGACAGGGAGGTGGTGAGAGAGGGCGACAGGGAGATAGTGAGAGTATTCGATTTATTTTTCCATTACTTCTTCTCTAATGGTTTGGGAAGCTAGAGGTTGATAGCCAGATGATTTGTTCTTGTTGGTGAATTTGTTTGGTCATCCAGTAGCCATAGAGATAACAACAGCTAGTAAGGGGCTGACTTGTTGTGTTTGGTGTATTTCTGAATGTTAGTATTTCAACCTGGGTTATATTGCCTACATTTTCCCGCATGGAAAGAGTCTGCATTTAATCTGCTATAATGCCGAGCACCACGCTGTGAGATTATAGCAAAGCAGCCCTTCCCCGTTCAACCGGGATTTATGCTCATTAAAATTTGCCTCAGAAGTGGGAAGTTGGAACTCTGGAATGAATGTAATTTTTCAATCTTCATGCAACATCAGTGCATTTTACTTGTATCGTTAGCAACAGTCTAGCCAGGTACCTGTGATGAGATGCGTATTTTCCTTCTCAAATCAGCAAACATTGTGAAGTCAGTTACATTATGACCACCTGTCTAATATTGTTTTGGTCTCCATTTTGCTGCCAAAACAGCCCTGACCCGTCATGCACTGTGTATTCACTTCAGCTGTCACTGCTCATAATGTTACAGCTGATCGGTGTATAGGTTTTATAGCATAACTTAATTTAAAGGTATGGAGTGCTGGTTTGTTTACAGTCCTTGATGTGAATAGCCATGCTGAATTGTTGAATTGCAATTCCTGGCAGAGGATGATGGACTTCAGTAAAATTCAGAATAATTCCTAAAGCAGAATATTAAGGCTAAAACAGTGTTTTACTCACCGATACCTGAAAAGTCAACACAGAAGATTTCCCAGCTTTCCAAGCTATTAGTGTTGTGTAGGTCAGCTCTAGATATTACTTGCAGCTAACCTTGGCTACTTATTGACATAAATAAGAATCACACAGCCACTGGTTAATTAATACAGTGAATTAATTAATACAGAGATCCTTATCTATGCTCAGCAGTGTTTGCCTGTGTCAGTGTGCTACAGCTAGCTAGCAAATATCTCTAGCTTGTTTTAGCACAATAAAAAACATATGTATTGCAGGAAATTCTAATAAGAAGTTAGTTGAGATTTTTTTTATTCATAGTTATTAAGCAGAGTAAGCATTATTGACTTTCACAAAAGAAACATTTTTATTTAGTAGGGTTTTTTTTTTTAATAAAAGCTGCATCAGTGATTTAAGCATTGTGACTTTTTGTCTAGACAACAAACGTGCAACCACAGACAACATCATTGTGTCCGTATTATTTCACTTAACTAGATAAATATCTCCTCATTTTTTATTAAATTATGATTGCTAACACATTTTAGCCTAGATAATTAAGTTTCTGGGCATCAAACCATAGAACTAGGCGACACATAACCCTGGAGGGCCGGCTAATGGATGAATCATTTATCCACCATTAATTTAAAATTAATGTGCAATATTTTGCTCCACAATTCATTTCATAGGGTTGAAGACCCTGGCTTTATGAAACGCAGATCATGCATGGAAATTCAGGCAGATCGGTGCTCTCAGGTATCATGTGTTGGGCTGGTAGTGAGTGATGTATGGAAAATTGTATTGAATGTAGACGTTGTGCCGCTTGCACCCCATTAATATGAAGCTCAAACAAACAAGCCTCTAGGCAAAATGCCATTTGTCTTCTAGTTTTCCAGGGGCAGGTGGTGGCTGCAAGTATATTCCATGTTTATTCGAGAGTGTGTTTTGGTTGCTGTGTGGTCTAATAACATGGTTTATACTGAAACGGCATCTTCAACAATTTCCTTTTCAATGCAGAAAACTAATTATGGTCTTGTTTATGGTTTAGATGACTGCAAGGACCGATGCATTCATGGTTCTGGATGGATGTGTTTACTCACTTACATCATGCTGCAACACGTACTACAGAAACCCACATGCTAAAAACAGTCATTTCAGTGACCATTAGTCTCTTAACACACACACACACACACACACATATATATATATATATATATATATATATATATATATATATATATATATATATATAATATACATACATACATACATACAACACACACACACACACACACACACACACACACACACACACACACACACACACACACACACACACATCAACCTACTAATTGAGTCCTGATTTGATTAGACCTGATCTGTCAGACTTGGATATAAATAAATCAGAGAGCCAAGCCATGAGCTGGTCAGCCACAGTAGCCATAATAAGATTTTCACAATTGAGCCAAAAACATACACTCAGTCACTCATCATGAATATAGCAGCAAACCTAGACACAACTTGGATGTGGTCAGACCACATGGGCCACTGAAAAGCAACACACAGCAAGACGTGTGTGTGTGTGTCTGTTTTAGTGTGTGTGTGTGTGTTTGACTGATGGTTTTTATAAGAGGAAGTTGAGTTTTATTGTTCAGGAAGGTTCCAGAGCAATAGAGTTGCAATAGGAAAGGGCACGAACTAGTGCACAAATTCATATTACTCAACACTGCTGAATTCTCTAATCTGATTGGACAAAAGGTGTTGATTAATTTTCTACAACAGCAGCTTTGATAGTTGTACCCACTATAATTCACAGGTTTAACATTATTGTCTGCATTCTAATATGTTGTTGTTTCTATACTAACTCATTCACTGGGATTATTTGGCAGACATACTAAACGATTACAAGAATGTTTGTATATACCACAAAAAAACCCACTTCCTGTTATTTATATGGTGAATCTTTTAAGGCGAGGATTATTTAATATTTATGGAAAGAGTCTCAGGTGTCAGTGCTTTGTAACGGTTTCTGTCACAGGACTTTCACAATTTCTATGCTCTATGGCCAAAAGTTTATGGGCACCTGACAGCCATATGCACTTGTTCAGCTTCTTGTTGTATGTTTAGTCCCCCTTTGCTGGTATAATAACCTCCACTCTTCTGCTTTCCACTATATGTTGGAGTATGGCTGTTGGGATCTGTGTTCATTCAGCCACAAGAGCATTAGGGAGATCAGGTGTAGGGTGAGGAGGTCTGGGGTGCATTCTCCATTCAAATTCATACTGAATGTGAAGGTTGAGGTCAGGGCTCTCAAATTCTCCCACTCCATGTTTGGCAAACTATGTCTTCATGTAGCTCACACTGTCATGCTGGAACAGGTCTGGGCCTCTCAGCTCCAGAGAAGGGAAATCATAATGGTATAACATGCAGAGACATTCTGTGCAGTTGTGTGCTTCTGTCTTTGTGGGAATCGTTTGGAGTAAGAGCCACATATGAGTGTGATTAACTGATGTCCACATATCTTTGGCCATATTGTATATTTTCTCAGTTATTCTTTTTACTTCTTAACTTCTAAAAAGAGAGAGTAATGAGGGAAGGTCTATTCAGGAACTTGTTTCATGGATGTTTTAAACGTTTTCTGAGTATGAGTATTATATATTATTATATCTCATTGTTTCTTAGCAGCCGTTATTGGGGGCACAGCAGTGAAAAAGATTCTGTGAGACGGAGGGTAAAGGGTACAATATGCAGGACCACCATCTGTGAAAGAAATCCGAAGAGCTTCCCCACCCACCACGGGTTTTGCGTGTTAGGGGTTTGGTGGTATGTGGGACTCCATAATGAGAACCTGCAACAAAATTAGTGAGAAACAGATGTAAAGGAGTTTATGATTCAGAAACAGTCATGTTGCCTGAATCAGCCTCCTTATTGCTCAGACATCAAAATAGCTGAAATGTTGCCATGAATTGTTAGGTTTTTCTATAAGGATGGAATCATTTAGTGCTGTATAGATACACTCCAGTAATTCTCCGCTGCTTCCTGTGCTGGGTTGCCTTACAGAGAGGAAATGTCAGTGTATGGCCTTCACGTGTGAGCCATATATGGTGACCCATCAGTGTTCGATTTAAACTCTGGCATGAAGCTACTTACAAAGCACCCTCCTTCCCCTGTCTCTGCCTTTACTTTCCACAAATAGCATATTGCTAGGATCTTTACCACTAGGAGATCTGTATTTGTTTATTTAGATTTGACGAATGCACAGTGAAATATTCTCCGGCTGCTCATAGGCGTGAGTAAGTACATGCATATTTGTAGCGCGTATTTGATAGACTCTCTTCACTTCTATTTATTAGATTCTCTTCAAATCTTTCAGCATTTTGATAGTGCTGTTGAAAGGCATAAAGAAACTTAACACTTAAAAAGTATTTTTAACTTACTCTGTGGTTATTTTCAGCATTCAAATGAACTGCTTATATTTACAGTTTATCAAGAAATCCTTCTTTGCACATGCATTCCATGTTATAGATCAAAATAAATGCATGTAGAAACCAATGTTTAGAGCCTACTAGATGAGACAAGAAGACATATGTGAGTTTTGTTAGATCAGAGATCAAACTCAGATTGTGCCAGGTATTTTTGAGAGCCTTTGAAAGGCCATAATCTAATGCTCCTCATTGATGTATTATCTCTTCTATATCTGCTTTCAAAAACCTAGGCACTAAAGGTGGAATAGGAAGAAGCAAGCCTAAAAGAGACTATTTTTATTTATAATATACACCTGTTTTCCAAATATCTATTTTTTTTAACTCCCACAGGTTTATCTCTGCTGAGAACACGCTTATCTATTATCACTCATTTGTTCACACCCATGAACCGTTCTTTCTCAAGCATGTTTGTAAGTCTCTACACTGAGGTGGTACTTTCCCAGATTTGGAAATAGCCACAGGACAGCACCCAGTATGTTTCTGAACTGTTTTTACACCCATATCTAACTTGCATCAAGCACCGCTGATGGGTATAGAGTTTAACTTGCATTGTAGACTATGGGTCTAGTGACAGTTCTAGATTTGCAGGTTCACATGGACAGAAAGAAAAGAGGCAGCAGGTCATGTTTAAGCCACAGGTCTTGAGTATGACCCCTGTGTGTTAGAAAGGAATAGTGAAGGCTAATTCTGTTATCGCTCCTTGCTTGAGTTTTTAACAAGCCATATTCTCCCACAAATATATTCAGACAATAAGAAAAAAAACTGTAATTAAAATGCTTTCTGACCTAATCAAAATCTTTTGTTAGCAGTATTTAGCCATAGTGTGAGAATAACTGCAGAGGAATTATGTTCAAGCAGGCTTATTGTGTGTGTGTGTGTGTGTGTGTGTGTGTGTGTGTGTGTGTGTGTGTGTGTATATCCTGCTTAGTTATTCAGTTTCATACATTTTGACCCAAATCTGCTTAGTCTCGCATGAATTAGTTAAACTTTTTTACATTTTTCTTCTTTGTTGTCTTTTATGTTGTATTCCCATTCAGCTTTCAGTTTGATTAGCTAATTTTAGGTCGCATATTAGCATAGCTAGGGGGGCACAGTTGCTTGGTGGTTAGCACATTTGCCTCACACTTCCAGGGTTGGGGGATCGATTCCCGCCTCCGCCATGTGTGTGTGGAGTTTGCATGTTCTCCCGGGTTTCCTCCGGGTGCTCCGGTTTCCTCCCCCAATCCAAAGACATGCATTGTAGGTTGATTGGCATCTCTAAATTGTCCGTAGTGTGTGATTGCGTGAGTGAATGAGAGTGTGTGTGCCCTGTGATGGGTTGGCACGCCGTCCAGGGTGTATCCTGCCTTGATGCCCAATCACGCCAGAGATAGGCACAGGCTCCCCGTGACCCGAGAATAGTTCGGATAAGCGGTAGACAATGAATGAATGAATGAATGAATGAATATTAGCATAGCTAGTGATGACTTATAAACGTGTGTTATGTCCCTTCTTTTTCTCAGAAATGTGCTCTTTCAAGGACGAAACAAATTTCTCTTTCCAGCTTGGGTACGAAGCGTTGGCAGACATTTGTCAGCAAGTTTTTAGAGATCAGATTTTTTTTGGGGAAAAAAACGTTATCTTAAAGTAAAGTGATCTACAATGTCCTGGATCCATTAACATGCTGTCTCTTTTAGACGTTCACGTGGTCTAACGGTTCAAGTGTGTTTAACATTATTGGCTTTGTTACAGTTGATTAACAGACTGAGACTTATGACTGAACAATCCCCCAGCCAGCTAAACCCACCGCCGGTGCCACATTAAAGCCGTCCTGAGCCAACATGTTCAGCTTCCAGCTTTCTTAACCACAAGTGCTTTGCACACAGAAGCCACAGAAATTGTCATGATTTCCAATTAATAATTAATTATTTCAATGCATTGTCATAGCTAAAACCTAATATCTAGTTCTTTAGCATTATCATGTCATTATTTCCACATATTATCTCAGTTCTTGACTTAATATTTAACACCACACAATCTATTAATAATACTCATTTATTGAACACAAGTTTATAATTCTTATTGTATATGCTGTTTCCCAGTAAGGCAGATGTTTCTTTAGTGGAATATACATGAAATACAGTAATTAATAATGTATTCAAATTTCATTCAGTTAGAGTTAAGGTTTTGACTCCTGACTCTTAAAATGTTGAAATTCTGTAGTGGTCATAGCATTATATAACGACCATTTGGACTGTTTAGCTCAGGGCATCTGTAATAAACACATGGTTGTCACTGTGATTAAGGAAACAGACAGTTTAATGCTCATTTTTATTTAAAAAAACAAACAAACAACAAAACAAAACATGGATGCCGGGCTTCGTTTAGGCCTCTTTATATTAATGTGCTATATTGTTAACATATATAACATATTATACTGTAAATATGAGCAGGTAAATATAACAGAGTAAATGTACACATCCCTAGATATTCTGTTGTTCCTCTCAGTGATGATGCTTTGCAGGTCTCACACATGACTGACTAATATATGACCACACACACACACACAAATGACAAATGAAATCAAAAGGGTTCAAGGCCAGCGTGTGTGTGTGTGCTTGTGTATGTGTGGTCATATATTAGTCAGTCATGTGTGTGATGGTGACCAGACACTTGGCCTAGTGTCCCTGACCTTTTGTCAAGCTGACAAACAAATGGTGAACACCACTCACCCTTATTAATCCTTTCCCTGGCTGTATGTTAAATCTGTTTGTGTGTGTGTGTGTGTGTGTGTGTGTGTGTGTGTGTGTGTGTGTGTGTGTGTGTGTGTGTGTGTGTGTGTGTGTATGTGTGTTTGACAGGAACTGTACCAATTTCCTGAACTGTGCGTTACCATTCAGACCAGACTTGGAGCATTGCTAAGGGCTTGAGATAATAGTCATGGAAAAGTACCTTTAATACCGCATTGGGGTTGTGAAACCAGATCGACAAATGACTTTTGCTTTCATTATTTATCAGTAATTGCATAGGAAAATACCCTCAAATAGAAATATTGCATCGATGTAGTTCATGTTGGGAGAAAAAAAGTAGAATCTGATCCAGGATTGTTCAAGTACAACTTGAGGGTCAGGCATCTCAAATTTTCCTGAGCCTTTGGAGATTTTATTGTCACGAGGGCTATCATTAGATCTTTGACCTAGACCATGACTTTCAATCTTGATTACATTGCTGAATGATTTGCAGTAGCATGGCAGTTTGTGAAACTCCTCACAGCGTGACACACTGTTAATCACATGGTTTATTCTACACAGGAAAATGAATCTTCATTTTAAGTATTTGAAACAACTTTTTGTTTATGTAGTTATGTAGTTTTGTTATTTATTCATATAAATGCAGCAGCCTCTTGACTTATAATAAGCTTAACTGCCTCGGAAAGCTCAATTGTTCGACAGTTTAATGATCATTAACTTGGCTCTTCTACTTTTTTAATATGTGCCACGGTTGGAAAATCAGCATTTTTACTTGAATAAATGTGATAAGAATCAGGCCATTGCTCTTAGCATGATTATGATGTACTACATCACCTATAATTGGCTAATAAATTTGTTTGTATCTAACTCCAGTCTTGGAGAAATAAATTTCAGCACAGTGTGGTTGAAAGGGTTAAATCTATGAATTCATCAGTTCCTTAAACTGATCTCAGTCAGTCTTGGATTTTATAATTCTGTTGTCAATCACAGTAAAACGTGACAGATTAATCCCTGAAATCTGTTGTGCATGTTATCCGTTTCCTCCTTAAATATTTTTTTTCATTTTTGTTTTTCATAAACTAGCTACACTGTTTTGTTAGCCGTCGTTTAGCTGCTAACCAAAATCAAACGATGTGGTACATTATCGTGCTTCATAAAGTTTTCCCATATTGTGTTATGATATTTTTGCAATCCTCTAAATTTTGGATTCAGTAAAATATATCAAAAGGATCAGAAGCATTCAGCAGTTCTTTAGCAAGAGATTCATCTTCTAATAACTCCCGTCATTTCTTCTAATAAGAAAATACCTACAGCAGCGGGAAAGGGGAATAGTATAGAAAAAACTGCTGAGGAATCAAAACTTCAGGTTCCTTATTTTTCTTTAAGTATCTACTATGTACATTTCTATATTCATTACTACAGATTGACAACCAATCAAAGTTCAAATTAAAAATGTATTATTTCTTCAAGCATTACTTCACTTTAAACATTAAAGCTAAGAGCAAGAACCCAAAGCTCCAGAAAGCAGGTTTAGAATTAGCGTCGATCTTATTAAAAGCGTGCTACATTGATGATGCAAGGCTTTAGAAAGTCATGTTCAGAAATGAGCATCCCTTTCCTGGTGTAAAGTATGCTGAATGAGGAGTGTTCATTTAAAGGTTATGACATTTCTTCTGCTGATTACACACATGCTTTTTAAAAACTGTTGTTAAATGCAGGTTGAACTCTGCTTAACTTAACATTTTCATGGTTGCCCTCAGAATGTAAGGTTTCAAGGGAATTGATATGGATTTTGTCTTGCTCCGTGTATTTGAAATAGAATTTTTTTAATTTTCATCAGTCTTTTTCTTTTGACTGAGAGAATCCACTGTGCAGGTATATTTTTGTTCCCAAAGGTACAGTGTAAGCACACGTTGAAAGATCCATATGGGGGTTAATATTTTTGCTAGCATGGTTGAGTGGTTTTCCCTCGACATAGCATGCTGAGTGTGCTAAATTAGCTGGATTTCCGCTAATCCATGGCTCTAGGGTTGGATTCTTTTTTCCCCCCTCCACACAATGCATCCCTTTTTCTTTTCATTTGGGTCGAATTTCCCCAATAGATCACACTATACCTAGTGGATATCCAAAACTGACCATACTGCAGAACATGCCTTCATGCAGTTGGTGTCTGTATCTCTATGAAGCTAGAGATGGACACCAGTTTTGTACTCAATACCTCAGCTTTGACCTTCTAAAGGACACAGTGTCTGACTCTGACATTCGCTGTGCTGACTGTGTGGAAATGCCAATGTCGAGTCAACACGCTCAGCTGGCAGATTTAGACACTGGTTCTGGCAAATCTGGCCCAGGTTGGCATGTAACTACAGTTACATGAGCACCGGAGAACGGTCAAGGACAGTATGAAACACTTCATTAAACATCTAGTGCGCATTCACACAAATGCCAAGATGTAGTATCTGCAATAAATACTCTCATGATATGGCACTTATTCTCTAGAAACATTTTTCTGAGCCAAGGCAGGTTCTGAAGGACAAGGAACCCTATCGGTTAGCTAGTATAAACGTAACCTAACTTACTGGGGTGCGAAATCCCTGGATAACCTATACCAACAAAGTCATGTAGAGCAGGACTCAGCTGCTTAATGATTACTGCCAGATGTGTACAGCACTAGACAGCTTATTGAAGCATATGTGTCATGAAAAAAAAGGATGTGGTAGCTTAGTGGTTAAGGTGTTGGACTACTGATTGGAAGGTTGTTCGAATCCATCAAGCTGCCACTGCTGGGCCTCTGAGCAAGGCTCTTAACCCTCAATTGCTCAGTTGCATAGAAAATGAGATAAATTCTAAGTCGCTCTTGATAAGGGAGTCTGCCAAATGTAAATAAGTGCACAGATCCACAGACATGAACCAGTCCTGTGTCTGTACAGCTTGACCTACATCTGTTTTTTATATTTATATATATATATATATATATATATATATATATATATATATTATATATATATATATATATATATATATATGTAATATATATATATATATGTGTGTGTGTGTATGTAATCATCTTATCTCAGATTCTCTTTGCCAGTTGCTATCCTGTTGTTTCCCACAGCCCGTGGCGGTTCAGAGAGAGGACCTGCACTGGTGCCACCGAGACTGTACATGGGCATTCAATAGGGCAGCATTGTGTACAGCAATTGAATACATGTGTATGCATGTCTTTTGTTACCTGCCTGGGACACCATTCATGGCCTCTGAGAACAGGTGTGTTCAAATTAAATGGCAGTTACATTTACAATTCTATATTTCTTTGTATGCTACAACTCTAGTAGTTTGTTAGTGCATTGACTCTGTCAGCTTCAAGCTGAAATTTATGTTCGGCTTATTCACAACGTTTTCTTTTATTAGCACACCTTTACTTGACTATGTGAAACAGCAGGCATGTCTCTGTGCTGTGTGTTGTGTTGTGTTGTGTTGTGTTGTGTCGTGTCGTGGGAGTGGCCATCATTCCTATTCATTTCTCATTGCGAACTGCTGCTGTTGTTGGATGTCTGATGCCTTTGGCAATTTCCTAATTA
Organism: Hemibagrus guttatus; assembly: GCA_033459395.1. Lineage (NCBI taxonomy): Eukaryota > Metazoa > Chordata > Actinopteri > Siluriformes > Bagridae > Hemibagrus > Hemibagrus guttatus. Next base: position 10,371,920 of record JAUCMX010000027.1, read on the forward strand.
ATTTCCTAACAGCCTTGGTCTCTGTCTAGCCTTGCAGCAAGCCTTTTACAGTTCTTTTACAGCAGAAACAAAAACAGACAATAGAACAAAGATATGCCACCTAAATACAGGTTTTTGCCATTATGAGAAACCGGACAAGTGTTATTTTTGATGTAAATCTACTGTGCTAGTGTGTGACAGAATGCTTGAAAAGAAAAAGAGCTGTGTTATTTCTGATGAAGGAAAACGGAAGTTTGTGGCATTAACAAGGGTGTAGGTGAGGTGTGTTTGTGGTATGGGGGTTGTGAGGGGTGCTAGAGTATATGAAAGAATGTTAGTCAGGTTGTTGCAGGGCAGAAAGGTTTAAGCAATAGGCTCTCTGCTTGCTGTCACTGGCCTATCTGGCTCGCTATCACTCATTCGTTCATACTCGCACACACCCTAACCTTAACCTCAGTAACCAAATGAAAACCTTTTAACTCTTTTAAATTAAAGATGCCACATGGGATTCAGATATTCCTATTTGGTCCCTGCTAAGATATGAAAGCTTACGAATGCACACGTAGACACACACACATACACAAAGCGTGGACACATCACCCTGATCTGAAATGACATCCAAGCTCTCCAAAGCTTGCAGACTCTACTACTTACGACAAATAACCTGCCTCTGTTAACGGATTCACAGCTGCTGTGAATGATCAAGATGTCAGCGTCACATTGATTTAAGAGTCGACTCCAGTAAGTACAAGCTTGTGCCGTAGACAAAACAAAAAAACTTTATACAAGTGATAAAATTCACGAACTTGCACAAAATCCTGTCACAAATGCAGCACCCTATTTTCCAGAGCTTGCGAGTTTCAATCCCAATGATGACAGAGCCATCTGTGGGCAAAGAGCCTGTACTCTCGGGGTGGAAGCGATGACATTCCTCTCTCTCCTGCCAATCTTGTATCATGTTTGCTCAAGATGGCCGTATAGTCTTCCTCGAAGCAAGCACAGTAGTTAGCATACATTCTACATTTTACTCTAATAGCAGCGATCTAGAACCAGGTTCTTCAGCCAGGCTGAATTCATGCTAGCTCGTCTGTGTTTCTATGGCCCTGTATTCATTTTAGAAAACCATATTTCCATCAAATCCAATTAATGCATTATGAGGTTCAGCGTTTTTAAGGCTTTTTTAATAACTGCGTATACACAGTAGGTCCTGAATCTAAATCTCAACGTAAAACACATGCTTCCACTACTTTTCTTTCTTAGCCCACTCCATTCGTTTTGTAGTTCCTGCTTACCTGCCAAGCATGAAATGAGGACTGGCTTGATGTATATCACCTACCTGGGGTGCAGATTAGAAATTCATTATAAGCCTCTGGTGTATGAATCTGTAGACGGCAAGCCTGGAGCTTTCCACTCTGTCTTCCACACTCAGTGAGCCATCAGCAGAACTGCTACACTGGAGGTAATTAGCCTCTGCAGTGCTGCATCAAATACTTATTAGTGCATAATGTTGGTGTCTGGATACAGCGAGAGTAGAAGCCTTTCTCCTTCGAGACTCCTTGTAGAGTGGTTTATTCTGGTGGTTCATTGTAGAAGGTGTGAGTCATGTTGTCAGAAACGTAACGCAGTCTGGCCCTGTCAAGAGGAAGCGTTTGGTCGACATCTCCACTTTGCACGTCATAGCTGTAATCTTGAATTGTCAAAGCATTACAGTGGTCATTGGCCTCGAGCCTTCTGGCTTCGACTGTAAAAGAACAAAATGGCTCTGATGGGATTGTCAATACACACACTCTTTGTTTATTCTGGTTTGCCGACCGCGTATGTTTGAGTCTTGGCCGGCTGCATTGGTTGCTGCATTGATCGAGTTTGGGGGTCGGAAATCAGAATAAGATCTCTAATCAGCCGGCATGCACTGGCTTATGTCCAGAGGCATCATTAGAGGACCTCTAATAAGAGAGCTTCTCCCAGGGTGGATTGGTGGGGGAATGGGGCAAAGACTAATGTGTAACAAAGGAATTGGTGAAGAAATCTGATCTTGAGTAATTAGTTTCCTGAACAGAGCAAAACAAAACACAAACCAATGCATCTTCATGTTTCCAAATACACATTCACCTTGCAGTCGAACACGTGCAATATACTAGCAATGTAAGTGTTGTGTTTGTACTATAAGGCGAGGGGATTCACGAGTTGTTTGTGTGCACTTACTGAGCGCTGCAGTCTCTTTCACAGATCTGATGAGCTCATTTCCTCCTTCACTTGATGTACTTGAGAGGAGAAGGCTTCAGAAGATCTTAAAGGAGAACAGCAAAATGATTTCCTTCTGCTTATTTTTCCAACAGTTGGCCATCTGCTAATATTAACAGCCATCAAGTTTAGAAATCAATGACGTTGTTCAGTTTTGAAACTTAAAACAAAACCTAAAAATTGATTAGACTTGAAGGTGAAAAAATAAACTAGCATACGATACTGATGCAGTTTGTGAACATGAAAGGATTGTGCAACAGGGTTTTGGTGGTGGAAGCACTTCTTGTAGAGCCAAACACAATAATGATGGATAAATTTCCATGTAATCAGAGCCTTTCCCTGGAAATAGTCTCGCAGAATATCAGAATGTCTGTATTTGTAAAAGCAGTGCACAGACATGTGAGCGTTGGAGATATGGTGTCTAACTTGATGTTGGCTTAAACCAAATCACAGCTTAAGTGATTTCCAGATCTTATGTATTTAACTGCGACGCATTAAATTTTCTGCATCTTAGGCACACATTTAGAATTCAAATAAAAGTACTGCGCAAATGTATAATAAAGGGACAATTTGTTGTACATTTTTTTACTGCATAGGCAAAGAAAACATGCTGAACAAAAAAGTGCAATGAATAACAGGAGCAATAAAACAGTTTATGATCAAATAAAACTTGTAGTTTATGCCTACAACTTTTCCCATTTTTACCACTTCTGAGTGAAACCACCTGTTTATGACCAAACAGAACAATACATAACACTTCTCTGTCACTCTAGTTTGTTGTGAAGATTATGTTAAAAAGTACCTGTGCTTTAGTTCCCAAAGGGTTAGTGATTCATTTTAGTGTACTGTTCTGTTTTATCTAAACAGTGTAAAGTTGCTTTCGGCTGCTCCCTGTTCGGGGTCGCCACATCGGACCAATTGGTCCGCACGACAACTTGGCACAGGTTTTACGCCGGATGCCCTTCCTGACGCAACCCTCCCATTTTTCCAGGCTTGGGACCGGCACTGCATCCAGTGGCTGGGGTTTGGGCATTGGCTGGGAATTGAACCCGGGCCTTCCACATGGTAGGCGAGAAACCTACCACTGAGCCACCAATGCCCTGTTTTATCTAAACAGTGTAATGGCCTTTAAATGCATTTAGTCCACTCTGCTGTGTTTATTCAGTGTGAATTGATGTCCTTTGATAATGCCTGGTGTGAGTTGTGTTGCTGTAGCTTACAGTCACCAGTGCAGCTGTTTCAGCCATATACACAAGAATTCTATAATGAATTTGTATTGTTTGTTCATTTCTCCTGGACCCACAGTCTGTCCTGGAAACAATGCAGACCCATTCTTCCACTCAATCATACCTAGGGGCAATTTAGCATAATCAGTGCATCTACTGTATAGTGAGAAGTAACCAGGGAACTCGGGGGAAACCCAAACGGTTACAAGTAACAAGAGCATTAGTACTGAACTGAGAACCCTAGCGGTGTGAGGCGCTACTCTCTGCACCACTGCGCTAGCTGCTTCTGAGACTTTATTTTTGTTGGTTAATGTTTTCACCTACAGGAAAATGAAACGTTGGTGCTTTCTGAGATTTTCTACTCTTCATGAT
>JAUCMX010000027.1:10380737-10523237 GCA_033459395.1 Hemibagrus guttatus
CAGTAGGATGAATCATAAATCATGACATTTGTAGGCCTTTTATCCTGTTGTATGAATCACTCCAGAAACACTTGAGCTCCTTTTGTCCTGCTCCCTGGCTGGCAGCAGCAATGCATGGGGCAAAGCATTGGTTACATTCTGACATGAGCTTTGAAACTCATTTCAAAGTATCTTTTATATTGATGAAATAATACAACACAAAGTTGTGATCTCTTTATTGAAATGCTGCAGAGCTCTGAAGTCCTCTATATGAAATTTTCCCCAAACCTGCTTTTGATTGGATTTTAAACTTTAAAAGTATTTTAAAGCATTGTTGTTTCCCCCCCCCCGCCATGTGTTGAACAAACTGCTTTGCTTAATCTTCATTTTTGTTCCATGTAAAGCAATACAGAAAAGAAAATCATTAAAAAAAGATTATTCTTCGTGGATAATCAAGCCAAATGTTCACTTTAGCCTCTTGCACACCTTTTACAGGATTTTAATTGCTTAATATGAGGCGGTTAGTTTCCGGATGATTAGAGAAAGAAGCCGAATTGCTGTGAAATGCAGACAAAGGGAGATGTAAATGAAATCAGAAGAGTGAAATTAAGTTTGACTGGAGGCTTCACAATTCTCCAGTGTCTCATTACGCAGTCGCATATTTGATATAACGGCTGAGTGAAATGGGATTTGATTATTCAGAGTTACACACACTTGGGCAGGTCTGTTGGAGTGAAAGCCTAGAGGGTCAGGATCACTTAACACGGCTTGATTGAGGAGCTCTGCATGGGTTGCTGTTAGAAGGTTTTCTATTGCTGTTGTGAGAGATATATTCTTTAATCTTTTTTTTTTTTTTTTTGTACCACCCCAAGGAGTCCCTGGGAGGGATCCCCCCCAGAACAGTAAACAGTTTGTATTTAATGTTTCTTTTATAAGTACTATCTGCATATTATTCATCTGCATAATATCATATAAGCTTTAATATAATCTCTTTATTTTGCCAAGTATGTTACACGTATGAGGACTGGACAATTAATCATGTTTAAGAAAATAGTTGTATGGAAAAAAGTTTAATATTGTTACTACCCCGATTCGAGCCCAGGGGTGGCTCAATGGGCTCAGCAATGGGTTGCGTACCAATGTGAAGGGTAGAGTGACCAGCTGGGCTTGTAAACAACACAAAGGAGTCCACAACCACAGTGTGCAGAAATTAACTGTAGGTGATACCAGTCCACTAGTTATCACCATTGCTATTATTTTAAGGTGTAGGTAAAGGAAACAGGTGAGTCAAGTTAATCTGCAGTCACTCAAGGAGCTCAGGACAGCAAGAGTCCGATCTCTTTAGGAAAGAAGTTCTTGAAGCTTGCTGGATAGTGCAGGAATTTGTACGCCTGAGGATGTCATGAAGCAGTAATCATTTAAGAGGCACGCTGGTTCATTCTCGGAAGTTACTCTTCTCTACTCCTGCCTAAGGTTCTGACGGAGTAAACAGCCAGTCATGGGTAATGGGACAGATGGGCCAGAGCGATATTTCCATGATTTCCCATGCATCCTCAGCACTGCTGCAACTCTTATTAACACACCCGTTTAGTGCCAGTTATTTCTGCTGATTAATACACGGTAGTGCGTAACATGGCAACAGCTGACCATTAATTTTCATGTACATGTAATTTTCGGCTCCACATAGAGCCATGATTTCGACAAAGCAACAACAGCAGACAACGGGATCATTTGAGGTTTTTTTTTTTTTTCACTTTTCCATTTCTCCTAATTTGGTAATTTCTCAGTTTCCAACTGCTAGAACACTCTTGTATCACACACAGGAGCTACTTAAGATGTTAGGAAGGTGATGTCTAGCATGTGTTTTCTTCGAGACATGTGAAACCTTTTTCAAAGTACTACTTTTGCTGCTGAAATGTCTCAGTGAAAGAGAAGTGCTCTTAGACCTCTTCTACATACAAGAGCTCATGAGAGAGTATGCCATCTCTCCTAACAGCGAGCATGGTAGTTGTGCTTTACATGACTCTCAGACTTGAGAATGAATGCAGACTTGAGAATGAATGCATGTGACATCATCAGTATTCAGGTTGCAATCTCCTGATGATATGATGTACAATTTTCTGTTGTGCCTCACTGGAACCGTAGAATTGAGATTTTTTTTGGTCAATTCTATGACCGTTAAGTATGACACAGGGAAGTGACGAATCCTATGTCCTATATGTGGCATATGAGGTCTGACATTTTTTATAATTTCTCCACTTCCTAGCTGCAGTTAGTTCCTGTTTACTGCTTGATATGTTTGGCAAAAAGGAAGAGAAACTTGTATCCAAGTGACATTGAATGTGTATGAAGACATTATGAAGAAATATGAAGCTTGGAAGGAAGTAACAGATTGCGTTGCGAGTCTGCTAATGAGGCTAGTATGAAGCCTAGCACAGAACAATACACACAACCAGTTTTCACTCTGCTTCTAAAGCTATCTAATTAAACACACTTATCAGTGTATAGCTATCTCCTCTGGAATTAAAAAAAAATGTCGACAAGAAAAAAATGAATGTTATGTCACTTGCACATGCCTTGGAAGCCAGCGTTCCTGCTTCACTCTAAATCTGAGCATTTAATTACGACTGGACCATGGGTGCTAACAACTCCTCACTTGTAGGTCTATCATCGTAGGTCTGTCAGTCTGAACAAGTGTCCTTTTCCTGTGCATGTAAGAGGAATTGGCTAAACCTGAGCAAATTCGTAGCTAGACCTAATCCAGAGGCATGCCAAACATTTTCCAGACCTGAAATGAAGAAAGGTGTAGGGAAAATTTCATGTGTCTAATATATTAGGCCTAGTTACTTTTTTTTTTTTTTTTTCTTGCAGCGCTAAGCAGAGTGAACATTGACTGCACTGTTATTTTAGAAACACAAGCAGGGAGTCACTAACCCTCAACTGACTGAAAATAATTTATGGGAAACATTACTTCTGTTGTTTTGGTTTATTGGGTTATATTTAGCCTTCGAGACTCCAAAAAGTTGATCATACTACACTCTACTATACAAGGGCTGAGGATAGATATAGAAAGTTTATTTCGGAGGCGTAAGTAGGTTTACATGCTAGGCTTGTGCATTTTTTTTTACCTCCTTGATTTAATCATCAGCAAAATGAGCATTTTCACCTTTCCATGTTTGAGGAGAGTAAGGGAGGGTGTAATATTATTCCCAGCTGTGCAGTCAGGAGCTGCTTGCTAGCAGAAACCGTCACAATTATTGAGTGATTCTGCAGTAAACAGTAAACAAACAAACAAAAAAAAACAACATTAAAAACACAGTACATTACTCAAGCATAAACCTTTTTGTCTAATGTCTACATGGTCGACATTTTCACTCATCTGCTGCGAGTGTGAAAGTGTCTGAGCAACTATGCTTATGGTGTTTGAATCTTTGTTCCTTTTTTCTCTTCTTTCCTTTTTTTTTACCTTTCGTTTCCTAATGGTACTTTTTCATTTCTTAATATATAACTGTACGCTACTCGAATGTCAGCCAAGTCAAACATACACCATTAGATTTTATTTCACAGTCATTAATGAAACATTCTTCATTTGCCGTAAGAGAAGAGCAAACACCGGCCCAGTCAAGAACATACGAAGGGTACTACTAATAGATCTAGTAATGCAATATAATCAGAGGAAATTCCACTGGATATCGTGGCAGCGTAAAATTGTGTAGGGACAAATTGTGCAAATCATTATATCACACAAGATTTTACATAATGCATTCGCTACTAGCACCAAAACGACAGAAAATCCACAACACCTCTGAGGGATCATCTGCTTGGAACACTTAAGCGCCTGCCTTCTGTGACGATGAATATTTTATACTGAAGCATACTCGGGGAAATTCAGCTACTCATACTTGGTGTAAACAAGTGCCGCTGGTTTAAAGAATACTCGGTGCTTAATATGATAAGCTTCTGTAGTGATTAGTAGGTTATGAGTTCAGATCCTAAGGCTGCTTGTGAACTGTGCTTGAACTAGACTCATAAACCCGAGCTGTTCAAGGATGCTTGGTTTTTAATAGTGTCAAATATCAGCTGTGCATCAAGATGGAAATGTAAATATGCCTCATACAGTAGGTTTGGTAGTCGGCGGACCTCCTTCTGAGCTGCCCACATTTTTATTGAATGAATAATTCTGTGTCCTGTCTTGAGTGTTGGACCTTCTTCCTCTACCCCTCACCGTGACAAGCCTGCTCAGAAGTAATCAGCTGCCAGAAGCCAAGAGCTGACAGAATGAGCTTCTAATCCTATCGGCAGGCCAGGCGCTGATAAATGGCTGTGGATGCAGGGCAGGCATTCATGGGACACTAAAGCTCTGCTCCAGCAGCTTCTCTGTAATTCAGCTCCAGCCTCAGGCACACTGCCCCGACTGTGTCGTTACCTATGCAAAGCAATATTCAGATTTTTTTAATCTCAGGTAAATTAAACATTTAAACAAAATTGACTTCGGAGAGCAGAACCCCAAGGCATAGATTGCTATTAAAATAAAGGCTGGATAAAAAATATAATGGTATTCTTGCACAAAAATGTCTCAGAAAGAAAGAGTATCTGTCTTATTATAGAAAGTACACCAAGCTTTCACATTCTCAGAACTATTAAAGAATTATTACATCTAATTACCTGTAATTTATAAATATCAGGGGTGGACAGATTATAGACGAATATAGCATTCATCTGGACAGCCAGCTTTTTTTTTTTTTTTATAATATTTAACCTAGCTTTTGAGGGGGGGCACGGTGGCTTGGTGGTTAGCACGTTTGCCTCACACCTCCAGGGTTAGGGGTTTGATTCCCGCCTCTGCCATGTGTGTGTGGAGTTTGCATGTTCTCCCCGTGCCTCGGGTTTCCTCCGGGTACTCCGGTTTCCTCAACCCAGTCCAAAGACATGCATTGTAGGTTGATTGGCATCTCTAAATTGTCCGTAGTGTGTGACTGCGTGAGTGAATGAGAGTGTGTGTGTGTGCCCTGTGATGGGTTGGCACTCCGTCCAGGGTGTATCCTGCCTTGATGTCCAATGACGCCTGAGATCAGGCACAGGCTCCCCGTGACCCGAGAATAGATCGGATAAGCGGCAGACAATGAATGAATGAACCTAGCTTTTGGTGTATGGAAGTATAATAGTGCCAAAATTCTTGAAATTGAAATAGCATATTGAGTCACATGAACTGAATAAAAACTTGTCACAAAAAAGAAGTTTGAATTTTTCTGCTTTACAATTTGATCTGAATGAAAAAAACCTTACAGCATTTACAAAAAAATACAATCCTCACAAATTCAGGTTGAAAAAATTCAAGTATTAAAATTCAGGTTGAAAAAATTCAGGCTTTAATATTCAACTCGACAAAATGCGAGCCTTCAAATTCAGGTCAACAAATTCAGGTAAAAAAAAATACAGGTCTTAACATCCGGGCTATTACAGGAAGAGCAATGGATTGCCGATTTCTCGAGGATGCAGGGTGCACACAGGAAAGTGTGCATCCTGCTCCCTGTGCAGTTTACTTCGCGGGGAACCACTTGCCAATTAGTGTTATTAATTAACAGGGCAGTATGAGTTAATTTAGTATACTGTTGAATTTTCTTGTCTTTTTTGTGTAAAATAACTCATACTGCCCTGCTAATTAATAAAACTAATCGACAGGTGGTTCCTCGTGAAGTAAACTGCGCAGGGAGCAGGATACACACTTTAAAGTGCACTGCGACACGGGCCCGAGAAATCGTCAATCCTTTGCTCTTCCTGTAATAGCCCGGATGTTAAGACCTGAATTTGTCGACCTGAATTTCAAGGCTAGCATTTTGTCGAGCTGAATATTAATGCCTGGATTTTTTTCAACCTGAATTTTAATGCCTGGATTTTTTCAACCTGAATTTGTGAGGTTGAAAAAATAATGAAGATTGTGTATTTTTTTTTTTTTTTTTTTTTTTTTTTTTTTGTAAATGCTGTAAGGTTTTTTTTTCATTCAGATCACATTGCAAAGCAGAAAAAGTCAAACTTCTTTTTTTTGTGACAAGTTTTTATTCAGCTCATGTGATTCAATATGCTATTTTAATTTCAGGAATTTTGGCACTATTATACTTCCATATTGGTGTATCATCTTGAGGAAGAAAATTATTGTTTTTTTATTTGGACTGATAGCAATGACACCTTTTGTTAACTGACATTTCTTTTGTCATTCTTTTGCTCTTGTTGTGTTTTCCAACTTTCTATCCAAAACCTGGTTACGCTTGAAAAAAAAGGGCCGTTTTTTTATTTTTTTTGTACAGTTGACACAATCCAAACTAATTTGGCTCTGTTGCCGTTCCCCCGTCATCATCACTTGTTTTTCCAGTGCATTTAAAAAGTTCCGTTCCACTTATTTTTGTCCTAGCACTGACCACAATCTAACCCGAACATTATTTCTCCTTCCTGCCTTGCAGTTAAGTAGATGATTTGGCATGCTTAATGCTCACTAACGTGTTTGTGTGTCAGAGTGCAGACTGGTGTACCGAGCAGCTCTTGTTGAAAGCAGGCACCAATTAAAATCGAAACTGAAAGAGAATGATGCAGGGACTTCACTGGGCTTCTATATGGTCAAAAGAATGTGGACGCCTGACTACTACACCCACACGTGGTTCTTTTTTAAACTGTCATGTCAAGAAGCACACAGTTGTGCAATATGGTATATAATAAGATTTCCCTTCACTGGAACTTAAAGGCCTGAATCTGTTCCAGCATGACAAAGCAACTCTCTGAAGACCTGGCTTGCCAAAGTGGAATGGAATTTGAGTGACCTGCACAGACCCCTGATCTCAAACCCACCCAACATCTTTGGGATGAACTGCACCCCAGGCTTTGTCACAAAACATCAGTGCCTGATCTCACTAATGCTCTTGTAGCTGAATGATCACAAATCGTCACAGCTTCACTCCAAAATCTAGTGGAAAGTCTTGCCAGAAGAATGGAGCTTATTATATCAACAAGGGAAATGAGATGTTCCACAAGCATATATGATTGTGATTGTCAGTTGTCTCTGTCCATGTCTTTATGGAGCTGGCCTTGTGCACAGGGGCATTGCCATGCTGGAACTTATTTGTACCTGTTAGTTCCAGTCAAGGTCATTCAAAATGCTACAACATACAATTGTGTGCAACTGCAAGGGGAAGGTGATGGTCAGGTGTCTACATACCTTTGGCCATATAGTGTAGTTTGGTTGTTTGAGATTTTGAAATTCATTTGATTATTGATTATTCAATAATCAAATGAAATATCAAATATTTTAATAATTGAGTTTTATAAAACTCAGTGCACTCAGTGTGTCTAGGTCACTGGTGACGACTGACTGTCTGTCTGTGCCGGACCATTTTTCCTCATACACGGTCCGTGCTGAGAACCAGATGGTTCTTTAGATCTCCAGTGATCCATGCTGGAACTTCCTATCTCTACAAACTCATCCTCTTGTCAGGCGTGACTTTTACCCTGACCCTTTTCCATCATTACTGAAACATGCATGGACATCTAAAAACCTGTGACCATATGACAAGGTGATTAATGGAGGAGGTACTCTGGAAGGATGTTGCTGCTATTCAATTATTATGATACGTGTTTCCTGCTACTTCACCTAGTGAAAACAGATGTTGAACTGAAAAACCATAAAGATTAAAAAAAAAAAAAAAAACTTTTTTCATAAGAGGATTAGGCTTACATGACCAGAAAAAAAATGACATGGAGAGTGTGTTTTAAGTATCTTCATTTCGAGAGTGTTTATATTTGCTATGTACAATCAGATTGGTTTGCGAATTCTGAATTGGAAATCGCCATGGAAAACAAATTTCAGAGTAATTATTACGCCTCAGTTCCCCCTCACATTTATACATGAACTGGATCATTTTAAGTAGATTATGGTTGAAGAGAAGTAGGCCATTCCTCAGCTCAAACGCATAATGACAGTCCTGATCGATAACATTGAGACGTGGGTGCATTCATCTCTGACTGTTCTGTTTTGTTTTCACTGCACTCGATCACATCTCCTTGCCTAGAGCTGGTGAAAGCCCTTGGCCGGTGCAAGGCCTCGTGTCCTGGTCCTGACGCAGTAATGCGATCAGACATTCTGTTCAAAAATGTCACCTTTCTTTGTTGCTTGTCCAAGAAAACTTTACAAAGTGTACTCCTTAGGTTCATCCATCACAAGAGTTGGCATCTCTTAAGCCCCAGCCAAGTGACCCTCCAAGGTCTATTCTTGTTAGCATTGAAAAATAAATGGCTTGCAGTTGCAGAATACATTACAGATTTTTGAGTGTTTATGGGCAGTAGAGTTGATGCAGTGTGTAATCGGTCGGTTCTCTCACCATTAACTTTGAATTAAAATTTAAAAACAACGAATATTAATACAATAAAACACCTCCAGCTATTCTGTCAATCTGTTATTCTTTTTATCCAATCAAGACTTTGCTTAAGTCTATTTCCTACTTTTCGTGTTTGACTTCATTTCAAGAAAATGTTACAAAAAGCTCTCTCTGGACTAAATTATACCACAACAATCTCTGTTTCTCTGAACAGGGGATACGGCGGCTCTGAAAACCCTTTGGCTGTGTAATCCTCTACTGTTGTAAAACTACTACATCAGCTACTATAACATGACATTACTGACCTAAACGCAGTGCAACTACTATGGTTTGATGATTCTCAGAGATTCTTCGGTTTTTATATTGTTTATTTATTCCTCATAGCCACGTTCTTCCTTATGATAAATAATTAAGAGGCTAAAAATGATCATTTTTAGCCTCATAGCCTTCATAGCATGTGAATTTCACACAAATGACTAGTGATGTTAGAGGCTGCTGATACAACACTGTCCTGCAATTTCTCTCTGGAAGAACGCTCGTCATACAGACGCAAATTGAGTCATTCTGAAGAGCACTTTTGCTCTCCTCCCTCATTCCTTCCATTTCATTCTCTCTCGGTCAGTCCTCTGCATTCACTCAGACCAGCTCTGGCATGCAGACGGAGGGGCTGTTGGTTCTTTCCAGCTCGGCTCTCAGTACAGAGCTTCTTTGTTCACCGTGCCCACTGCCTTACCCAACACTTAATGTTTTCAGCCAGCTATTTTTGAAGCTTCTATCTTTTTTTTATACTGACATCTGTGGAACCTTTATTCCTCTAATGTAGCAATAGTTTAATGCTCACTTGACAGTTTTTTAAGTACACACACACACGCAAAGTGGCATGATGATGGTGTCCACTTTTTCCTGAGAATGAACATAATGGCTATTTATAACGCAAATGCCAAAAAATATAGAGGCAAACCCGACTACTTTCTTTTTTGAAATTTATTTTCATGCATTATTCAGGAGATTTTCAGAGTAATTAGTCAGCCTTTGATGCATTATGAGATGAACAATCCTGCCTTTTCTTTGTAACTATGTGAGATTAATCTCCCCAAATTTTTAAGAAATGTCATGGTCACAGTTAAACTTAAAAACACTCTGTGTCTGCGGAAACTAAGATCAGGATGACAGAGCACAAGCATTATCTCCAGATGTACCCATTATCTTCATTTATTAGAAAGATTCGTTATTATAATATCAGTGAACAAAACCAACTTGAAACTTTCTTTGGATTTTAATCATCGCAGCATTGCTGCATTACCTCAGTGATTCGATCCTGAGCTCGGGTTACTGTCTGTGTGGAGTTTCGCAATGTTCTCCCTGTGTCCATGTGGTGTTCCTCTGAATTCTCAGGGGATTGGCTCTGAATCTTTTGTGCTCAGAGGTACACCGATCAGCCCTAACATTAAATCCACCTGCTTAATATTGTGTATTTCTCCATTGCGTTGCTAAAACAGCTCTGACTTGTCAAGGCATGGGCTCCACCAGTCCTCTAAAGGTGTGCTGTGGTATCTGACACCAAGACGTTAGCAGCAGATCCTTTACATCTTGTAAGTTGTGGGGCCTCCATGGATAAGACTTGTTTGCCACAGATGCTCGATCAGATTGAGATCTGGGGAATTTGGAGGCCAAGTCAACACCTTGAACTCATTGTCATGTTCCTCAAACCATTCCTGAACACATTTTGCAGTATTGCCTGGTGCATTATCCTCCTGAAAGAGGACACTGCTACTTAGCCTGCAGCAATGTTTAGGTAGGTGGTACGTGTCAAAGTAACACCCACATGATTCCCCAGCACAACACTGCCCAGAGCATCACACTGCCTTGGCCAGCTTGCGTTCTTCCCATAGTGCAGCCTGGTGCCATGTCTTGTCCAGGTATGTGATGAACATGCACCTGGCTGTTCACATGATGTAAAAAACACATAATTTTCAGACCAGGCCACTTTCTTCCATTGCTCCATGGTCCAGTTCTGAAGCTCCCTTGCCCATTGTAGGAGGTGAATAGGTGCCCATGTTTCTGTCACTGTTTCATTGGCTGTCTTTCCATACTTTTAGTATGCATCAACCACTGCATACTGGGAACATCCCACAAGACCTGCTGTCCTGCCATCACAGTTTGGTCTTTGTCACTCAGATCCTTACTCTTGCCCATTACTTCTGCTTCCAACACAATAACATCAAGAACTGACCATTCACTTGGTGTCTAATATATCCCACCTCTGGAGAGGTGCCACTGTAATAAAATGATCAGCGTAATTCACTTCACCTGGAGGTTGTTTTAACGTTAAGGCTGATTGGTGTATTAGCACTGAGCTGTGATGGAGAGTAACACAGTAACTGCTGCTTAATTTCCACGGTTTGTTAATAAAGTTAATATTTGTGTTGCTAATATTTGCCGCTTAATCCTTATTTGTCTAATCTTTCTGTTTACAGTGTGCTCAACAAGACTCCACTGTTTAGTCAACATTATTCAGTTTTGGAGGACCAGTGTGTGGAGTGATGTAAGCTTTTCGGCCGATTCAACACAATAACGTTGCAGCACGATAATGAGGATGCAAATTATCCTGCTTAATGTACAAACATGAGCAGCTTATAATATGGGCCTCTGCTGGCACCTCACCCTCCCTGATCCTCATCCCAGTCCTGCTGTTTTTGCTCTAAGAAGGTGATAAGGACGCAGCAGATGAGTTCTCCATGGGTATCAGGCCTTAGGAGGTGGCTGGCATGGACTGCCATTTGTTGGCAGTGTTTGCTTCTGGGAAGAGGAGCTTTGCTTTTTTTTTCCTGTGATAGAAATCAGTTTGAAGTGCACAGGAGTCAGACTAGTCATTTCTTAGATGAAAATATGCTTTGCCAACCAATATCACTGCAGCATACTATATACTTACTATATATCATATCTGTATCATTTCATAGTTAAAGAGATTAATTTTTTTATAATTATATCCTACACATCAAGTTAAAAAAAAAATATACAAACTGAGGAACTGAGTATACTAGACTCAGGGGGAGTGTGCCTATTTCTTAATGATCTGGAAAAGACCCAACACCAGCAAAAAGCTGTAAAAGCAAAAAAAATGGCCTCATTTCGGCGCTCACAGCAGGCCTGTTCTTTATAGAGCTAACCTTTTCCAACTTCTGAGAGCTTTTTCTCTGGTGGCAATAAGGCCAATCAGCAGTCTTTATCCACTAATTATGCCTAATTGTTTTTGGAGAAACTGGATCCATTTTTGCAGATGTGCTCATTAGTGCGAAGACGTTCGAGGCCAGTGAAGCGCTTTGTCATTTCCGAACGGGTGGCACCACAATTTTACAGCAATTTAGCCTCCTTGTGTTGTTTGAGCAGAAGGTGCTTGAGCTCTGACTCATGTGGCATTCCTTTTTTTTCCCCTTTTTTTTTTTTTTTTTGTGCTGTTGTGATTACATCAGACTTTCACTCTGAGGCCCTCTGATCATAGCCGCTTGTATTTCTCGGGGTTGTTGCCATGGAAACATGCCTCCGCAGGGCTTTTTGTGGAGTAGTGTGGTAAGCTTAACAGTTTTTAGATCAAATCAGTTAAGTCTTTTGGATAACCGAACTGGATAATATCACAGTGTCAGTGATGTCTACAGTAATGCTGTGTTTTGTCTCCCTTCTGGCCCTGTGTGTGTTTTTCCACTCCATGGCTCGTTGGGTTCTTTTCATCCTTTCATATGTTGTTTCGTGGTTTGATGTTGTCCTTTAAGATATTTGCAAAAGTTTCCATGATATGCTCCGAGTCAAGCTTTCATATCCTTTGTTATATAATGTTTTTTTTCTACACTTAAACTCTGTATCCAGAGTTAAATGTGTATAGTGATGATTTAATATTGGACACAACTGTGAATTTAATATTACACACAGATTGCACACAGCTGTATTCTGACCTAACGGGTAACTCCAGCCTTTTGAGTTGATATGAGTTGCATGTGAGTACATATGAGTTGCGTGTGGGTAAATATAAATTGCGTGTGAGTAAAACGGAGTGTTTTACTTCGTTATGTGAACCGACCTTAGAACTACTGACCACAACATACTGAGAGAACAATATACACTGAAAAAAATGATGGCTTTGCTATTGAGGCAAATATTTAGATACACAAATGTTATTCTGTTGATTCATAGTACTATTCCTGTAAAGTCCACAAAAATTTTCCCCACCAAATTCATGAAAGATCTTAAAGTGAGCCATAAGTGTAGCAGTGCTCAGTCAGCTTATCCTTCAAACCATGAGCATGTTATCGGGACAATAGAGCACATTTAATAAACAAAAACATTGACATTCTTATAACCTAAAGTAGCAAATTCAAAGCATTATATAGTCGCAGGACAGCCTGTGGACGTCTCGTGATTTCAGATATCTTGTTGCTTCATCGGAGTAACCATAGCAGCACCATAAAAATTAAACAAATAAAAATATGCAAAATAACTGAACTGAATGCCGGCTAAGTTACGCATACATTGGTGAGCTTGTTCGCGTCAGTGAAAATCCAACTGAAGCGATTTTTTTTTTTTCCGTCAGTGAAAGCTGTTTCAAAAGCGTCAACCCATGATACCAACGTTGCCTTCGCCATGCGTTCAAAAGCTAGGTGATTTTTCGCATGTTTTTTTTGTTGACAGATTGGTGGCATGGGTGGTCAGTTCTATTTTTAGCCCAAGCTTGGTGGCATGACTTCCTGTTGGAATGCTTGGCTTGGGTCAGTTCTTTGTAAGCAGCCATACAGTTTACATACGCTTCGTATTGGTGATATTGGTCATATTTTGGGGTGACTGAAACAGATTATCTGCATTTACATTATTCCTTATGGGAAAATTTGTTTCGCAATACAAATTTTCGCCTTAAGATCTCGCCTCCAGAACGACTTAAATTCCTATGCCGAGCTTCCACTGTAGTAATAAGTTGATGCTGAACACACACTGTCCTGTTATTGACGTTGAGGAACACAGCATTGAAAAACCATCAGCTGTTTTAGAAAAGGCAATGACTTAAAAGGGAGCACTAGTTTAGGGGTCTTCACAGTTTGAATGCAGATCCAGCAGCATATTGGCTGGAAGAAATGCTCTGCTGAGGCTGCAGTTCAGCGACTCTAGTTTTCTAACTGTGGAACATTGCTGCCTGTTGAGGGCAATTACATGCAATTATGTAAATGATTGTACTGAAGGCAGCTGATCGGAAAAAAAGACTAGCTACAGGGCTGGAGACATTAGCCCAGATTTACATATTATGACAGATTTTCTTCCCCTTTTATTTATTCTCTCTAATACAATTAGAAAACGGCAGAGAAGTATGTTGTTTGTTCTTCCCCCATGACGTTCGTTAAAACTGGTTACATGAAGCCCCATGATGAAACAAAATGTAATCACAGATATAACAAATTATGAGGAGACTGCTGTTATTGTGTTGTTAATCCAGAACTTTGTCAAACTGTGTATATTTAGAGGTACACACTATCTGACTGTTATGATATTTAATCACTGGAAGTGTTTTGTTTTACTTTTACGGTGTTGCATAACACCGATTTAGGAGTGAGCCAGAATGCAGTTCTTTATAGATGTAACTTGTGATGTAACACTGATTCATACAAAGCTTCTGCTTCTTTGAGTTATTACTTTTGCATGAGTTTACATGAAGGGATCGGTTTCTCTCCGTGTATACACTTCACACAAATTATGAACCACAGCCGTCTCTGTCCCCTCCCTTTATCTGTATCTGTGTCTTAATATATTTCTTCTGACTGTGAGACTAGGCACAGCAAGGCTTCAAAGCTTCAGATTGCTGCTGTGGAGGATTATAGAGTCAGTCAACAGCTCAAACCCACCGCCTGTGGCACACAACCCACCCTCGAGCGGGGAGACAGCTTTCTTAGACCCTTTGGCATCAGTTCAGAAAGATGAATTTCGCACTTTTAGCGCTGTTACACAGGATTTATGTAGTTCTAAAAATACAGCAGATTAACTGTGCTCAAATGATTAGAGGCTTAGACGGCAGCTGATAGTGCAGTTATTAAATAGAGATGAGAATCTCAGAGGACTGATTTGATGTTGATTCACGGTGCCACAGTGCGATTTTAAAGCCATTGTTTATTCACATAGATGCATCTGGGGTTTATATTTCTATTAGTGATGCCACTAATCTGATACCACAAACAAACAAAGAAAAAAGGGAACAAAACGGCTGATTGGATACCAGAGCGGTGAAAGAAAATGACCCAATCCAAAAAACTGGAATTGTATTATTTATTTATTCTTTTTTTCAGTACAAAATCTTTAAGACGATTTATTTTCAAATGCAGTTTTGTAAATGAGTTTGACAGCCCTAGCATGTCATTTGTATTTCTGTTAGAAATATGGGTCCTGTCACATTGTTCTATAAAGGCAAGTGATTTAAATGGTCAAAAAAAAGAAAAAAAAAAAAAATGTAAATCTGTATCTGTTTTTTCTCTTTCCCTTTTTTTCCCTTAATCTTCTCTGAGCGCAGGAGGTAATCCTGCTTGTGTACGTGTTCAAATGAAGATGTTGCTGACGAGCGCAGGAGCCGCTGTGCTTTTCATCTCGTTCTGTGGTTAATTTTCTCCTCCATGTTTTTTAATGGTTTTTCTTAGTCTCAAGGTTATAATCAGAGAGAAAGGATCAAACTTATTCAGCACAACAGTAGGTAGGCCAATTATAGAGGGTTTGGAAATCCACGGTTCTGATTGGACCTGGGGGGTCGGGTGGTGGGTTGGGGGGGTCGGGTGGTGGGTTGGGGGGGTCGGGGGCGGTTGGTTGGGGTTAAGGGAGGTGTATTAGAGGGAACTAAATTAAAGTTATGTGTGTGGGAGCGAAAGAAATAATTGCAGATGTTGCACAGTTTTATGAGCCTCTTAGTCTTGTAGAGAAACTACTACAATGTTCTGCTTATGCTTCTAATAACTGAAGTGTCTCATGTTAGTCATAGGTTTGCTTATTGCTCCAGGAATATGTCTTTTTTCACTTCTTTACTCTGTCATGTCATTAAGGACTATCAAGGTAGAAAGATTATATCTCTGACAAACTCTTCAGACCAAATGAAAACAAGCCCATATTTACATTTTAAATAACCTACCAAAGAAATAAAGTGTTCAGTGCTGTGATGCCTGAAGTTAATTATTTTCCTATAACCGCACACCCCAATGTGTTTTATTCCACACAGCGATTTGGCAACAGGTTTAACTTACAGATTGTGAGCTTTAACTATATGTGTTGCATTTAATGTTGTAGAACATTTATGAGACAAGTTCATTCTTGTAATTGCTCACTTTAAAGCTGCTATAAACTTTAGCAAGCGTCACCACCCACTTTTTCTCCCCCATTCTTGAAGTTATTAAGACACAAAAACGCAGCGTCGTCTTGCAGAGAAATCGGAAGAGTCTTTAGTGGAAATCTGACTCCTGAGACTGGAGGCTCCTTACAAAACTTCACCATATCAACGATAATGCTTTCTTTGCTAAATAACGAAGAGTGAATGTGTAGGGTATGTAAAGCATCCTCCTATATACAAGTCCCTGTTACTGTAGAAATGATAGCAGATTGGAGCGAGCACACTGCTTACACAGCTGCTGCTATAGACATTTACTCTACGTCTTCAGACTTGGGAACTTAAACAGCGCTGTGGTTTTAAAGTAAAACTACCTTTCACTAGGTCTGAATGGCCCCACTGAGAAACTCATAAAAGCTTTCAGAAGGAATGCAATGGCTTTCCTGATAAAGACTGATTTCTTTATGCATCTTTATGGTGTAATTTTAGATGCATGCTCAACAAGGTGTTAAGTGTTTACCCCCAGAGAAATCAAGCCCGCTCCAAACTCACTGTGTAATGTACAGAGGAACCTCAGCATACGAATTTAATTGGCTCTGTAGACGAGCTCTTACGGTAAAAATTTGTATTGCGAAACAAATTTTCCCATAAGAAATAATGTAAATGCAGATAATCTGTTCCAGCTACCCAAAAATATGACCAATATTACCAATACGAAGCGTATATAAACTGTATGGCTGCTTACAAAGAACTGACCCAAGCCTAGCATTCCATGTCAAGGTTCCTCACAGGAAGTCATGCCACCAAGCTTGGGCTAAAAATAGAACGGACCACCCACACCACCAATCTGTCAACAAAAACCGTGAGAAATATCACCTAGCTTTTGAACGCATGCCGAAGGCAACGTTGGTATCGTGGGTTGACTCTTTTGAAACAGCTTTCACTGACTGGAAACAAAAAATTCATAAACTCGCTTCAGTTAGCTTCGCTTGGCTTTACACTGACGCAAAGTTTTGAACAGCTCCCGGACGTACGCGCAACTTGGCCGACATTCGGTTCGGTTCACTCGTTTGCCAAAAATGCTTCGTATGCCGATGAAAATGTCTTGCAAAATTTCAGTTCTTGAGGCGAAAATCCGTAAGGGACGGAATTCGTATGCCGAGGATCCACTGTATATTTAATACTTTGGTGCAACATAAATGAAAACAAGAGTTCCTCTGAGCTAGAATGAAATTAAGACTTCAGAGAAAATATCAAAGTCTATGTTCTTGGGTCAAGATGTCAGGGGAAGCAAAATCTTCTGGAGACTGGTTGACGTTCCTCCCAAAGAAACATGGCTGTGATATAACACTTCCTCATGCGACTCTGAGCGTAGAGCATTATCAGTGACAGATGTTCAGGTTCAGGAACAAGACCTGAATTTTTCCCCTGCTCTTCCCACACTCCGAGCAAGATGAAAGCGGCTTTTCTTGTTAGGAGAAGGGGGAAAAATCAAGCTGCCAGAGAGAGAAAATGGGGTTTCTTTTTCAAGTCATGGCTGTTTGATGTTCTTAAAGTGAAAGGGCTAACTGGTAAGCTGTTTTCATTTACATGCTTTCCTTGGAGCAGTCCTAACCACTGCAGGGAAAAGGATGTGAAACTGATGCCAGATCAGTGGAACAGTCTAACTACAACCAGGTGTGAAGTGAGTAAAAGTTCAGGTAAAAGTATCTGGGGATTTAGCGAGCATTCAGCCTGACAGCTCAGAGTAAACTGTCCCACGTTTGATCCAAAGATCAGGCTTTTTTTTTTTTTTTTTTTTTGAGCCTGAAAGCTAAAGTGAAGCTTTGGCTGTCTTGACTTTGACTGTGTGTGTGTGTGTGTACCTCATTAGCAGAGCTGGCTTGTGTGTGTTGTGGGGCTGGGGGATAGGTCTGCTCTTCAGAATGGACTTGTTTTTCATCATTTTTCCAGCAAACACAGAAACACTCAGTCATGGTGACCACCAGGGCCATGCACATACCTTTTAAGGGTCCCGAACAGGGAGCAGTCGAAAGCAACTTTTTCATCTAATGCCTGTTACTTGTCACAGATCACATATCAAATTATTGATTTAAGACATTTCTATGATCATAATCTTTAAAGGGGAAATTCACCTTAATTGGCATTTGAGTAGTTTATACATTTTTATCCCGTTACAGTTTCTAGTCACCTCAGATTTTATGTCCATTAATGCGGTTTAAAGATTCCTCTTCACCAATGATTGGTTAGCAAAATAAATTATAATTACATGAATATATGATACCAAGTATTAGTTACCAATTACATGTTATCTGTATAAAATTATTCAAGACATTGTTTTTAAAGACGTATGTTGTGATGGTGAACATATTCCAGGTGTGATTTGATCTATTCTCTTCTGACTGAGACGAGGCAGTGGGCCATATTCAGTCTGCTGGCTTGGAGTTTGATGCATGTGCTTGACCCTCACCAGTGCAACATGCTGGTTAATAATGTACAGTAGATGAAATCTATGAATTCAGGCCATATGTTTCTTTTTTTTTTTCTTCAAAGTTTGTTTTCGCACCGAAATGGTGTTGTGTTTTGTATTAATAGCCCATATTCATCCACTTTCTCTGTCATTTCTTGTTGTGTTTCTCAGCTCAGGAGTGTGTGAGTGTAAAGCGGGAGTGTATGGCGACAAGTGTGACGTCTGCCATCCAGGCTTCTTTAACTTCAGCAGCGCAGGATGCCAAGCGTGCCAATGCAACAATCACTCCAACACCTGTGACAAACAATCAGGTGAGAATGTTCACACAATGTAAAAAACACACACGCACACACACACATACTTTTTTACCAAACCCTGAACAAGTCTGAGCAAAAGTGTACCTTGAGAACCTATATAGAGAACAAAGTTTAGTTGGAATTTAAAAAAAAAAAAAAAAAAAGGGTTTTTGTATATGCCTCGCTTTTAGGAAAGATAAAATGATTTTATTTTTTTATTTTTATTTTTTTTTTTATTTTATTTATTTATTATATTTTTATTTTTTATTTTTATTATTTATTTATTTTATTTTATTTTTATTTTAAATGAATTTATTTGAAGATGATGGAAAATTTCTTTACTGAAAAATAGGACATTTACCAAACTTTTAAATCTGATTCAAATCACAGTCTGCAGTTCAGTGAGGAAGCCAAATTCATTTACGGGGTTTTAAAAATTTTTTTTAAGGTCACTCAGGGTTGAAAGGCATCCAACTCGTTTCAAAGCCGAATGTTGCAGGACTTGAACCGTTTCCCTCGCCTTTTTGTTTAATAAGGACATTTGGAGGACGTTTTGATAGGCCTGAAATAAAGACTCGTTAGAGCTTCAGAGCGGTTCTACAGGAAAGCGTTCATCCTATTGTTTGGTAATTGTGTGTTTGAATCCCAGCAATGCCTCAGCCAGAGGCAGTCCAATAGAGCTAAATTGTCCCTACATCTTGTGCAGCAAGATGTAGTGCTGGAGCTGTACATGTGTTAGCATTCACCTTCCAAGGCTGTTGGGTGTCATGCGATAGGATAGGACTATGTAGTAAGTGGGAATTGGCAAACAGAATGTGTGAATAAATAAATAAGATGTGCTCCAGAGAAAAAATAAGCAGTTACAGATTGAAACCCTTTCTATTGCTGATGATTATGACATTAACTGCTGTTCTCAAACATTGCATATATTTAGTTCACAAATCAGTAGCCCGATGTTCAGGATTCTGGGAAGAGTATGGAGATAGAAAAGAAGCACTCATGATACAAAGCAAACCACATCCTCCTTCAAACATGGTGGAGGCAGTATTATGGCAGGGGCATGTACCGTATGGCTGCCAATGGAACTGGGTCACTGGTGTTTATTGATGATGTGACTGCTGATAGCAGGCGCAGGAGGAATTCTGTATAGAGCTAAACGTTCTGCTCAGATCAGTCACATGCTACAAAACTGTAAAACGTACTGCAAAAGCAACCTAATTGGTCAGGAATCAAGTTCCTCCACACCAAACTCGCTCATCCATGTCTTTATGGACCTTGCTTTGTGCACTGGTGTGCAGTCATGTTGGAACAGGAAGGGATCATCCCCAAACTGTTCCCACAAATTTGGGAGCATGAAATTGTACAGAATGTCTTGGTATACTGAAGCATTAAGAGTTCCTTTCACTGGAACTAAGGGGCCGAGCCCAACCCCTGAAAAACAACACCTAAATTCAATGATTTGGATGGGTGTCCCAAAACTTTTGGCAATATAGTGTATCAATAAATGGTTTTATTCAGTAGGTTTCTTTGCCTCATAAATGTATGTCTGGGTGTCTAACTTATACAATTCTGTTTTAAAAATGTTTGTTGTTGTTTTTTTAGTTCTTGAAACACCTCTGTCCTCCTCTTAGTTAACAGTAGCCAACTTTTGGTGCAAAAATATTTTGACCTAATCTGTTAGATGTTAGTTTGTAGTAATGCACTGAATACTCTAGCATGCCCTGTTGTCGTCGTGCATTAGCTACCACTTATTAACCACGTCTTTTTGGTTTCAAGCAACCAAAACATGGGACTTTGTAACACGTTGGAGATTTCACTCTCCTAGTGGGTTAAATAATGAATTTGTCCAAACTTACATGAAACAGATTTTCGAAATACGAGTTTAGGACACTGTTGAAGAATTCTTTAGATGTCTGTTAAGCAGAAAAAAAGCTTTTTGTGGAAGCTTGGTTTGATTTGCTATCAAGCCAGTGATCCATCAGCCTGCACTGTGTAATATTTCTCTCAGGATGTGGGGTTATAATACCTGCTGTACAACTCTCTCTCTCTCCCTCTCCCTCTCCCTCTCCCTCCCTCTCTCTCTCTCTCTCTCTCTCTCTCCTCACCCAGGCTGGCAGCTCTCTGTGAGCAGCTGCAGTCATATATTACACAGATCGCACTAATTTCACCTGACCTGCAATCAACAGTAACAAATGAATTCATCTACACCACTACATTTCTTTGACATTTGCTGCAGATTGCTGGAGACTCTGCCAAAATCATTCCCTCATGACAGTGTATGATGGAAGTTTATGAGTCGATTTATTGTAGCGCGGCTTAGATGAAGCTTAATTTTGTGCCGTTCGTCTCTCAGCTGTTTTGCAACACAAGGCTGCACTTCAAGAGCTTTTATGTGAGCTAGTAAATCTTTTTGGTTGAATGTTTGGATCAGGATTTCTTTTTGCTAACTGCTTAATGCCGATGTAATGTTTGCTGCAGTATACACAACGCGCACAAATACATGTGGAGGACATGTGTAGCATTCTGTAGAGCTCTGAAGTCAGTGATGGATGTTAAATAGTGACTTTTCTTCTTTTTTCAGCATCTTCTTTATAATCAGGCTGTAGAGTTCCTCATGGAGAACAGCCTGCTGTGAGGGTCTGTCTAACTTAATTGAATTCTCAGTGTGGTAGGAGAAGGGAAGGTTTTCCTCTCGAGAGCCTCATGCACGTTTTAAAGATTCTGACCACAAAAAAAAAGGATTTAGAAAAACAGAGCCTAGCACACTTAAACTTAAATTAGTGCCAATTCCTTTTTAATTCCATTATTATGTAAACAAATGCTTGATGTCTTCTATACGCAACATAAGAACATTTTATATTGTCCATGTCTACACCTTTTCCCCGCGTTCCACAGTCTTGTTCTCTACCTCTGTGGTTTACTGCATATATGGTGGCTGTTATATTCTTTAGATTTTTCTTTTTTTTCCCCTACTTAGGAACAGTGCCACTTCTGCAAGGGTTTAAAATCTGGAGAGTTTTCCCAGTAGACCTTAATCAAGAGTCTACACAAGACTTTAAATTCTGATTTTCTGATTAGATTATTGCTACTAGAGAGCTTAAAGACCTGAGTCATTTTGGAGAAACGACCACCAAATTTTTAACAAGCATAAAATACATAATCGGTCATATACACCGATCAGGCATAACATTATGAGCAGTGACGGGTCAAGTGAATAACACTGATGATCTCCTCATCATGACACCTGTTAGTGGGTGGGATATATTAGGCAGCAAGTGAATATTTTGTCCTCAGAGTATGTGTTAGAAGCAGGAAAAATGGGCAAGCGTAAGGATTTGAGAGAGTTTGATTACGGCCAAATTGTGATGGCTAGACCACTGGATCAGAGCATCTCCAAAACCGCTGCTCTTATGGGGTGTTCCCGGTCAGCAGTGGTCAGTATCTATCAAAAGTGGTCCAAGGAAGGAACAGTGGTGAACCGGCAACAGGGTCATGGACGGCCAAGGCTCATTGATGCACGTAGGGAGCGAAGGTTGGCCCGGGTGACCCTTTTTTATCTTTCATTTACACTCTTCCTTCTGTCTTTCTTGCTGTATCTCTTCAGAATGATACATTATCGTAAAGCCTCTTATCACACACTTCCTTTAAAATAGTGGGAGTGAGTGTATTTATAGCTGCTGTGCTCATTATCATAATTGAGCCATTTTGTGCCTTTGCCTAAATCTCCCTTTTAAATTTCTTTTTGTAGATGTGGATAAGACACTTTGAATGCCAGCAGCTGATGGACTTGCAGTAACGTTTTATATTTGCTGTTGTGTATATTCATTTTCCCTATTGATGTACCTCCTACAGTGTTTTCCCTAACATTACCCTTCCATTTGACAAAACATCTTCCACCACCAAGTGAGCGGATAAATTGTCATTTGGTGACATGTTCAAGCAAAGTTGAGTATGTCTCGGTGTCAGTTACTGCTAGCACACAGATCCACACTTCCACACAGATGCACTCTGATTGCCAGCATTCGTGATTAGGGGTGACACAGCGTGAAGTCACACTGTCTGGGTCGACGCTGCAGACCTAATGGAACACACTTCTGCTGGCTCCACTCTCTCTGATCACCTTTGTGAGGGTAGGATTGATACTGTTGCACCACTGAAGCACAATTTGAGCTTTTATGCAAGGAGGGCATGACTTTTTGATCATAGTGTGTGCATATGCTTGTAGTTTGTGCATGTTTATAGCCCTTTGTGAGGACGAATTGCCCTAAAAGTGACATATGCATAATAATTTAGACTTTGTAGTGATATTTAGTACACAGCACTGGACCTGGATTTGGGTCTTCCGTCATTTATCCTTCATTCACCCTGTCAGGTCAGGTCCTCCCTCTGTGTTTCTTTTTGCTCAGAGTTTTCCCCCAAATTACACACTGTTTTACTGCTTGCTTTTGGCTATGCATCAGTAGCACGGTTGAATTGATACCCTCTTACTTACAGCACGCTACTTACATTAGCTGGATTACTAAAACGCCAGAACCAGACAAGAACTGCTTTTCCTCCATTCCTCTCTCATTCTCCTGCCAGTCAGTTTCTTCTTTGAAACCTTCAGTGAGTTTTACACATCTCAGTTTGAATGCTCTCAAAGTCGAAGAAGGGTAGCCACTAGCTGCTTGCTGGCTCAGCATTGATAATTTTAAAGACCTTAAACGGGCAGCTTCTGCTTCACATGTGCTAATTGTGTAGCGTTGCCGTCTGGCCAGTTTAGACTCTGATTCTGACCTAAATGCTTCATGCTAAACTAATTTCTTGTTGTAATCTCCTTTGCCACTCAATTATCTTGGCATAGGCCTGCCAGTTGTTTAGACAGAGTGTGGATAAAGTGTGGATAAAATTCTGACCCCTCTCACCACTAGATGTCTTTGATGAACATGATTGTGAACCTTGTACAGGATACAGTGGCCATGGCTCACACTCTAGTGTGTGTCTTTCCAACTCTGCTAATTCTTACAATTTGCACAGAATTCATGAGGAACTAGGCTAGGAGCTAGGTACTATTGGCTCCACCCCAAACAGATTATCCCAAATTGACAGAAATGTTGGGCACCATTGACAGTGGGTTTGACTCCACAGGAAGAAGCATTGATTGAGG
Organism: Hemibagrus guttatus; assembly: GCA_033459395.1. Lineage (NCBI taxonomy): Eukaryota > Metazoa > Chordata > Actinopteri > Siluriformes > Bagridae > Hemibagrus > Hemibagrus guttatus. The sequence goes on from JAUCMX010000027.1 coordinate 10,404,331, forward strand.
ACTGCAACCTAACTATCCATGATCCAATAATCTTGAACACAATAGTCCCTAGTGCACTTGTATTCACTGCCCAGATCCAAGAAAAAAAAAATCGTTCTTCAGGATCGTTGGATATTGGCAAGGTCCCATCTACACGAAAGATGTACACTATATGGGCAAAAGTATGTGGACACACAAACATCACACCAATTCGTGAGCCTTCACCAAACTGTTGCCACAAAGTTGGAAGCACATACAGCATGCAAACACAATTAGCATTACAATTTCTCTTCTCTGGAGCTAAGAGGTCAAAGTATATTCCAGCATGACAATACCCATTTGTACAGAGTGAGATCCATGAAAGCATTGTTTGCCAAAGTTGCAGTGGAATAACTTTAAGTGCCCTGCACACACCACTTACCAAAACTCCAAAAACACCTTTGGGATGAACTGGAACACTGTCTTTAGCCCAGGCCTCCTCAACTTGCATCAACTTTAAAATCTAATGGAAAGCCTTCCCAGAAAAGTAGAGGTGATGGGAACAGACTAAACTTCAAATGAGATGTTAAAAATGCGCATATGGTTGTGATGGTCAGGCGTCCTCAAACGTTTGGTCATGTAGTGTATGCGGTGCATAACAGCACAGTGGCTTTTTGAAGGGTCATAATGTTATGGCTTATTGCCTTCGTTCACAATTTGGTCTCTTTAAAGCCCGCCTGTATGAGCCAAAGCAATATGATGAACTGAAAACTGCATTCTTTGGTAATAAGCTCACTCTGCATCTATTGGTGGGCAGATGACTCTCATTAGTGTCTGTGGGGTGGCTGTCTGAGTGTCCTCTGTTGTGCTCAGTGCACTCCCTATGGTACTCCCCTTAGACCTAATAGCAGCCATTCAGTCCTCAATCCATTTGCCATTCTGCCACAGATGAAAGAAACTGATGAATAAATGTACTATTCATTGGTAATGCACGAATACAGTAATCTCCTAGTCAGTACAGATATTTGCAGATATTTGTTTTTGTCCTTCTCTGATTTTTGAACATAAAATATCTGCACAGTAACGTGCCATTTTTACTGATCTTTTTAATTATGTAAATATTAAAAGTTGTTTTCAGTGAAAAGTGTGCCTTTGAATTGACTAACACTTTTGCATTCTAAATTGTGTTATTTTGTCCACATTTGTTAAACAAATCAAACATCAGATGCGCAAAAGCCGTAAAACGAGCTTCATGAAATCACATTGAGAATATTAATAGCTTTGCATCTGGCCCCTGATGTATTGGACCCCACAACAGCTCTCTGCTTTAACATGCTGTGCTGCATTATCATCACTGCTGTTTCCTCTGCACAAGAGATGAACACATGAACAGGAGCGCCACCTACTGGATATTATGAGTGTTTATTGGCACATAAAAGTCTTTCTAAAAACGGACTTCAGATCAGGTGCAGTTCATGCTCCGACCCTGTTCATTTCCGCCTAGAGAGTGACACTTTTGCAAGAGTCTCAGGAAGTTTGATTTAGAGACCTCATTTGGCTAATGGAGCATAGGAGATGCACATTTAATCATTTGCACGCACACACACAGCCACACACATATCTTGTCATTGACTATGTATGCACACATCACGCTAGATTGATTACTAATGCCTGCCTCTGGTTTCCGGCCTGTCTGCTGCCAGTGTGTGTTGACTCGCCATCAGCTCTGCGCACCATAGGAAGTGTTTACACAGCCTGCAGACTGCGGACACCATCTATTCTCACACACAAGGGACAGCTTTCGAACAGTAATGATCCTGCACCTACATTGGGCAGCTTAGGAATTGCAGTAGGGGGAAGGATGCAAATATAAATGTGACATGCATCCTGTTTTATATAGAAAATAAATCGATCAGTTGAAATCTGACAGCTGAAATACTCTTTTCTCTTGATTTCAATACCTCATTTGGTCAGATAATGCAAGAAAGCAAAGGAACATATTCGTATTTGTATCTGGTGTCAGATATTGGTAGGTGTTGGAACGTGAAGTCATGTGTGCCAATCCAGATGAATGCAAAGATTTCCATAATTAAATACATAACTAGTGTTTATTCCACTGAGTGGAATAATGGGTTGGCTGTAGTCCTAGTGAAGCAGCATGCTCTGGCTTGAATTTCATTTATATTTGGTTGACCTTTTATCCAAAGCGACATGCACTTGAGTTCGGTTATAATTGAGCAGCTGAGTGTTAACAGCAGCTTGGCAATGCTTGGCTTTGAACTCACACCCTTCTGATCAGCAGCAGACATTAAAAGATGATCAATGGGTGACATGTCTGGTGAGTATGCAGGCCATGGAAGAGCTGACGGGATGTCTGTACAGATCTTTGGCATATGCAGCCATGTATTATTGTGCTGAAAGTTGAGGTGATGGAAAATAGATGAATGGTGTCTTAATCAGATGTCAGGATCTCATTCCGTTACATTATCTCTGTGCATTTCAAGTGCCATTAATTGCTAAACTCCATCACCACCATGGGCCACTCTGTTCAAAACATTGACATCAGCAAAACATTTACCCACACACTGCCTGCCATCTGCCTGCTGGAGATGATTTCAGGATTTATCTCTGAGAGGATTATTCTACAGCACGGCAGAAGCCCTCAGAAGTGAACTCTTGCCCACTCACTTCTGCTACATCGCTGAAACAAACAGGTTAAGGACTGAGAAAAATTAACTCAATATGCATTGAAAAGCTAACCATTTTAAAGTTTTAAATAATCTTACATTTTCATGCTTTTGCATATATCTACTTTTTAAATGAGTCAGTGAGTACAGATTTGTGTGTTTCTGATTAACTTAAATGCACAGTCATGGACAATGATAACATTGGAATGAGTGTATACACCAATCAGGCATAACATTCTGAGCACTGAGAGGTGAAGTGAGTAACACTGATTATCTCCTCATCATGGCACCTGTTAGTGGGCAGCAAGTGAACATTTTGTCCTCAGTTGAAGCAGGAAAATGGGCAAGCATAAGGGTTTGAAGCGAAAATTGAGATGGCTAGACGACTGGATCAGAGCATTTCCAAAACTGCAGCTTTTGTGGGGTGTTCCCGGTCTGCAGTGGTCACACCATCAGGGATTCTAGTGGAGTCCATGCCTTGATGGGTCAGGGCCGTTTTAGCAGCATAAGGGGGACCAACACAATATCAGGCAGGTGGTCATAATTAATAAATATAAATATAATATATATATATATATATATATATATATATATATATATATATATATATATATATATATATATATATATATATATATATATATATATATAATGTATGTGTGTATATATATGATAGATAGATAGACAGATAGATAGATAAGATGTCTCTCAGTTTGTAATCATTCAATCAGTATAATCAACACTTCTAATAAGCTACCAGAAAGGACTATAAACCTTTTTCCCATTTCCAATTTAGTTTCCTTTCTCTACTGTGAACTTTTTTTGTTTTGTTCTTTCCTTTTTTGTGTTTAATTCCCTACATGTCTATGTGTATCTCTCTCTCTCTCTCTCTCTCTCTCTCTCTCTTCTCTCTCTCTCTCTCTCTCTCTCTCTCTCTCTCTCAGTAATTGTTCATTATGAGCACCTGCTTGGAAAGAGTGCGGCCAGAAGTGCTGCGTTGGGAGAAAATAGCTGAATATGGAAACTCAAACATGCTGCAGGGATATACACTCAGACATCCCTATCACAGGTGTTCATCAGCATGTGAATGGCTGAAGCGTCTCAGTCACATCCTGTCTAAGTGCTTTAATAGCAATCATCTCTCTGCCTTCTTGCTTCTCTTTCATCACGTTATCTTCGTCTTTAATTGTCTTTTTCTATTTCTCCCCGTCACTCTTACTGTCTGGGGTATGTTCCTCATTCTTCAGAGACAGTGTTGCCAAATCCTCACAGTATTGGGTTTTAGGCATTTTCTTTTCTGCAGATGTCAGGTTGGGCATTTTGCATAACGTTTGCCCAGTGCAAAGCATCCATCTAGTGTCAGGATCTGAGTGTATGTTTAGCATAGATGGATCTATCAGTAAGATAATGATCCCAAAATCCTAATCATCAGGGGTTGTGTTTAATCTGTGCTGGTATTTATTCATGGTGATGCTAATCTTCACAAAGTCACTGAAGTAACACTCTCCTTCACCATTAAACTTGATTCCACTTGTACTTACATTTACATTTCTGGCATTTGGCAGACGCTCTTATCCAGAGCGACGTACAAAAGTGCTTTAGTTCTCAGTCAATGAATACATTAACACTGGTTCAATAGGACACAAACTTGGGATACCATTAGCCTAAAGTGACTTGGATTTTTTTATTTATTAATTTTTTTTTTTTTTTTTTTTAAACTTTGCAACATAATACATGAACAGGGAAAAATAAGAGCTAGTTTAAGTGCTTCAGGAAGAGGTAAGTCTTCAGCTGCCGTTTGAAGACGGTCAGAGACTCTGGAAGTTCGTTCCACCTCCTCGGTGCCAGAACAGAGAAGAGTCTAGATGTATACCTACCTTTTTCCCTGAGAGATGGTGGGACCAGTCGAGCAATGCTAGTGGATCTGAGTGAGTGAGTTGTTCAGAGATATCGCAAGGTCTTGGGCTGGGGATGGATCACCTGGGATGACCAGCAGCTCAGTTTTGCTGGGATTGAGTTTCAGCTGATGAGCAGTCATCCAAGATGAAATGTCCGCCAGACACGCTGAGATCCGAGCAGAAGCTGTGGTATCTGAGGGAGGGAAGGAGAATATAAGTTGGGTGTCATCGGCATAGCAGTGGTATGAAAATCCATGTGAGGATATAACTTTGCCAAGAGAGTGAGTATAGAGGGAGAAAAGGAGAGGACCAAGTACTGAGCCTTGTGGGACACCAGTAGAGAGTCTGCGTGTAGCAGATCTCAATCATGTTACCTGATATGAGCGACCATCCAGGTAGAAAGCAAACCATTCCCATGCTGTTCCACAAATTCCAAGACTCCTGAGGGTGGACAAGAGAGTCTTGTGGTTTACTGTGTCAACTGCTGCAGACAGGTCGAGGAGGATGAGGAACGATGACAGTTTGGCTGATCTAGCAGCATGTAGTTTCTCAGTGACTGCCAAAAGGGCAGTCTCTGTGGAATGTGCTGCTTTGAAGCCAGACTGGTTCACACGTTCGAGAATTTTTGAAAGAAATGAGAGAAGTGATACCGGTCTGTAGTTGCTGATGTCTGAGGGATCCAGAGCAGGTTTCTTCAGGATGGGGATGACCCTGGCTTTCTTAAAGACAGTTGGAACATGACCAGATGTTAAGGATCCATTGATGACTGTGGTGATGAAGGGTAGGAGGTCAGGTGAGATGGTCTGGAGCATAGCTGAAGGGATTGGATCCAGTGGGCAGATGGTAGGATTGCAGGACCGAGTAATTTGCAAAACCTCTTTTGCTGCTACAGTTGAGAGCTGCATCAGTGAAGGAGTAGTGGAGTGCTGACTGTGTGATGTAGATGAAGTTGGGAGAGACGTGAAGGTCTGGCAGATCCTCTCAATCTTCTCTGTGTAAAAAGTGGCGAAATCTTCGGTGGTCAGGGAGGATGGAGAAGGTGGAGCTGGAGGGTTGAGTAGTGACGAGAAGATGTTGTGGAGCTTTCGGGGATCTTGTGCAGAAGTTTCAAGCTTTTCCTTGTAGAAGTAGTTCTTGGCAGAAGTCATGTCCAAGGAAAATTTGGACAGGAGCGTACGATAAGAGATGAGGTCTGTGTCAAGTTTAGATTTCTTCCACTTCCTCACTACTGATCGTAGTTCTCTCCGATTGTTGTGAAGCACGTCTGACAGCCAAGGAGCAGTAGAAGAATTCTTCTTGCGTATAGTGGACAAAGGGCAGAGAAGGTCCATGGTTGAGGAAAGAGAGGAGAGCAAAGTGTCAGTAGCTGAGTTCAGGAGAAGGGAGGAAAAGGAGTCATGGTCAGGAAGAGATGGAAGGAGAGATAGTGGAGGTTTCGGCGGGTGAGAGAGGTGCTGGGAGTTATGTTTAGGCAGGATAGGGAGAGTGATAGTGAAGGATACCAGGTGATTATCAGAGATATGAAGTGGGGTAGCAGTCATGTCTGTAGCTGGGAAAAGATGAGTGAAGACTAGATCCAGGACGTTTCCTTCCTTGTGTGTGGGAGGGCAGCTGTTGACAGACAAGGAGAATGAATTCAGAAGGCCAGAAGAGTGAAGCTTGTCAGATGGGAGGTTGAAATCTCCAAGAACCGTCAGAGGGGTGCTGTCAGAAGGGAAGACACTGAGGAGTGTGTCCATTTCTTCCAAGAAGTCTCCTAGGGGACCAGGGAGGCGGTAGATGACAATGATGAAGAGGTTGATTGGAGAGGTAACTGAAACCGCATGGAATTCAAAAGAAGAGATGGTTAGATGAGCCAAGGGGAGAGGTGAGGAACACCATCTCCGTGACAACAGCAGACCTGTACCACCACCCCTGCCTGATTCTCGTGGTGAGTGAGAGAAAGTATAGGCAGAGGATAGAGCAGCCGGTGTAGTAGTGTTCTGTGGTGATATCCAGGTCTCAGTTAGTGCCAGAAAAACAAAGGAATAGTGGGAGGCTAAAGCTGAGATGAAGTCAGCCTTTCTTACAGCAGATTGGCAGTTCCAGAGCCCACCTACCACCACTGTTTGAGACTGAGACAACAGGGGAGGGTAGATGAGGTAAACATGACCTGGAAACATGACCTCTGCTTCGTGGATGAGAATGCCTGCATCTGTAAGAGGTGACAACAGAAATAGGTTTGAGGCACATGTCTGTGGTCTTGTCAAAGTATGAAAAGTGAGATTAAGGATGTAAGAGAACAAGAAAGATGACAATATACTTACTATTTAAGTAATTAACAGGTATTGATGAGGTCATCTGCAAACGAGAACCTTCAATATAAATTAGTTAGCCCTGCCCACAATTCACACCTTAAGGGAGACCGAAACCATTCTTGATTAATCACCCGAGACAGCTAAGAAGCAAGGATCAACAAGCTATACAATAACAGTTAAAAATAACAACTCTAGAACCAACCAAGTTAAACAAATAGTACACAAAAGTCAGAATCCTACCTTACCAGATGGGAACGGATTCCAATGAAGAGTTAAAGCACACATACTTCAAGTACGAGTATGAAAATAACATTTTATTTTATACTAATGCTCTTGTGGCTGAATAAACACAAATCTTCACAGCCATGCAATCTTGTGGAAAGCCTTGCAGAAGAATGGAGCTTATTAGACCTGCAAAGGAGGACAAAATCTGGAATGGGATGTTCATATGGGGGTGATGGTCAGGAGTCCACAAACCTTTAGCTATACAGTGCAGCTTTCTGTATCACCCATCATCTATATGACCTAAACAAATGACCACCTTTTTTTTTTTAATTAGTTAATAAATTTTTTGGGTGATGAAATCGAAGTGAATTAGCAGAGGTATCAGTAACAATAAGATATTGTAACCACAGGAAAATGCACTTGAAATACAAACATTAGGTTACTCTTACTTTCATTTACGTGAAAGTGAAATGCATGTAATAAAAAGTGGAAAAGATGTAATAAAACATGACCATTTTTATCATAGTAAAATAAATATTGACAAATGGTTTTATTAGTGTTGTTTAATATGTTAATGTGAGATTTTTTTAAATAAACATAGTGAAAAGTCTCAGTGAAAGATATGCCAATATATAAAAGCAGTGAATGATTTTTCTTAGATCTGGCAACCCAGAAATGACAAAACATTAGTTCGTTCTAATGACTGAAGATGATGCTTTTTTCATGATCTCAAAACTGTTGTTTTGTCTTGTACATTAACATAAAAAGTATTAAAAAAAATACAATACAAACCAAGCCAACATCACATAGCATGGAATTAAAAGTATTAATATTACAGATTATTTTTACATTATATGCATAAGAAGATTTTTTTTTTTAAATGGTTAGTGTCTGAACAAGCCTGTCAGCATTTTAAAGCATTTTATTTCACTAATTATAACTTGGTTATTTTTAAGATACGCTTCACTTCTTTCTTTTTCCCTCCCATTTTTTTGTAGACTTAAGAACTGCTACATTCCCCATCAGCTCTTCACTACAGCCTCAACCATCTTTTTTCCCCTTTCTTTTCCTCCTCAAACTGGGAAGTACTATATTGATGTCTAGGGCATACTGTCCCAATTGCAGAACAGCTAGTCTATGTCTATTCATTGACTTCATGTTTGTTTTTGTCCCTCATACAGCACACTATCCAGTTATGTAAGATCTCTTTAGACAGATCTTCCTGTTTCTATTTTTTTCATCGACTTAATGTGCATACTTTGCAGAGAGTACTTCACCACTGACAAGAATTTCACAGTGTATGTGTGAACATTTATCGGAATCATGTGACTCCAGCAGTTGAGTTTGTTAAATAACGTCTCCAGCAGCCTTGCATCAGGCCCGATTTGCAGCACATGCTTTCTCAGAACCACCTTCCTCTCTGAGTTCCTGTTTTTTGTTTTTAAAAAAACTTGCAGTTGCACATATTTCCTTTTTTTGTTTTTTCGCTTCTGCGCTGCTAAACTTGCAGCTCTGTGTGCAAGCACATCACTGGACCAAAGTCCTGTCAGTCAGATGTCTCAGGCTGTTTACTTAACTCCCATTATCTCCTCTTCCCGTTCTCTCTCTCTCTCTCTCTCTCTCTCTCTCTCTCTCTCTCTCTCTCTCTCTGTCCCTCCTTTTTTCCTACTTTTCCCAGGCATCTGTTCGAACTGCCAGGGAAACACCAGAGGTCCCAGCTGTGCCGAGTGCAAGCCAAACTTCTACCGGGAGCGTGGCTCCAGCCCGAGCAAGTCGTGTTCACCCTGCCCTTGCTCCAGTGTCACCTCTTCAGGCAACTGCACACTCAGTGAGTCCCTGTTCTACCTCTTTAAATTAGCCTAGCATAGCCTAGCTTAGCCTGCTAGTTTCCGCTGTCCTCTGGGGGGCTGCCGTGTGAACCCAGGCTCTGAGATCTAACATTATCTCTGTGTCTGCCCCTGATTACATGTATGTATGTGTGTGTGTGTGTGTGTGTGTGTGTGAGATGTCATTCTGGTTTGTTATATGCTAATGCAGTGGAATTTCAGTTAGCGCTTTGCAACCAGTGTATTTCCATTAGACTGAGCGGAGAGAGGGTTGCTGTTTTTTTTTCCCTTTTGGGCGGAAGAAGTGCCTGCCAGGTTTGTTTATGAATTATGAAAGCAGGAAGGTAGCGGCTGATGTCTGTTCATGTTGAAACTCGCCCAGCCCTCTTTATCACTTTTTATTTTTCCACTTCTTCACTTTTAACTCTGTTTCTGTCTGTGTTTATTACTTGAGTTCCTAATTGTCTCTCTCTCTCTCTCTCTCTCTCTCTGTGTTTTATTGTACCTTTGTGTGTATTGTCTGTTATTGTTTTTGTCAAGTTGTGCATACTTGTGTTTTTTTATCTTCCTCTCTCTTCCACTCACTCTCTCTCTCTGCCTCCCTTTACCCCCACACCCCCCTCTCTCTGAGTGGGTGCAGTCTGTGCTGACAGCAGCGTTCCCAAGCAGCTGCGTTCAGGTACAGACCCGCGAGCGGAAACCCCACAAGCCAGCGAAAGGGCAGGGGCTTGTACAGTGTGTTCATTTTCTCACTCAGTCATACTGAAACCGTGCACTGTGCTAACAAAGGGAAGAGCCGAGTGCCTGTAGACACGTTCCAGGATGTGCTGTATGACTATATTGTGTCAGAATATAACATACAGGCAACATGTGCACAAGTGTATGTATGTGTTGGTATGTAAAGTTTACCTAAAAGTTCAAGAGATTTTGCACATATTACACCCAAATGTTCTGTGGAAGAAGTGGCCTTTTGTTTTTGTCACATATACATTACAGACCTGTGAAATTTTTCGTTCTTCACATATCGCAGCTTTGGGGCCAGAGCACAGGGTCAGCCATGATGCAGCACCCTGGTGCAGGTTAGGGGCCTTGCTCAGGGGCCCAACAGCTGCAGCCTAGCAATGCTGGGGCTTGAATACCTTCACCTTCCACTCAACAACCTAGAGCCTTAACCACTTGAGCTACCAGTGTCACTACCTGGTTTCTAAAAATAACAGTCACAGACATTCAGTATGAGCACCATGCAGGATCCTAATGTCAACAAACATATCCACATCAGGTTTAATAGCAGTACCCGGTATTAAAAAAAAACGTAATGTTTCTGCATAAATCTGGACATTAGCAGTATTTCTACACCACCACCTCATCATCTCCTCATCATCACCATTTTGATTGAAGTTTTTAAGATGAATATAAATAGTGATCTAAATTCCCATGTTTACATATATTTAGGGGCCAAGCATGTAGATTTTCAGTTATTATTATTATTATTATTATTATACTCTTCTGGGAGTCTATGGCAGCCCATAGAGCTTCTTGGTGGATTTTATTTAGTTAGTTATTTTTAAATTTGGCAAATTTATACAGAACAGTCCAAAATATTCAAGCATGACATTTGGCGTCAATCCATCTGTCTCTGTAGCGCCACCAATAGGCCAAATTGGTCACCAATAGGCCAAAGGTATATTTTTTGCTTTTAACTTTTGAACTTTTACCGTTTTGTCATAGAGTTGTGATATTTGGCTGCTTTTGATTCTAAGTCGTCCACTGCCGATAAAGTCTGCCATATTGGATTTTCAAATTCCTTGGAAAAAAATCTACTTTTGCGAAATAGTTTTATGTATTATTATATTTATTTACACAATCATATATTGAAGTGTCCCACTTTTTACAATAGGTTTTACTAGAAAAAGAATGAAACTTAGGCATTAGTTCAAGTTTTCAAGTTTTTATTTAAATGTTAATTGCTCTGTCTATTTGGGAACTTTAGGAATGGTCTACTGGATCATCAGAAATACTGTTATGGATTTGAATTATAATTAGTTTCTAAGTAGTTTCTTTTTGTTTATTGCTTTTCTTGGTCACTGCATAATTCCAAGTCTACAAGGTTGTCAAACATACAGCCCAGTAACGTTTCTTCTCTGGTGCACACAATGAATTTAGATTCTAAATATAAATCTTCTTCTGGAGCGTAATTAAATAAAAAATAAATAAATAAAAAAATTAAAAAACAGAGCTTGTCTAGTGTGTTATTCCACTAGGGAGAAAAATAGAGTAATAAAAGCAAGACCATAAACTCAGCTACTAACAAAATGTGCTAATGTGTAAGTCTTTATTAGCTAAAACATTTTGTGCTGTAATGATGTCTTTTTTCCAGAAGGGCTCATTTAGGGCTTTCACAGCAATGGGGTGAGTAGTTATGTAGTCAAAAAAGCTTGCTTTTTTTTTTTTGTACATTTTAGATAAATGCCAGTAAATGAACAAATTTTTTATGTGTTCCCATTCATGTTAACAAAAATCTGCCCCAGGGTCTATGGTGGCCTGTAGAGTGTCTGTGATTGGATGGGCCTCCTGTCAATCATTTCACGAACAAGCATTCCAGACCAGGAGCGAGTTTTTTTTTTCTTTTCTTTTCATCCACTTAATACACTTGTGCTGGGGTAACTTACTAACTTCTACTAACTTCTAGGCTATTTATGAAAGTAAGAGTTCTTTTTATATATATATATATATATATATATATATATATATATATATATATATATATATATAAAAAATATATATATATAAAAAATTATATATAATATATATATATATATATATATATATATATATAATATATAATATATATGTATTTTTTATATATATATATATATATATATATATATATATATATATATATATATATATATATATATATATATAATAATCATTAAGAAGATTTTCTGATGCGTCATTGGTGTACTATCCCTGGATCCAATCCCTCTCTCCCACACTCAGCTATCAAAACTAGCAAACAGAAAGCAGTGAGTCATCTTGCACTTCAGATAAAGCGATAGTGTGTAGCAAACAGCAACACTGGCTTTACCTCTTCCTTATTTTTTACAAATAGCTAACCACCATCCTCCTTTTACATAGTTTGTTTAACCAACAGAGAGTATGTAGGTAACTCCTGATGGAATAAAACTGTATGTATTGAAAGTGTTTTGCCAAAAAGTTTGTTAGCTAATTAGTTAGCTACTTCACATGAAAGGTCACAACTGTAATGAAAACATTTCTCATTGCACCCAAATAGACTACAGGTGTGAATCATTTCCATGACTGCGTGTTATTTACCATGACTGCATGTACACCACTTCTGTGAGTTATGGACTCCTTGTATGCCAACAGCCTACACCCCCTGGACAGCCGGTTATGATTAGCAATAAGCAGGCCTGATCTCACGGCATAGGTAAATCACTGAGGTTGCAGTCTGATCAGGTGCAGAAGAGCACACTGGTGATAAACTAATCCCTGTTTTCCCCATAAGCCTTTGCCTCTTCATTAGCGGGGCTTGTTTGGGAGAAGCAGAAGCAGTTGCTGAGCAGTAGACCTCATTCAGTCCTCTGGAGAAATCACTGTAGCGTTCGCTGAGAGTTAAGGAGGAGAGTGTAATATTGTCCAGCTCTTCTGTAATAGTTGTGTTTCTGTGTGACATTCAGTAAGTGTATAGGAAAGGAAAACTTTTACTGATTTAAAGGTTGTTATGATCATCAAATAGGGAAAGGAGTGAAAGGAAAATAAGCGTGAATAAATTACATTTGAGTTTGGAGTTCTTGTAAAATTCTCTGTATACACATACCTGACCACAGTAAGTGAACAGATTTAAACCTATAAATCCATTATTATTTAATGAAGGGCCGCTGGCCTGTCCATGTGATACACTAATACAGGTATTTGCATGTTGTTTTGCTTAGTGACCAACTACTTTGTTTGGTGGAAGAGCTGTTTATTGCTATTGTTTATATATCAGTTATAAGTGGAATAACATACAATGAGGTTATATGAAACTATTCCATACGGAGGTGTGAGTTATTTTATTATTTTACATTTTTGGGGGTAGTGGTGGTTCAAGAAGTTAAGGCTCTGAGTTGTTGATCAGAGGATCGGGGTTCAAGCCCCAGCACCACCAAGCTTCACTGTTGGGGAATTGAGCAAGGCCCTTAACCCTCCCTGCTCTAGGGGTGCTGTATCATAGCTGCCCCTACGCTCTGACCCCAACTTCCTCAACTGGGATATGCAAAGAAAAGAATTCCACTGTGCTGCAATGCATGTGTGGCGATAATACAGGCTTCTTGCCCTCAGTTATCCAGAGAGAGTTACATTTATTTCTTTAATACAACTAAGCAGTTGAGGATTTAAGGCTTTGCTCAATAGTCTATTTTTTTAGATTTCTTCACTTCTTCAAATAAGCTAGAGGATTGGTTAAAAGTGACTTCAGCACAAGTGTACAAAGTGTTTGGGGGGGGACTTGGGGGGACTCATTCCCGGTCTGGAATGCTTTCTTGTTATTAGATGGGCGTCCTGTCAATCATTTTATAGACACGTTTATTTCTTTAAAACAGCAGAGCAGTTGAGGGTTAGGGGCCTTGTTCAAGAGCCCAGCAGTGGCAGTTTTGGTGGTCTTGGAATTTTCGCTCACAACAGCATGGCTTTATTATTATTAGTCTCAGATTATGTGGAATTCCCACCAAAAAGTCATTCTGTTACCATAGAAACAATAGGATGAGCAGATTAATAATATCCTGTCATTCATGTTAGAGCTATTGGACAGCGAGCAGGAACTAGTTTCCAGACTGTTTGCTTTACAGAGTAATGCACATCAACTGACCAATCAGATTTGAGAATTCTTTGAGATTTGAGACTGTCTTTGTTTTTATCAAGGAGCACATGTTTCAGGTGATTCTATCATAAGTAATAAAATACGTTGATCAAATCACTGTAGCACATGCCCTCTAGTGGCTTATCGCTTTGAAATAAGCTGAATTTATGATAGAATTTCTGCCTGGTTCTTGTGCTATTTTGGAGTGACCTACCAGTATTAGTGCTGCATGCTAACTAATAAAACAATGCCGTACAGTATGTTAAACCTTGATGAAGCTTTGTTCATTATAAGTCCTCCATGCTTTCCATTGTTTCATCATCATCTTTATCACACTGTTTAAATTTTATCCCCAAAAGCTCCACTTTTTTTTTTGAAGTAGAAAACCGAAGCTTTCCGAAGTATACAAACCAGCAGTAGATATTTTTCAGACCAGTTGAAATTTAACATCAGGGTTTAGTAAGACTGAGTTTATTTATAAGCATTTTCTAAGCGTGTTGTTGTTATAATAATAATAATAATAATAATAATAATAATAATGATCATGGTATTATTAGTAGTATGATTATTATTATTGTTGTTAGAAAGTAGTAGTAATATTAATAATAAATATTTTTTAATTTACTTGATTTAGTAAAATAACCCTTCCTTTTGTTATTTTTTTTTCTAAATTATATTATATACTATATATTACATATAATACAGTACATATGCCTTATTCAATACACACTCTCGCTCTCTCTCTCTTGTATTCACTTGAAGAGAGAAGTCTCTTCCTTTTGGACTGTTTCAGTGGCCCAGTCGTGTATATTAAAGTATTAAGTGTTTGCATGTGAAGGTGTTTGTGAAATGAATTTTCCAGAGAGCTATTATAAAAAAAATGATCGAATAGCTCTTCTGGAGCTCTCTCTTTTTACATCTGCTATTCGCTTGCTTGTAACAAAGCTGATTTGTTTTTGTGTGAATAATTAATCATTGCCAATGGTAATGCCTCAATAAATTATTTTTTGCAAATGAGCACGAGTTGATTATGTAGGACGACTTGGCCTGCAGTAGTAATTGCTCCTTGGTATTGTTATGTTAATGTGAGTGCCATTTTGTTTGAATGCGTCACACAAAACAATTCTATCACTTCTATTCAGCGTTGTAATTTTACCATGTCACCAACAAAGAAGCTGCTTTATCCGTGCAGACACACATTTGCACATGCAGGCTAATTGAATGGACAAAGACAAAGCTTTCACAGATTTAAGAATTCTAGTTAAATCACATGGTCTGGTTGTTGGACACTTCCTCTGAATTATAAACAGCTTTCACTCGACCAAGTCGACAAACTTTGCTAAATAAAGTGTCTTAAATGCTGTGAAAGGTCTGGATAGATATTGTAAAGTGTTAGTGTATTTGATATAAAATGCAAATCTGTACATTATTAGTTGACATTTCACTCAAAACAGTAGTCGACTAGTTTTTGAGTCATTCCACCATTGTAATTCAGGCTATATGGGAGGATCAGGAGCATCAGGGAGGATTTTCCAGCCTTTCTTTAATCCAGGAGTTGAGAGGCATTGGTGGCTCAGTGGTAGGTTGCTCGCCTATCATGCGGAATGCCCGGGTTCGATTCCCAGCCAATGCCTCAACCCCAGCCACTGGTTGCAGTGCCGGTCCCAAGCTCGGAAAAATGGGAGGGTTGCAGCAGGAAGGGCATCCGGCGTAAAACCTGTGCCAAGTTGTTGTGCGGACCAGTTGGTACGCTGTGGCGACCCCGAACAGGGAGCAGCCGAAAGCAAGCTTTAATCCAGGAGTTGGACAGAGACTGAAACATATTTGGATCAGAACAAAAAAAAAGTGCTTGTCGAGGATTTATATCAGCTTACAAAATAACTGGATTTCTTCAGAAACAGGTGGGACTAGAATTAAAAACGGACGCAAATTTCATACATTTTTTCCCACTAAATTGTTAAAGTGAAGGTAGACAAATAATAATATGTAGACATCTTAGCACAATCTTGTGCTGTTGACTGTAGAATTGGCTTCATTTAACCCTTGGCTGCAGTATTTTTTTAACCAATATAGCGACGAAAAAATAAATAAATGATAATCACAATAATATGTTAAATGATAATAATCATAGTAAATGATTGTTTTTCACAGTAGCCTAAACAAATAATATTAACCCCTATAACAATGGTTCACATTATTTTGTCCAACCCCTGTAGATTAATATAAATATACAATAGATCATGATAGAAAAACTGCCAGAACACTGAAAAGCTTTCTTGATGGTACTTTTGTAAGCCTAGAAAAGCTCATTATTTCATGTAAAAAGTTTTAGATGAATAAACATAACAAAAACAAGAAAGAGAAATAAAAAAGAATCAAAATCTTAACTTGTAAAAATGTTTTTAAAAAAATGTCATGATACTGGAGCTATCCCAGAATAGTGATCTTATTTATTACAGCATCAGCATTAAAATCAGACTTACTTTAGTTTTCAATGTTGGTTCCACAGGAGAAAATATGTCCTACTTGCACAAAACAGGATTTTTCTTATGTTTTTATTAGTTTTGTTATTTAAGGCACAATAAGCCTCGCTATTTCTGACAGCAGCTCGAGATTTCGAAAAAAGGAGATTTAGATCGGTTTTAATGCAGTTGTATTGGAAGTCAATTGCAAGTCATTTTTTTATGATGCAGCAGTAACTTTACTGGTATTTTACTGTTTTATTGTCTTACATTTGTCTGTTTTTTTAATACATAGTGCCATTTATTCTTGCCACTGTTTGTCAGCAAAAATACCGGCGATAACATGATGCTTTCCATCGACTTGGCTTGTTGTTCAAACAGCATACAAAAGCTTTCATGTGACCACAGTGTGATGGTTGTCATGGAGATGAGTAACATAACCACAAATCTGTAGCAGAGGCTGAAACATTAATGCTTCTAAGAAAGCAAATAAAAGTAAACAGCAATTTCCCCAGTGACATCTGATTAGAACTTTCCATTCGAGACAAATCAGTTGTTTTGGAAAGACAGCATCACTAAGCATTGATTGATTCAGCAGAAGTAGACTAGGATTCTCCTGCTCTCATCTCCTCATCTACAATATATTTTACAGTAACCGAGCCAAAACCACAGAGTAGCTAGGTGATGTGGGACTGACTTAAAGAAAGAAAGTGAAGAATATTAGTGATTTTTGGTCTGTTTGAAGTTTCCGTTTTTGCTCCACGGGTGCAGATGCATAGGGGACAGCGTGTTAAGGGTTCTGACAGAGCGTAGACATGTGAGTGACAAATGCGGAAATGCAGCAGACGTTGCCAGCAGCTCTGTTTCCAAAGGTTAATGATTCACTGGCCTGAATCTCTAACGCACTGTTATGAAGCAAGTCCGGAAATCATCCGTAGCTGATCTGTGCAGAGGAGGAGAGCTAACATAATACACAGTTGGAGAGGGGAAAGGTGCAGAGCCTTGCCTGAGGCAAACAGTATGAACTAACAAAGAGTTATGGGTGTGTTTGTGTGTACACAAGCCATGAGTAAGATTACTTCAGGTTGATATGTAACCAAAAGGAAGCACATTGAAACTACTAAAAGTTCATTTCTTCTGGATTTTTACAGTAGTTTCTAGGGATCTTGCTAATTTGATCAAATTTCGATATCTCCTACCTACATCTTGTTTTCCTTGATTAAGTAAGTGATACATATTCATCTTCAGTGGTTTGTGATGCAGTTATATAATTAAAAAACACCCCCCCTCAGTTTTCTATTGAGTTTGGTCACCAATTGCTTCCCGTCATCCTCGTTGCACTATTACACACCAGCTTTAAACCAGGAAGAGCAAAGGCTAGCACATGCTACAAATTCAGACAATCGTATCTTTTCAAACTGCTGTTCCTGCTGCATCACAGGGTCACATAACACACAAGGAAAGTGCATTCCACCCTCTTTCACTTACATGACTTCACAGATGCACACGATTGACTAGAGTCAATGTGACTGACAGGGATAAGAGAATGGCTTCAGAGAGCGTGACCAGATTTGCTCACTTTTAAAGCAATTATTGCAGCTCTAGTTTAAAAAAAAAAAATAAATTTATGATGTATTGTGCTTTTAATGTAGAATCACAAAAAGTTGTATAGTCAGATATCTTCAATATAATGCTAATAATGGGTATAAGAGGTATCTTACATGGTGACGGAAATCATTCCACTGATGTATTCTGTAGTTTGCATTAGACCTACTACAACTAAAATGTATTTTAGAGAAAAAACATCTATAACAACTTTCTTTCTAAATTTCAGAGAAAGGTAGGACAATCTGGAACCTACATAACAAGACAAATCTGCTTATATATAAGTATAGACTTGGGGCTAATTTATGAGAAATAAAAATACCAAAATTTGGTTTCTTTATTTCATTTAATTTTTTTTTATCATGAAATTCTTCAGCTTAGTTTCATAGGTGTTGGAGTGTTCACAGAAGCTGAAACTCTTACCGAGTCATATTCAGAGTCAGTTACTTAAATATGTAGCTTATGAAAAAATATGAAATGTTATCTGTATTCACAGTTTGTTTCCATGGTTACTTTGTTGATTATCTGGTCTCTCCATTCAGATTATGCAAATCACCTTCATATAGTTCACACTTTCAAGGTTGTCTCCAGAGTTTAACTTTTTTTTTTTTTTTTGAGGAAAATGCTTGACTTGAAAACCCAAAAAAATCAGGGATAGGAAACGTAGACTGAAAAGAAAAGCTTTTTTCCCCCTTCTGTGCTCAAGAAGAGAGTGAGGGATCATTTTGAAAAGAAAAATAAAGATCAGGCTAATTTCGGGTTCAAATTCTGAATCTTATGTAAACAAAACACAACTTTGTTATACTCCATAGCAGTATTATTTATAGTATGATATCCTCACTGCAAACATTTAACTCAGCTTAGACACAATCGTTTAAAAAAAATAAACCAATACATAAATGTAGTAGTGTGACTCTATGTATTATGCCTGTGGGTGTATACTATTCCTATTCAATTCTCAATTTCTTGCTAGCTCTCCTCATTTTTCTGGCTATTTATGCTCCTCTCCTGACACTCATACATAAGACCATGTATCATCAGGTATCCTTGAACATGTTAGTTTGTACTATAAAAAACTTTTGGCTGCTCCCTGTTCGGGGTCGCCACAGTGGACCAGCTGGTCCGCACAACAACCTGGCACAGGTTTTACGCCGGATGCCCTTCCTGACGCAACCCTCCCATTTTTCCGGGCTTGGGACCGGCACTGTATCCAGTGGCTGGGGTTTGGGCATTGGCTGGGAATCGAACCCGAGCCTTCCACATGATAGGCGAGAAACCTACCACTGAGCCACCAATGCCCATGTTAGTTTGTACTATAAAAACAATATATCCAATAATAACCATTTGTTTCATATGTTCAGCTTTTTATTTATGCCAGACAAGCTGCTCTCTCTGTATCTTTTCTGTTAAAAATGAATAATGGAATTGATGAATATACAAACTGAAACATCACACGATCTCAAAAACTCCTTTTTTTTTTTTAAATGGCCAAAATGACACTGAACTTTATAACCCCAATAATTCATTCAGCATGCATTGGCTCTTTAAACATTTTGGTGTTCAGGGCACTCCAGCATCTCAGCCTGCTCCATTTCGCTGCTGTACTCAGGCTGATTTTGTGATTTATCCACAGGGAGTAAAGTGGAGTCTAATCAATTTGGAAGCAATCCTGTTAAGACTTCCACGCTTATCAGTCAGAGCTTGTGCAGAAAATCCCTCTGTGTTACAGCAGTACAGGGAGAGAAGCAGGAACCGATTGACCAAGTCCCAGATGATTTATACAACTTCCTAGACCTCCATGCCAAAGGATAAGTGCTAAGCCTGAGGTACAATAGGAAGTGTGAATTGCTACACAATTTTCAATTCTCATTTACTGAATTTCTGTCAAATGCTTGGGCTTGAAAATATCCATAGGCAATTTAATCAATTCTGAGTATACAGCAAGTCCATTCATATACCCAGTTTTATTAAACAGATAAAAAACACAATCATTTCATCAGTAGTAAACTCACAGCACTACAAAAACACCCGATTAACTACTGTAATTAAAAAAGTTTCTATATGTGATATTGAAATGATTGGATGATGTACCATCAAAGCTCTTTCCATCCCACTACAAAATGACTATTATCTCTCTATTCCTCTATTCCTTTCACTATTTCTTTTAATTTTTTTGCCCCTGAATGTTGCTTTCTTAGAAAAATAAGTGCATCTTCATGAAAACAGACGAGTTTCAGTGTGTGACAGAAAGCAAGCTGTGCGGTATGTCCTGGGGGAATCCCTCCAGTCGTCTGCTGCCGTTATTATTCATTGTGAACTGCCTGTACTGTTGTGAAGGGAAATGTTTTAAAATGCAGACCTGGATGGTGCCTTCCCCGTTTTCCGCTGTCTGCTGAGATTACACTTCAATGTAATATTGAATTTATCCAAGGCAGACAGCTCAGGGAAGCACCCGAGGTTGTCATTTTGTTCATTCGCTGTGTTTTTCGCACTACAGCTTCCTTAGAGAACAGGATGCAACATCAGTAATCCGCAGTGCTTAGGCCAGATGATCTCGCTTTAGCTTGCTGGGTTCGCTCGGAGGTATTCTGTCGTATACCAGTTTAAATGCTTGGTTACTGGAAATAATGTGAACGGATTCAACAAAAGCAGGAGATTTTCATTAATGTGGTGCCTTGGTGCCTTAAATAAAATTTACATTTAAAATAAGGCACTGAAGGGTAACATGCTTTCTACATGCTACCAAACAATGGCATTTAAAATGGGATTAAAATTATATCCATACAGATGGGGCCAAAAGTCTGAGACCAGGCTGAAAATCTAATGTAAAGTAATAGCCTAACTGAACATGTTAATGGCGTCCAAAGGAAACAGATTTGGTCATGATCCTCTTTTAACAAAGTGTGCATTGTAGCACATCCTATTCTCGAGAAAACAACGAGGAAGTCGGAAAGCATTTCAGCTTTGAGCCGTCAAGTCCCGTCCATCACATCACACACACAAATGATCATTCAAGAGTAGCTGATTTTGTCCTCTGTGCACTCTGGAAAAAATAAAACATCATGTCTATAGGTTGAATAAGATGATTCATGATTGTAATGAGATTCATTACTGAGAGTTGGAATTTGAAAATTCTTCTTAAGAAGAAGAAAACTATTGTCAGGTTTCCTTTTACCCAGTAAATAGATAAGACAGTAGTATTGATTTGTTGCACATATGCATTATGCATGCCGAAACAAATGATTTTGCTGAGTCACATTATTTGTTAAAGATCACAGTTGATGAAAAACCACATGAAACTGATTGTAATCTTTAATGCCTCGCTAACTTATTATCATTATTAGCTTCTTATTGTTATCTGTAACTGGGGGGGGGACGGTGGCTTAGTGGTTGGCACGTTTGCCTCACACCTCCAGGGTTGGGCGTTCGAGTCCCGCCTCTGCCATGTGTGTGTGGAGTTTGCATGTTCTCCCCGTGCCTCGGGGGTTTCCTCCGGGTACTCCGGTTTCCTCCCCCAGTCCAAAGACATGCATGGTAGGTTGATTGGTATCTCTAAATTGTCTGTAGTGTGTGATTGCATGAGTGAATGAGAGTGTGTGTGTGTGTGTGTGTGTGCCCTGCGATGGGTTGGCACTCCGTCTAGGGTGTATCCTGCCTTGATGCCCAATGACCCCTGAGATAGGCACAGGCTCCCCGTGACCCGAGAATAGATGGGATAAGCGGTAGACAATGAATGAATGAATGAATGAATGTTATCTGTAACTGCTTTGATAAATTTAACACTAACTGCAAGAGCAAAAGCAACACTGCTAGTCCTCCATTAAGTTGAGTAAATTTACTCCAGCTAGAAAAACTGCTTTATTGCGCATAACTTTGTTATAGAGAAATTATATGTATGGTTGCATAATGGATGCATAGTTTATATTTGATTATATTATACTATATTAAAAACATGAAACCATTTGATGGTTTGCTTGAATAAATTGCTGTATTTTTCTTCTGCTCTGACAGATGAAACTGGCCAGCCAGTGTGTGACCAGTGTAAACCTGAGTACAAGGGCTTCACCTGTGTGGACTGCCAAGATGGTTACTACAACGCCGACAGTATCTGTGTGCCGTGCGAGTGTAATGGGAACGCCGAGCCGAGCAGCGTACCCCGCATCTGCCACCCAGACACTGGAGTGTGCCTGAACTGCAGCTACAACACCACCGGGCCTCACTGCCAGCACTGTGCCCCTGGTTTCACCGGAGACGCGCTTGCCAGGAACTGCACAGCCATCGGTAAGCAACTTGGGATTCAAAACAATATCATATCAAACTGCTATCTAATCCAAAGTAACAACTGCTGAGTGCTTTCACAAAGGCAAAACAGATTTCAGGAAGTACAACACATTCTACTGTGAGTGAGTACTAAGGACTTAGCCTTTATGAATTCCAGACCAATCTGACAAATACTTTTTATTCATTTGTCAGGTGCTTTTATGCAATGTGAGTCCCCAAATGAAGCAGAATACAATCCAAATGCTTTTAAAGAAGCTCCGTCAGAGCCACCAATTAATCCAAAATAAAAGTAAAACTAGAGTAAGTAATAGCGTTTATTAAAAGAGAAGGTTTGTACATTATCAGTGATATGATTCTGTTGTTAAGTATATGCTGAGATGGATAAAAAAAAAATCCAGAGTAATAATAATATTGATGCGGATTTATCCACAGAACGCTCCAGTTTCTCATCCTTTGGTGTTAAAGGTCTTGGATGACTACTAAAGTGATAAAGTTATTTATTGTAGTTGCAATGCACATAAGGTAGCCACTAAATTCTGGCTCACAAGCTAGAGTTTCTATCATTCACATTCATGAGACTGAAACTGAGAGAAGAATTAAAAAAAGGGACCAAATGAGTGACCTATCTGTATTAAACATCCCCACCTTTTTTCTATACACATCATACCCCAATACTATTTAAGCTGGGTAGACTTAAATAGTATTCAGAGGCAATTTGTTTACACAAGGTGCTGGATATTAATACCTTCTTTTTTTTTTAAACATGTACTCCTCTGTCACTTTATTTATAGTCTCTGGTGGTGTCTCGGTTTCTCCCTTCTTCCCTGAACCCACAATTACTATTGCTGTTCACTTGGGTTCATTATCTGGTTAGATACCTCTGTGGTGTTATAACAGTTACAACATTTGGTAGATGCCCTTATCCAGAGTGCCTTACATTTATCTCATTTATACAGCTGAGCAGTTGAGGGTAAGGGCCCAGTAGTGGCAGCTTGGTGGTCCTGGGATTTGAACTCACAACCTTCTGATCATAAAGCCAATGTTAACCACTAAGCTACCGAAACACACACATCCAGAGGAAGGAATTACAGAGATCAAAATGGATATTCTTTTAAGAAGCACTTATTATTTTGTCTTCACTAGACACTCAGAAGAGGATGAAGTCACTCAAAAGAAAACATCATCTTGCACTATTATAAAAATGGCGTTTTTATAATCGCTACATGGTTTAATAGCTACTGGTTTAATGCCTCACTTTATATTTGCTCATCACATGTAATTATCAATAATTAAATCACATCAAATCACAGTGTGGATTTTTAGGGAAATAAAACAATAGAAACTTACTGATCTATCATTCTTAGGATACAGGAGTTCTAACTGTATCCTAACTGTTTTTATTCGTCTCTTCAAGGATGAGACAAATATTCCAGAATAATCGAAAACAGCCGCAGTCCGAATACTTGACTTACCGAAACTTCCTGCATTTATATAAGTCTTCAGTGCAGTCATGGGAATGTACGTTTTTAAAAAATATAGCAATTTTAAAATCATGTTTTCTGTGGTTATATGTTTAACCAGCTGTTCGACTGGTGAATAAATTAAAAAGCTGAATTTAATCACTTTCTGTTTTTTTTATTGTTCATGCTCCAAAGTTAAGACTATTTCATCTTAAATTTAATCTTCAAATTAAAAGTTCTACCAGTTCAAATCTCTCTCTCTCTCTCTCTCTCTCTCTCTCTCTCTCTCTCTCTCTCTCTCTCTCTCTCTCTCTCTCCAGTGCCCACTATACCTGTGCACTATTCCACTATGACTCCCAGCCCTAATGTAACTGATCAGCTCCCCACCTCATCCACGACACTCCTCTCCAGCCTGAGCCCCTCTGCCAACACCACAAACGGACCTAACTCCTGGGCTCAGTTCAACGTAATCGTGCTGGCCGTCCTCATCACACTGATACTGGCACTTCTGGGAGCAGCAGGCGGCATGTACACCTACCGCCAGTACCAGAACCGCAAGATTAATGCACCCTTCTGGACGATTGAGCTGAAGGAGGACAACATCAGCTTCAGCAGCTACCACGACAGCCTGACCAACGCAGACGCCTCGGGCCTTTTGGACGATGAGGCATGCGAGGCAGCCTCCAACGGACAGCTCACCCTCAACAGCCCGGGCAGTTTATACATGCCGTGACATGACCTTCAGTGAATTATGGTAGCATAATATCAACTAATCAGTTTGAGATGCTGATCAAAAAATTGTGATTCAATCCTGTATTTGAAATCGCATTTCTCTTTGTGAGTGTGCACCAAGTATTTGAGCATTAAATCAAAATCTGTTGCAAAATCTGGCTCTTAATATTTCACAGAGGCAGAATCTGCTGTGACATTTGGCAAGTCACATCTTATTGGATTTCAGTTCCAAAAATCATGCACACCCACACAGGAAATGACATCACAAATATGTGTTGGAATTTGCATTTTCTAATAAGCATAGTAAATTTGAGTTAAGTCTGGATTACACTGCCATGACGAAGGGTTGTATTTGTTTAACGTTCAGCTTATGCTTGAGAAAAAGGACATGCTTTGATGCTTCTGGTTTTACAGGAAGTGTACACATGCATACATGTGAAGAAATGCACAATGGAGGATGTGGAAAGTGAGATCGCCTCCATCGGATGGTCTCAGCAGCTCAGCCAGGTTTTACAGGGTGTGGCTGTGGCACCCGGCACTCTTTTTGTTGTTTTTTTTTTGTTTTTTTTTTTTTAACCAAGGTGTTGTGGGACCGAACATGCACTGATGCTTTAGATTGTCCTGAAAAAGCTACACACATAAATATAAACCTTAAGATAAGGGAGATGCATAAAAGAATTGCACAAAGAGGAAAAGATGTTGAGTTATTGTGCCATGTGGTTGCAGGTACAAAAGCCATGTGTTAACACTGATGATGGTACTCAGGCATCCATTTCCATCCATATTGCGGTGATATTTGGGGCTAGAGCACTCCCCTATGGGATGAAACCGAAATATATGCAGTAAAGGCATGTCTACATTAGCCACATTACATTACATGAATTTTACTAATAATATGACAGAAAGATCACAGTGTAATGCTGATTTTTATGACAAATTGTAGTTCTGAAAAGAGAATACTCAGTATATAAGAATATACAGGAGCTGATTTTAGTCGAGTCAGATTAGTTTTGAATCACCCCCATCACTGCTATTCCACAGGTGTGCCTGTAGAGGGCAGTATTTAATCAAGAGCTCAAAGGCTCTCCAGCACTTCTGGGCACCGCTCAAGCCATTACCCGCTAATCTCTCAGAAGATGCACTACATCCTCTACATCCTTACAGGGAAAGAGCAGGAACTGTTTCTCTGTGGCACTACCAGCGGATCAGATATGCTTCTCCCCTCCAGTTCTCTTGAGTGAACCTCATGGCTGGCCAGTGAGCTCTTTTTTTTTTTTTACAGAACATTAGCTTCTCTGTTGTGTTGTACATTGATATTATTGTCTTGCAGTAAGTGAGGTTCAGCTTGACAGGATATATATATATATATAATTTTTTTTTTAAATGACTGACACCTCAGTTTCCTACTGTTAATCACTAAAGTCTAGAATTGACTAATTAGAAATTGCTTTTGAAGCATAGAGGTGGAAGCACTCACATGGAAAACGTGTTGTGACATGAGTCAGACTGTCTGGCAAACAAATACAAGGCTTGTTTGGCTAAGAGCAACTTTTTTTTTTTTTTTTTTTTTACATTCTATAAAAAGAGCTATAAAAAATAAGGGTGTGTGAGTTTTAAAAAGCATTCACTGGCATCACAGCACAAGTGAACTGTTGGGTTTAGGCAGCTTTTAACTGAAGCACTGGTGTACATGACACCATGTCCCATCTTGCATTATCCGCTACATTTGATCTCTCTTCTCACACTCAGGTTCTCCCCCGCACCTGGGGTGTGGTCATTCTGTAAATACTGTATGTTGTACAGAGAAATTACATTGTAAATAAAGATGCTGCTATTGTATTGTATAGGTACGATGGGGGGAGATACCATATATATCTGTCATTCACACACAGTAGATTTCAGACCATCTCAGTGAACACTGAAAGGATGGCTAACTTTATCTGTTCTTATGGCATTGTCTTAAAGTGCAGACCGTGCAATCAACCACACAACTAACTCTGTGAATGATTTCAATAAAAATTTCTTTTGACCAAATTGACAGAGTTGTGATGACTTTTACTGTAAATAGAGTAACACTGGTGCCATATATATATATATATATATATATATATATATATATATATATATATATATATAAAATATATATATATATATATATATATATATATATATTATTTATTTTTTATTATATTATATTATATATTTTTAAAAACTGTCATTTTTACAAGGTTTCTATGCTGACGATGGCTGCATTTGTTCTTAAAATTGTAAAAGGGATTATTTGTATAGCCTAGAATTAGCATTAGGATCTATATCAATGGCATGAGGTCACTTGAGGACTTAATTCAATGCACACAGACTGAAGTAGTTTAAGTCTTTGGTTCTTTTAATTGTGATGATTTTGGCTCACATTTAACAAAAACCCACCAATTCACTATCTCAACAAATTAGAATATGGTGACATGCCAATCAGCTAATCAACTCAAAACACCTGCAAAGGTTTCCTGAGCCTTCAAAATGGTCTCTCAGTTTGGTTCAGTAGGCTACTTACCTGGGCTAAGGAGAAGAAGAACTGGACTGTTGCCCAGTGGTCCAAAGTCCTCTTTTCAGATGAGAGCAAGTTTTGTATTTTATTTGGAAACCAAGGTCCTAGAGTCTGGAGGAAGGGTGGAGAAGCTCATAGCCCAAGTTGCTTGAAGTCCAGTGTTGAGTTTCCACAGTCTGATGATTTGGGGTGCAATGTCATCTGCTGGTGTTG
Source organism: Hemibagrus guttatus (assembly GCA_033459395.1). Lineage (NCBI taxonomy): Eukaryota > Metazoa > Chordata > Actinopteri > Siluriformes > Bagridae > Hemibagrus > Hemibagrus guttatus. The sequence goes on from JAUCMX010000027.1 coordinate 10,431,381, forward strand.
GTCCATTGTGTTTTTTGAAAACCAAAGTCACTGCACCTGTTTACCAAGAAATTTTGGAGCACTTCATGCTTCCTTCTGCTGACCAGCTTTTTGAAGATGCTGATTTCATTTTCCAGCAGGATTTGGCAGCTGCCCTCACTGCCAAAAGCACCAAAAGTTGGTTAAATGACCATGGTGTTGGTGTGCTTGACTGGCCAGCAAACTCACCAGACCTGAACCCCATAGGGAATCTATGGGGTATTGTCAAGAGGAACATGAGAAACAAGAGACCAAAAAATGCAGATGAGCTGAAGGCCACTGTCAAAGAAACCTGGGCTTCCATACCACCTCAGCAGTGCCACAAACTGATCACCTCCATGCCACGCCCAATTGAGGCAGTAATTAAAGCAAAAGGAGTCCCTACCAAGTATTGAGTACATGTACAGTAAATGAACATACTTTCCAGAAGGCCAACAATTCACTAAAAATGTTTTTTTATTTTTATTGGTCTTATGAAGTATTCTAATTTGTTGAGAGAGTGAATTGGTGGGTTTTTGTTAAATGTGAACCAAAATCATCACAATTAAAAGAACCAAAGACTTAAACTACTTCAGTCTGTGTGCGCTGAATTTATTTAATACACAAGTTTCACAATTTGACTTGAATTACTGAAATAAATGAACTTTTCCACCACATTCTAATTTATTGAGATGCACCTGTATTTTACATAGCCTGTAATGTATGCTTCAAAGGAAAGGATGTTTTAAACATGTTACGTTAAATGAAGTCACACATTAATGAAAGTATCTGTTTTTTTATAATCTGAATGATTATATTAAAAGGTAAAATCTAGTTTATGAAGCAGTGGGACAGACAAAAATGCTGTTTTCTAACTAGCTTTTGTAGATTCTATTAATATTTTAAGTTATTTATCTGTAATCTGCACACGAGCTGGACATTTTACCGTTTAAAATGTATAATATCTTTATACTACATAAATATTTGTAAATGTAATGCAAATATAATATTTGTAAGCAACACCAGCTGTGAGCTCATGTATGTGGAAGAGGGTAGAAAGCACATTCTCAGATAAAGCATGTAATTGTTAGCCATTATATGACGATGGAGATGTGGTTAGTGGGTAAGAATTAGCAGGAGGGAGGGGGGGAGAAGAATTAGAGGGTGTGCCTCAATCATAATTAATACTGTCTGTCCACTCTGGTTGTGTTGGGAGGCAGAAAGGCATTTAGGCACGTCTAAATGAAATGTCTGCACAGAATTCTGCTTTCTGAGATCTTTTAAGGCAGCTTAGAAGTGTGTTATTAACTGTCCTGTTTATCTCATAACTGTGTGTGTGTGAGGGAGAGAGAGAGCTGGATGCATTATGTGCTCTAAGTTTCTCCTTTAAGTGAGTAATGACCACAGTGCGACAGAATATTTGTTTGATTATTTTTATCCCAGTGATACTTTATTCTAACTTGACTAACAGATTTCACAAGTGTGGTAATGTCAGGATCCTGGAAATGACGTGAAATATTCTTCCCTGAAGTCGATTTGAAAGTGTAACACTATAAGATGACAGATTGAATAGCAATAGACTAAAATAAAAGAGAGAGAGAGGGAAAAAAAACAGCTGCCTTCTGTGTTTAATCACTAATTCTAATAAGGCTGCCTCATAAGATGAGTAGTCCGTAGATAATGATAGGGTTTCTTAGTTCATGTTTTTAGCAGTGTTTCGTAACGATTAACCAGAACCATATCTCGACTCCCGCATGGTGATGTGATTCTGTACGTTTTGTGATATAGACACTGTGGTGTGCAACAGAAAGCCACAATGTCGTATCGTCATTCGTAAGCGAGAATATGGAAAGCTGTGAGGCAGATATCATATCAGCAATATCAAAAAACATTTATGTTGAAACAAAAGATAGTATGCATAATCTGCTCTCGAAAAAAACACATATATATGTAATCGTTCCCTCTTGCCTAATGTGACTTAAACGATCATAAGAAATAGAAATTGGATTCAAATGATTATGTAAGCACATCTGGTTAATGTTGCATTGGTCAGCTAGTTCAGCGTGGTGTTTTCCCTGCTCTTATAAATGGCATTTTTAAGGGCCTTCTAAATGATCTGCATTTTCTTCAACCTATATGCAAATAGTCTAGACCAGATCGTCGGAACAAAATGAAACTGCTTAGCTCACGGATAAGATCTAAATTGTAAATGAACTTACACATTGAGAGTCATTTTGTATTATACACTAACAAATGAAGTGGAAAAGATGCAGCTTCTGTTACTTATTTCAGCAGAAAATCGCCCAACACCCTGCGTTTTTTTTTCGTTTTCTTTCTTTCGATCTCAAATGAAACTGTAGGTGACTGAGTTACCTGAAAGCAGACCATGAATCATAATAACACCTGCTCTTTCTGTACACCGCAGTACATTATATGTCAATCGTCATATGATTTATATAGTCAAATCGTATCTTTTGGCTTCCTGTGAATCTGTGATTGTGACCCTTTTTTTAACCGCTAGTTGTACTCATCTCTTTGAGACATGTCGAAGCAAGTTAAGACATGCCTCTTCACATGATCCTTTGCCCTTAACTTAAACAAGTCATTAAGGACATCAGTTGCTAAATATCATGTTTAATATACAACTCTAGTGTAAGTGCAAAAATCCACTCTTAATTGTTTCTGTAGTTTCCAAAGCAGGAGATATTTTCCTATCCACATCTTTTCCTAGCAGAGTAAATGTTTGTGTTTGTTATTTACTCCCACACTGTTATTGTATTAAATTTTATAGTCTCTTCATGTCATGATCATTTTTTCCCCTAAAATACAAGAAACTATTTTCACCATGTTACAGTACTAAAAATAGAATGATTTGTCACTTTTAATTAATTATGAACTATGAATCATTTATTTTTCTCCTTGTTGTCAGCGAAATCCTGGTAATATTTTCATTATTTAAAAAAAAATAATAATAATAAAAGGCCTATATTTGAGACTTTAAAGGTTTAAGTCCACACCATGTTAGAGTTTAATCATTAGGTACATCTTTGAAGATGAGGTCACAGCTGAGATTCATCAATAGAGTTATAAAGTGATATATTAAGGCATTTTAACACTAAATTCTTATCCCATCACAGGGCAGGAGGCTTGAGTCCACTCTGAACTGGACACCAGGGAATCAACAGAGTAAAAAAAATGTCTGCTGCTAACTTGGATATGCTAATACACCAGGATTGTGGTGGAGGTAAACACTAATGCTTTATAAGATCACAGAGTTACTTGTTTGTTCTTTACAGTAATAAAGTAACAGGTGAGCTGGAGAACGAACATGAGATTCGGGCTTATTTCATCATGCGTTTAATAACATTAGTCATGGCTGGCTTAGGCTTAAATTACGTTATTTTTGCTCAGCAGCATTGTCTGGAGCATGTGCTTCCACTTAAACCTGCCAGCTATTATGATGTCTTTTAATAATTGATTTAATCTGATAATTATTTGATAACAAAGGGCACCTCATACATTTCATCAGTTTGTATCAGTTAATGTTGTGCCATGTCTAAGATGCAGGTTAGTAGTTAGTTCCTATTTTCATTTGTTATAGCTGTAGAAGCATTTTTTCACCATTTTTTCTCCCCCCTTCTCAAAAACCACAGTTATTTTACCCAGAAATTGAAAATTCTAATCTACCCCGTCTTATGACCTCCCTGATCTGGGAAATTTGGACTTTTATAAAGTGCTTACACTCGATACTTCTTCCATACATGTTAACTAAATATCCCCTAAGAACAACTTCCTCTCGGAAATGATTCTACATTTTACTGAAGGTAAACAAAAACATGCTTTCAATCTGTTTATTATGAGGTCACATGATGCTTCCACAGTCCAAGGCACTGTGTAGGAGCTGTTTCCATAGAAACAAGGAGCACATTAATACTAACCTGCCGTTCACGTGGCAGGTGGATCTACTGTTAGAGTCGTGCTGGACTACTAGATATTACACACCTTCTGACCAACTAGATTCAAGATTCCAGCTGCCCTGTGGTATAAATGGGGAAAAACACACAGCAGATTGTGCTCTTATTCAAAAATAATTCATGCTGGAGCAATACGGTCCCAATCACAGCATATTATTTTCATCTTTTGTCATATTTATGTTATTTTGCTTTTACCACAAGTATTTGCCAACTATTATACTTACTGCATTTATTAACACCTTATAATGTAATCCTCTTTTTTTTTTTAACTCAACAAGCACAACCTTGCCATATTTCACTTGAAAGAATTAGGCCTTGCTGTTTCTTTATGTAATCTTTCTCTAAGCCACGGTAGAAGTGTATAATGTTCAAACAACTGCATGAATGTTTTCCGGGAATCACTGTGCAGTGGAACAGGCAAGCCCACGAATGCCTTCAAGCTCAGCCCTGACATGTGAGATACATATTTGAGATTCCAGGGTAACTAGCGCTCTAACCAGCACTATGTTGTCAGCACATTCCTGTACAAGAAGGCACTTCTTTTACTTACAACATTCCTTTAAGACTTCCATCTTAAAGGAAAAGTCCACTCTGAATGATTACACGGTACATTTAAAGATTACCAAGATTTATATTACTACTCAAACTAACTATTTGTTTAACAGCTTGACCCATGATGCCATTAGACGACCTGCTGATTGTAGCACCAGTAGGGATTTACCACTTGCATCATTTCTATGTAAGAGTGATGCAGCGGTGCTTTAATGCTTTACTCTGTCCGGGTCTCTCTCTTCCACATCTATACACTCTGCTCAAACAGACCAGCTTTCAAAAGCTTCAGCTTTCATGCTAACAAACATCCCTACTCATCTCATAGAGCACTAAGTAAGTGAGTAGAATCCGTACCTTACTTCATTTATTGCTGTTGCATCATATAGGTGCATCGCATTCTGGAGCTCTGAATCCAGCATTTAAAGGTGTGTATCAATTCTCCGACAGACTTCTCATTTAGGAACGTCACTGAGAAATGGTGAATGTGGAGGAAAAAAAGAGTTGCTCTTTTGTATGTAGGCGCTAACGGCTGTTCGTTTTCTTTCCTATACAACATCTTTGTAAGTGCAATAGCAACACTCTCCTGTGATGTCAGAGCGACGGACGACAGTGATCTTCTCACAAAAATAAAAAGTACAGAAAGTGCAACACCATCCAATGCATTAGCCCCAGAATTGCAAGCACATCACAAACAGTTCACTATAAATGAATCGAAATATTTCCTGTGTTTAAGGGTGGAGTTCTGCTTTAATATCACTGGTGTAACACGGGTGACCTTTCAGATGACAATTTAAGACCTTGTATTTTAAAGTGTGAGTAAGTACACATGGAGCTAACCACATTTCAGCATTGTGTTGGTGTCCCTGATGAGCTCTATATGACTAATAGCATTTGTTGTTGTTTTACAGTTCAAGTTTAATGTAACTTGTTCTAATTACCTGTCTCATGTATGTCAGAGAATGAGAAAGCTGACACTTGCTGATATTAATCTTTCATACCCTGCCCCAGTTTGTACTAGTTTTCCATTTCGATAATGGAGAGCACCGAGTGGAAACTGAGCAGAGGCTTTCCTGTCTCTCTCAGCTTCTTGTGAAACTCTGCCTCTGTGACACATAGGAAGATTTTTTTATGTTGTTGGTAAATGGATTCTACATCCCAAAGGGACTGTGTGGTGCTGGTGGTTGGTTCAAGACTAACCAAATTAGTCACCTCATCCATGTTTTAGTTATCTTACATGTGTTAATTTCTCATAAATGTAGCTTGAATCACTGATATTGTCCTGAGAAGAAAAGCGTGAAAAGTGTCCCATGAAATACTTCACATGCTCGAGTGTCCGGTACGCCAAGGAACTATCGGCTAGCTCCGATGTAGAACGTTCGATATACACCATGAACAGAAGTCTAACACTTAGCATTAGAGAAAAACAGGAAATACATTCAGTTTGCCAGACAGTAGGATGATGAGTTCATATAAAAAATGTAGATCTCATGGAGTCAAATTGATAGTGTGCTGATATAAGGTGTATATATGATCATGGTTTCAGTTCCATGATGAATGGCTGAGAGATGAATTCCCTTTGATTAATTTTTCTCAAGAACTGATCAGGGTGATTCCATGGCCTTTACCTATTTAGATGTGTTTACCTGTTTGACAGTGGAAGCTGACCCTTCTTGTCAGTGGAATGGTAGAGTGGAAATTGCAGCATACTGACATCAAGGCTTATGAAGGATAAGAATGAACATTCTGTGGCTTCCTACTTGACTGGAACTTCTGGGTAGAAGATATGGGAAATAGCCCCATCTTGGAAATAAGACGTTTGTTGTGTAAATAGATTTGAGTGATAAACATGAGTCATATTAAAAATATATGACAGGAAATCAAACATTTGCAGCTGAACAAGAGGTGATCAGTGCCTGAACACACATACACATGGCAGAAGCTAGTGCAGGCGTGCACTCCACACCCACACTTAAGCTTATGCTGACTCTTTGTTTGTTCAAGTAATCAGAGATTTGATTTTGGATTGTTTCCGATCTGATGTGTGATGGGGGAAAAACCGAGGACGGTGGTCCCTAGACAAGCGTGTACTTTCTACTCCAGTGCCAAGGCCATTTTGAGTGTTCTGAGAATTAAACTGCTTTCAGATACCCAGCTGGCTGAGGTGGAGCTGTCATAATCTGCCTACTGCTGTCTACAGCTATGACACAACCGCTTTTGATCAGGAAGGATTCTGTGTCATAGCTAGCCCTTTCCTTGAAGCACTGCGGTTTGTTCTCGCAGAGGTTAATGGTTATTGCCATGTTCCATTTGTATATGGTACAGTTCTACAAGATAATGTTATTCACTTTCTTCAAAGATCACGTCACAGATAAAGTGTGCAAGCTGTTGAGTTTATTGAGATAGCAATCCATGCCTCTGGCAAATAGGTCTCGGTTTCTCGGTTCTTCCTATGCTGTAGAAATGTCAAACTTCCCGTGAGGTTTGTTAGTCAGAGTCAAAACATTCATCATAAAACTTTGAAGTCGTAATGTATTTTTCATTCTCAGCACAACCAAAACCACAGCACAATATATTATACTTCAGGATTTGCATAAACTACAAAGAGGAGCTGCTTTGTGTGTGTTCACCTGCTTCTTTTGTATTTTGTCACTACTGAAATGTTGTTTGATTTTCCAAATATTAGTGTGCAAGAAATAGCCTGCATGCCATTTGACACACATTAATCTACATGATGATTAATGTGGTGAGGTTCCACAGACCACCATCCTGTGACAACCAAGTCGTCTAAGATTTTAATGATGATGTGACACTAAAGCTGATGATCAACTTCAACTGTTGTGATAGTTAGTAATTGGCATAAAGTTGGGCACAGTGGCTTGGTGGCTTGGTGGTTAGCACGTTTGCCTCACACCTCCAGGTTGGGGGGTTCGATTCCCGCCTCCGCCGTGTGTGTGTGGAGTTTGCATGTTCTTCCCATGCCTCGGGGGTTTCCTCCGGGTACTCCGGTTTCCTCCCCCGGTCCAAAGACATGCATTGTAAGTTGATTGGCATCTCTAAATTGTCCATAGTGTGTGATGGTGTAAGTGAATGAGTGTGTGTGTGTGCCCTGCGATGGGTTGGCTCTCCGTCCAGGGTGTATCCTGCCTTGATGCCCAATGACACCTGGATTGGATAAGCAGTAGACAATGAATGAATGAACTTGGCATAAATGTTTTTGTGCCAGATGGTTAGTTTGAGCGTTTCAGAAACTGCTGATCTGCTGAACTGCCGTTTTTTTTCACACACAACAGACTTAAGCGCTTAGAGTTCAGCTTTTATCTTATGACTACAAAGAATGTATTCTTATGCTTTAAGTACCTGTTTTATGCTCTTTGTCCAAGTGTGTCTCCGGTCTAACCGCTTTTCCGGAAAGACCTGGTTGATGAGTATACCCGAGATCTTTGTTAAGAACTTCTAAAGCTTTGTTAGAGTGGCCATGTCACTAAGACCCTTCCAGCCCGGTTACTGAGTTTGGCTGGATGACCAGCTTGATGAAGAGTTCTGATGATTTCAAGCTCCATTTCACACCAATGGATCTCACTGTGCTGCTAGCAACATTAAAATCAAGACATACAAGAAATGTGGAGGTTCAAGGAAAAGTCAGTTGTTTTCATGGCTCGTTATTTTGGTCTGGTATGAACTCTGGGAATTTATACGCCCAGGTTTATGCCTTTCTAGATCATGTACAGTCAAAAGAATTTCCTACCAGTCATGATCTAGGGATGTTTCAGGTCAATCAAACAGGATGCACCTGAGCTCAATTCAGAGTGCCTTAGCCAAGGGGCATAAATACTTATGTAAATAAAAGAGATTTTAGATTTTAGATTTGGGCTCCTCACATCCAGGCCATCTCCTTTTTGACCTTTTGCTATCTGGCCGACGCTACAGAGCAGCAACTACCAGGACAGCCAGGCACAAGAACAGTTTCTTCCCCCAAGCAATCTATCTTTTGAACAGTTGAATGTTCCCAACATTGGGCAATAATAAAAAATAAAAATAAAAAGTGCAATAACCTCATATTTATTACCACCCCCACATCCCTACATCTCAACTCATTCTATTCTATTCTGTATATACAAATTACTTTAATCTCCTATTTAAATATGTGTATTTTTATTTCTCATTCTATTTTTTGTTGTTGTTATTTGTATTGTTGTTGTTATCTCTGTGCACTGGAGCTTGTGACACTAAAACAAATTCCTTGGATGTGCAAACATACTTGGCAATAAAGCTCTTTCTGATTCTGAAATTAATCTTCATTCTATAATGCAATGATGTGTGCAAAAAGGTTCTACATCCATAATAAATCCAGTCCTATAATCCAACTAACAAGCATTAAAAACGTCAACGTGACTCTACCGAAGAACTAAAGAAACTAGAGAAGGTGTTACCAATATGGTGTTCAACGTTCTGACTCTTTTAACAGGTTTGTGGTTTTGGTTGGAATGTTTCAAAATAAAAAGCCCTAATGCTTTCACTAAATAAATGACTAAGTGTACATGTTTGTGTTTGTGCAATAAGAGGACAGTGCGGTGGTTTGCATCGCCACCTCAGAGCTCCAGTTTAAGTCGCTGCATCATAGCTCCCGAGTTTCTGTCGGTTTACTCCCTCTTACTGCAGGTTCTCTGTCCTTCCCCCGCCTCACACAAACATGCCAGAAGCTGTCTCAGGAACTCAAAATTGCCCCTGGGAGAATAAGTGTACGATTCTGTGTTGCTGAATATGTTTGACTTAATGATGATACTCATAAAAGAAATATGTGCTGCTTTTTTTTTTTTTTTTTTTTTTTTTACACAAGGAAATAACCGAGAACTCCTGCTACAGTGTATTTCATGCTCGTTTCTTTGCGCATATGCTGAGCTGTTGGTTTAACTGTATTTAGTTAGAACATCACTTGTTTTGCGGGATGCACACATGTCTCTTGCTGTCACACTGAAACCTCAGATCGCTCGATCTTTTCCCAGTTTGAGTGGAAGCGCCTGTGTGGTAGTGTGCGCTCTGTGTGTCACTGCCACCCACGCACGTCTTAAGTCTCAGCCACAGAGAGGGAGAGTGGAGGGGAGTGAAAGGCCGCTTGGATGCGTGGGAGATCCCCTTAACTTTGTATTTGTTCAGATGTAGACGCGCGTTGCGCTTCCAGTCTGTGGTGCGGCTGCGGAGGGGAGAGAGGATGGCGCACGAAACCAGAGCGCATGTTACCTGGATGTCCGCAGTGATCATTGTAGCTGTTACAGTCTCATGTGTAACCTGGCTCATTGTGTCCAGGGTAAGTGCTTGTTTTTTTGGGGGGGGATTAATTCTTCTCTTATATAATGTGCGCTCTGGATATTCGTTCTTTATTTTGAAGTGAATCAGTTTGCAACCTCCGATCACTCATATGGGCGTTATCGATAGTGATCGATTTCACTATTAATGGAGACTTTTGATTCAAAGGTTGTACAATGCTTGTTTTAAATGTTGCTAGTGCAAAGGTAAAAAAAAATGTAACGTGTACATTAAAAAAAAAAAAAGCAGTGAAGTGTTTATAAGCAGCATGGGGGCGTGTGCGCCGAGACGCGTGTCCGTAAACACCTTCTTGGGCCTCTGCGCCTGTTTTTGAGCCATATCCAACTTTTTTTTTTTTTTTTTTTTTTTTAACAAACTGCAAGCCAACCTTGTAAATAATGTGAAACTTTTAGGAGTATGTATGTCTCAGATATCAGGGTCCAGCCCCAAAAAGCTTCTCCAATCTGGAAAACTTCGCTCGTTTTATTATTAACTGTTTCTCTTTCTTTCTTTGTTTCTTTTAGGATACTAAAGTAAGGATCCTCAACGGTAGGTTTTCACCTGATTTGTATCTAATCGCCTGTGCACTTTTTTTTTTTTGATTATTTATTCTTACCCTTAAAATTCCTACAACTAAAACAACCGAACAAAAGAAAGCTTTCCATTCTGCGCCATCTTTTTTTGTACTTTGCTGAAAAATGCACCTTTCTTTCCAAATGGAAGTAGGTCAGTGCAGTGCAAACCAGATGTTCATATAAAAAAAAAAAAACAAGTATAAAATGTCAAACCTGTCTCAGTTATTAGGAAGTCGTTATGTCGGCGATGTGGTAGCTTAGTGGTTAAGGCGGTTAGACTAGTGTGAGGAAGTTTGTGAGTTCGAATCCCAGCTCCAGCAAGCTGCTACTGAGCAAGCTCCTTAACCCTTAATTGTATAAAATAAGTTAAAAATGTAAGTCGCTCAGCATAAGCACAGTGAGATGCTTCATTTAGGTTTTACAGACATTCATACTCTGATACTATGCCTTAACACTGATATATTTCTTATATTTTCATTGTCCAGCTCTTTGAGGTCAACATTTTGAGTGTTGGAATGTGTTTTCATGCCTTTCATGACTTGACTTAAACAGGTTTTAATAGTTGTTGTTGTTTTTGAATGCAATGATGAGTGCCAAATTATTTATGCCATTTTTTTAGCAAGTTGTAAAACACATTTAAATGAATTTGGAATTGTGTTTTGTAGGTCGACTATAAAAACAGAAAGAAATGGAGGTATATTTTTAATTGTTGGCATGCATTAAGATCACAAAGATTTATTAAAGATTTATTCACCACATGCCATGAGAGTTGACTGCGTTCTCAAGTGATAGCTTAGTGTACAGAACTTCAGTTTATATATATATATATATATATTTACATTAAAAAATCTCTTTAAAGTCTCTAAAACATCACTGAAACCAAACAGTCTAAAGCAAGTCATAGTTAATACTTTTATTACCCTAAGACACACTGACATTTAAGTTCAGAATCTTATTGCAGGATGCTCTGTCTCATATACAGGAAGTCGCTTTTTATCTTAGGGTCGTGTGTTGGTGGTCTGTGTAATTTTTTTTTCCTGTCAAGATCTTATCAAGTGAAACATTTTCAATAGTATGTAAATGAGACTAATTCCAAATGTTTTTCACTTGCTGATAATCTAAAAAAGTAGGACCAGGCTTCTTTGTAAACAGGTGTCAGGTGTTTGTATGTGTTTATTGTGTGTTGCTAATATGTGTTGGTGTGTGTGTGTGTGTGTCTTGTTTATTTGTCATGCAAGCTTGTGGTGAGCTGTAGAGCTGTTTCCCGTAACTCTCTCCTTTGCTGTTTCTAGCACGTTGCTTGGCATGACGCATGGGTTTCCTTTGTGACTGTGTTACTATTAACCTGTAAATACGTCACATCAGATTTTTTTTTCACTTTCCCCTACAGGTGCATTAGTGGCAGATATGTTCAGAGGTCCAGCTGCAAGCGCACATTCTCTTTTTAAAGGTGAGGTTTGAGTGAGCAATTTAGAGAAGTGTCATTTACCTTCAAAAATGCTTGGTAAGGTTATTTAATCCATATAGTTATGGCTTTTCAGAACGTCATGCATAATACATTATCAATCAGACTATTATACACCATTATAAAATGTGTTACTTTGAACATTGTTCCTCAAAGTGTTCAAGGAAAAATGGCCAATGGTCAACAAGCACCTTGAATTGTTTCCAACCTTAAAAACATGCTATTCAGTAACTACTAGAAATTTTTCAGTAACTGAAGTAAAATTAATAAAGGACACGTGTAGCTACACAGGTGCCAGCATCTACACATTGTAGTTTTTCTTTCACCTCTCATCATCAGTCAGACTAAACGCAGATAAAATTCACCCAGTGGAAAAGCCTGTTCATTGAAGGGGAAAGGATGTGGGACGTGAAAGATGCACACTTGTTTCTGATAGCGGTTGCTTTCACTTTGTGCTGACTTCAATTATTTGAGCTGTGAAGTCGCTAGTCTTTGTTTTGTCAGCCAATCAAAAACCAGTTGTTATCACACCATTATTTAGTTCATGTGCTGCCAAAAAAGTTGATCAGCAGTCGATATTTTTCAGTACAGTTTATTATTAGATCAACAGTCTGAACATTTCTGCAGTTAAATACAAGCTCAACTGTGGGGGGTTTTCTGGCCATGTATTATTGTTCATGCTGTTCTAACATGACCAGCAGGATTTTCAACTATTGCTAGATCTTTCAGCACCTCTATAATGATGATGGTGAGGTATGTCAGAGATTAAGAGATTCTGTCACTCTAGCTGTTCATTTTTAAGCTGTATGAATGAGTCTTTTGTTTATTCTGGATAAACAGTGCTAAGATACACTTAGCCTAGGACGTTTAGATTTAAATTACAGTACTGTCTAGACTAAAGGTGTATTAGTCATCCATCATCAAGCTCATTTATGCACCTGTCTCGTGTAGTACATCAACACGATGTACAGTATTCTCTCACTTTTTTTAATCTTTTAGCATTAATCCTGTGTGAATTTACTCTAAAATTCCACTTCCTAATTCAAAATGGTTCGTACAGTAAATTTAACCACATCATTAAAAGATATGGCAAACTGCAGGAATTTAACGACTGACTTAAACTATATCATGGTGAGCTCGAAAGTCAGATATGCTGTAATGCGAATGTAGCTTCTTCAGGATCGATTTCTGCAAGCGTAGCAAAAATAAACACAGCGTATTTTCATATTATGTCAGAAATGTGAGTTGATCTATATTAATATCTTGTTTCTGAATAATGAATATCGATACTGAATATCGACACGGCTGTGATTACCTCCAGCCGACATTCAACATAGACACAATGTTCATTATTGCTTATATACGATGTGATATCTATTGCATTCAGTTCAGTTTTATTTGTACAGCGCTTTTAAAAATGGACATTGTCTTTAAGCTTCTTTACAGAAATATAAAACAATCAAAGTTAAATTTATGTTTATCCCTAATGAGCAAGTCTGAGGAAGTGATAATAATGATTTAATGAGTCCTTTCTCACAAGTGAGTCTTTTGTTTGGCATCCAGTGATCCACAACAACGAAAGCGATGAACACCTGAGATGGGAAGAGGTGTGGAGTGCCAACATTTCCCTGGATGAAAGCAAAATTTGGATGACTGTGAAGGAGGCGGGTGTTTATCTGGTCTACGTACAGCTGACATACAGTCTGAGAAACAGCTCTAGAGTAGACCTAAACAGCTATAGAGTAGACCTTAGTATGCGTGTGGAGTTCAGTTATGATGAGGGTAAGGATGAATTCACCGGTGCCTTTGACACTCGGCAGCCCACAGAGAAGTCGCAAGACGCCCATCTCTCAAAATTCTTCCTGCTCCACATGAAGGCTGGGAACAGACTCTCGATAAAAGCGAGTCCAAAGAAGAGGATAACGTACAACGATGTTCGTCCATTCTCCAGTTTCATCACCATCGTGCGGTATGCTGACTGGTCAGGATGAGCAGAGAGAAGATATCAGCTTCATATGACTTCGTAAATATGATCTTATGTTTGTCAGCTATTTTCCTTTTCGCTACTTAAGTCACAAAACAGAAGTTGGTCTGTCACAATGACCAATGGCATCCGAGGCTTCCACGAAGTAAAATCGAGAAATGTTAAACCACCAGCAGAAATATGACAACTCAACAAATTTGGGATTTTTGCGTAGGGAGGTGCAATATTTAAGTCAGTAATTTTGTCTTTGTTTTGTTTTTTCCCCCCTCCCCCTTGTTGCATAATGTTCCCGACTCATGATTTTCTGAGAAGCATGACACATTTTCCGCCCATTAAAGACAAAAGTGATTTTCACTTTGTTTCGGATGTGTTATGACTCAGTTGAGAAAGAGCATCATGCCTGTTTCCTCATTTCTCGGTTTGACGAAATGAGCACACACATGTTAATGTCACTTCCACTCGCTGCTGCAATTGACGCTTCATTACGTTTGTGAAACAAGGGATAGGGGTTTTGGTTGTTTTTTTTTGGGATGGTCTTTCTCTTAACCTGCTCTTCCGATTATTTTGAAAACATGTACAAATGTGACGTTTCAAAGCCTGCTCTTAGAGCAGAGTCCTATTGTTTGAAAAATTTCAAATGCGTACCAACAATCTGGAGAAATCCCCAGTACAATATGACAGTTCAGCAATATGTGAAAACCACCATTACCTAATCCTCGTCGCGTTCGTTTTGTTTTCTTTTATTTATTTATTTCCCACCATGTGCAGAGCATCATCTATTAATAACCTTACTATTATATAACTGATCAAGCAAGTAAGTTCTACTAATGCTTCCATCATAATAAGTTTTTTTTTTCCTATGGATCAGCAAAAATACAGATGTATAAATTTTGCCTTAAACACTTCTAAATGTAGTATACTTAACACACCTCGAAATATCAGTGATGCTCTTCTTATCTTTGGTAATCAGTATTTTTGATGTAGATTTATAAATATGGAAGAAAGTGAGGTATGTCATACCACAGCACACTAATTTAACAGCCATAAAGCCGAAATCATGCATTGTAATAATCAATATTAAGATATTTTGGCACTTCGAGTGTTGATATATTTTTTTCCAGGTTGTTTGGAATAAGCTTAACATTCTTCATCTTCCGATTTAAAGATTTCTCAATGTTGCCTTTACAAGAATAGATACATGACACACAAAACCATTTTCCTTGTTTTAGTTTAGTTTAGTTATGAGTCAGCAGAAAAGAAAAAAAAAAAAAGAAAACATTCCACCTCTGTAAGGTCAGATACAATTAGGGCTGCTGATCAGAATTCTCAAGATATCTGTTTAAAATCATTATTCTGAGTTTTTGATTGTTTTTTATTTCTTGTAGTAAGGCACCCTTGGATGTGAGAAGTGAGAAAGTCCCTGTATAAACGACATTATTATTTTATTTTTATTAATATATATATATATTTTTAATTAATATTTCTATTATTATTAATTTCTCAGTATTGACATTTGAGCAACTACTCTTCAGACAGACGGATTTGATTGTATATCAGTAGTTTTTTTTATTGTTAGAATGAATGATACACTCATGTTGAATGATTGAAATGGACTACTGCCTTTGTTCTCAAATAGCTCAGTAATATTGTATTTATCTGCTGCATTTTGGTATATTTGTAATTATTTGTTATTTAAAGCAATAAATTCATTTCATAATTGCATCTGAACACTGTGTATTTATCATGGATTTAGTCTGAGACGTTTTCTTTTTTATTCTCTATGACAATAAAACTATAATACTCTCACAGAATTATACTCTTATATTCACAATCATACTCACAAACTATTATACTCACACAGCTAGAGTTTTACATACAATTACACTCTCACATACAATAATACTCTCACAATGATTCAATTCAATTCAATTTTATTTGTAAAGCGCTTTTAACAATGAACATGGTGCCAAAGCAGCTTTACAGAGCATAAGAAATCTAGAACAAAAATCTCAAGGTTTAATATCAGAATCATATTTAAATGAACATGTATATTTATGCCGTTTACATTTAACCCTAATGAGCAAGCCTGAGGTGGCAAGGAAAAACTCCCTGAGATGATGTGAGGAAGAAACCTTGAGAAGAACCAGACTCAAAAGGAAACCTCATCCTGATTTGGGGGAACACCGTAGAGTGTGATTATAAGTCATTATAAACACCAGAGAGTGTGATTATACATCTTTATAAACACCAGAGAGTGTGATTATACATCATTATAAACACCAGAGAGTGTGATTATACATCATTATAAACACCAGAGTGTGATTATACATTATTATAAACACCAGAGAGTCTGATTATACATCATTATAAACACCAGAGTGTGCGATTATATATCATTATAAACACCAGAGAGTGTGATTATACATCATTATAAACACCAGAGTGTGATTATACATCATTATAAACACCAGAGTGTGATTATACATCATTATAAACACCAGAGTGTGATTATAAATCATTATAAACAACAGAGAGTATGATTATACATCATTATAAACACCAGAGTGTGATTATACATCATTATAAACACCAGAGTGTGATTATAAATCATTATAAACACCAGAGTGTGATTATAAATCATTATAAACAAAAGAGAGTCTGATTATACATCATTATAAACACCAGAGTGTGATTATACATCATTATAAACACCAGAGTGTGATTATACATCATTATAAACACTAGAGTGGGATTATACATCATCATAAAAAAAACAGTGTGATTATACATCATCATAAAAAAACAGAGTGTGATTATACATCATCATAAAAAAACAGAGTGTGATTATACATCATTATAAACACCAGAGAGTGTGATTATACATCATTATAAACACCAGAGTGTGATTATACATTATTATAAACACCAGAGAGTCTGATTATACATCATTATAAACACCAGAGTGTGATTATACATCATTATAAACACCAGAGTGTGCGATTATACATCATTATAAACACCAGAGAGTGTGATTATACATCATTATAAACACCAGAGTGTGATTATACATTATTATAAACACCAGAGAGTCTGATTATACATCATTATAAACACCAGAGTGTGATTATACATCATTATAAACACCAGAGTGTGATTATAAATCATTATAAACAACAGAGAGTATGATTATACATCTTTATAAACACCAGAGAGTGTGATTATACATCATTATAAACACTAGAGTGGGATTATACATCATCATAAAAAAAACAGTGTGATTATACATCATCATAAAAAAACAGAGTGTGATTATACATCATTATAAACACCAGAGAGTGTGATTATATATCATTATAAACAGGAGAACAGGTACAGGAGTTTAAGTACTTGGGGTCAACAGTCCAGAGTAATGGAGAGTGTGAGAAAGAGATAAAGAAGCGAGTGCAGGCAGGTTAGAATGGGTGGAGAAAGGTGTCGGGAGTTCTGTGTGATCGGAAAATATTAGCAAGAATCAAGGGGAAGGTGTACAGGACAGTGGTGAGACCGGCCATGCTGTATGGTTTAGAGACAGTGTCACTGAGGAAGAGACAGGAGTCAGAAGTCACT
This sequence comes from Hemibagrus guttatus, assembly GCA_033459395.1. NCBI lineage: Eukaryota > Metazoa > Chordata > Actinopteri > Siluriformes > Bagridae > Hemibagrus > Hemibagrus guttatus. The sequence continues at coordinate 10,448,838 of JAUCMX010000027.1, forward strand.
GGACTGTGACCCCCATGGCTAGATTAGAGAGTGTGATTATACATCTCTATAAACACCAGAGAGTGTGATTATACATCGTTATAGACACCAGAGTGTGATTATACATCATTATAAACACCAGAGAGTGTGATTATACATCGTTATAGACACCAGAGTGTGATTATACATCATTATAAACACCAGAGAGTGTGATTATACATCGTTATAGACACCAGAGTGTGATTATACATCATTATAAACACCAGAGTGTGATTATACATCTCTATAAACACCAGAGAGTGTGATTATACATCGTTATAGACACCAGAGTGTGATTATACATAATCTAGCCATGGGGGTCACAGTCCAGTGACTTCTGTGCTGGTCCCAAGCCCGGATAAATAGAGAGGGTTGCGTCAGGAAGGGCATCCGGCGTAAAACATTGCCAAATTTAACCATGCAAATCGTCAGTACGAATTTCATACCAGATCGGTCGAGGCCCGGGTTAACAACGACCGCCATCGGTGCCGTTGACCTACAGGGCGCCGGTGGAAATTGGGCTACTGTTGGTTGAAGAAGTAGAGGAGGGAGGAGAGTGCGCAGACAGAGAGAGAAGAGGAAAGGTAAGAGTGTAGGACTGAGAATAGGAACTCTGAATGTTGGTACTATGACAGGGAAAGGTAGAGAGCTGGCTGATGTGATGGAGAGAAGGAAGGTGGATATACTGTGTGTACAGGAGACCAGGTGGAAGGGTAGCAAGGCTCGTAGTATAGGAGCAGGATTCAAGCTGTTTTAATATGGTGTGGATAGTAAGAGAAATGGGGTAGGTGTGGTCCTGAAGGAGGAGTTTGTGAGGAATGTTCTGGAGGTGAAGAGAGTGTCAGACAGGGTGATGAGTCTGAAGTTAGAGATTGAAGGGGTGATGTTGAATGTTGTTAGTGGTTATGCCCCACAGGTAGGTTGTGAGTTAGAGGAGAAAGAGAGATTCTGGAGTGAATTAGATGAGGTGATGGAGAGTATTCCCACGGGTGAGAGAGTGGTGATAGGAGCGGATTTTAATGGACATGTTGGTGAGGGGAACACAGGTGATGAGGAGGTGATGGGCAAGTTTTGAGTTAAGGAAAGGAACCTTGAAGGACAGATGGTAGTGGACTTTGCTAAGAGGATGGACATGGGTGTGGTTAACACTTATTTTCAGAAGATGGAGGAGCATAGAGTGACTTACAAGGGTGGAGGTAGGAGAACACAGGTAGACTACATCCTATGTAGAAGAGGCAATCTGAAAGAGATTAGTGACTGTAAAGTGGTAGTGGGAGAGAGTGTAGCTAGACAGCATAGGATGGTGGTGTGTAGGATGACTTTGATGGTCTGTAAGACGAAGAGGTCAAAGATATTTGATTATAAATCATTATAAACAACAGAGTGTGATTTTACATCATTATAAACACCAGAGAGTGTGATTATTCATCATTATAAACACCAGAGAGTGTGATTATAAATCATTATAAACAACAGACTGTGATTATACATCATTATAAACATATCATTATATATAATTATATAAAAATTAAAAAAAGTCCTTTCTACAGGCCTTTACAGTCATTTGTGGTTGTGTAACTCACAATTATACTCTTACAATGGTACTCACATACAAAAATACTCTCACATACAATAATTCTTTCACAATTATACTCTTACAATAATGCTCTCACAATTATACTCTCACATACAATTATACTCTCACATACAATAATTCTCTCACATACAATTATACTCTCACATACAATAATTCTCTCACAATTATACTCTCACATACAATAATACTCTCACATACAATAATTCTCTCACATACAATTATACTCTCACATACAATTATACTCTCACATACAATAATTCTCTCACATACAATTATACTCTCACATACAATTATACTCTCACATACAATAATTCTCTCACATACAATTATACTCTCACATACAATAATTCTCTCACATACAATTATACTCTCACATACAATAATTCTCTCACAATTATACTCTCACATACAATAATACTCTCACATACAATAATTCTCTCACATACAATAATACTCTCACATACAATAATTCTCTCACATACAATTATACTCTCACATACAATAATTCTCTCACAATTATACTCTTACAATAATACTCTCACAATTATACTCTCACATACAATAATACTCTCACATACAATAATTCTCTCACATACAATTATACTCTCACATACAATAATTCTCTCATAATTATACTCTTACAATAATACTCTCAGATACAATTATACTCTCACATACAATTATACTCTTACAATAATACTCTCACATACAATTATACTCTCACATACAATAATACTCTTACAATTATACTCTCACATACAATTATACTCTCACATACAATAATTCTCTCACAATTATACTCTTACAATAATACTCTCAGATACAATTATACTCTCACATACAATAATACTCTTACAATTATACTCTCACATACAATTATACTCTCACATACAATAATTCTCTCACAATTATACTCTTACAATAATACTCTCAGATACAATTATACTCTCACATACAATAATACTCTCACAATTATACTCTTACAATAATACTCTCACATACAATTATACTCTCACATACAATAATACTCTCACAATTATACTCTCACATACAATTATACTCTCACATACAATAATACTCTCACAATTATTCTCTTACAATATTACTCTCATACAATAATACTCTCACAATTATACTCTCACATACAATAATACTCTCACATACAATAATACTCTCACAATTATTCTCTTACATACAATAATACTCTCACAATTATACTCTTACAATAATACTCTCACATACAATTATACTCTCACATACAATAATACTCTCACAATTATACTCTTACAATAATACTGTCACAGACACGCCAGGCTCCAACGACAACCAATCACAGCGCACTCACTCTCCCGAGTACTAATCACACACACCTGCACGCTATCTCCTTCCCAATCACCTCAGTCATAAAAGGACTCACACACACACCACTCACCGTCCGATCTCGTTTCAGACTGAAGGACTCATTCACAAAGCTACGCTACCTTATGCTCGTCTGTCTTCTGTGTTTTTCCGCTTCCCGTGTTTCCCTGTGTGTGTGTTCGTCATCACCCAGCTACGTGGCCAGGCTCTTCTCTGGGCCGAGTCCCTGTGGTCCCAGGACTCCCCGTGACGCAGTCTTATGCCGGGTTCGTAGAACACTTCAAGGAGGTGTTCGGGAAGCCCTCCTGGGACTCGTCGGTCGGAGAGGAGCTCTGTAAGCTCCAACAAGGAAAACTAATGGTCACCGAGTACGCCATCCAGTTCAGGACACTGGCTGCCAAGAGCGGCTGGAATGAGCAAGCTCTTCTCGCCGCCTACCGTCAGGGATTAAGCCCACAGGTGAGGTTGCATCTCGCTGCCCACGAGGACGCGATCGGGCTGGAGAGGTTGATCCAACTCTCCATCCGTGTCGCTACTCGTATGCAGTCGTGTGTCCACAGATCCCAGGACCAGTCGTGCCCCTACAACAGGCGCGACCGACCAGAACCTGTCAGCCCTCCATAACCAGCTCCAGAACCAGCTCCAGAACCAGCTCCAGAGCCCATGCAACTGGGGACGACGCATCTGAACCCCTCTGAGCGGCAGAGGAGGCTGACCCAGAGTCTGTGCCTGTATTGTGGCGACCCGGGGCACGCTCTTCCCGTGTGCCCCATCCGTCCCCCGCGGCCCATGGTGAGTACCATCTTCTCATTTCTTCCTCATATGAAATCACTCACTACCCATGGGACACTCACTACCGCTCGCACTTCTGTTACAGTGGTCGCCCTCCTCGACTCTGGGTCGGCGGCCAATTTCGTCTCAGGCACCCTCTGCCGCCAGCTCGGACTCCGGACTAAGGCCACGGCGACCCCGTACCAGATACAATGTATCACCGGAAAACCCGTAAGTTGCCGGCGGGTCCACCACAGCGCCGGCCCGGTGCTTCTCCAGGTCGGCCTACTGCATGTGGAAGAGACCACCTTCCTGGTTCTGGAGGAGTCTACGGCTGACATCATCCTCGGGCACCCGTGGCTAGAGCAGCACAACCCCATCCTCTCTTGGAGCACCGGCGAAGTCCTGAAGTGGGGCGACACCTGCTTTCTGGGCTGTTTTCCTCACCTACCTGCTCCACACTCCTCGACTCCAATCCCTCTCCCAGTCCAGGCCACCTCCATCAAGAGTCCTCTCGTAAACCAGCCCCTACGGATTCCCACCTGCTACGCCCCCTTTAGTGACGTCTTCTGCCCCAAGAGAGCCTTCAAGCTGCCTCCACACCGGCCATGGGACTGTGCCATTGACCTGCTTCCGGGTGAACCAGTGCCCAGGGGAAGGATTTACCCCCTGTCCGTTCCAGAGGAAAAGGCCATGGAGGAATACGTCAAGGAGGCCCTGGCGCAGGGTTACATCCGCCCATCCACTTCCCCTGCTGCTCCGAGCTTCTTCTTCGTGGCCAAGAAGGACGGAGGCCTCCGACCATGCATCGATTATCGTGCCCTCAACCGGATAACCGTTAAATTCCGATATCCTCTGCCCCTCGTCCCAGCGGCCCTGGAACATCTCCGAGGTGCCACCATCTTCACTAAATTGGACCTCCGCAGTGCGTATAACCTCATACAGATACGCGAGGGGGACGAATGGAAGACCGCCTTCATCACACCCACCGGCCACTATGAGTACCTGGTCATGCCCTATGGCCTCGCCAATGCCCCCTCCGTGTTCCAGGATTTTATCCATAAGGTTCTCCGGGAGTTTCTCCACCGGTGCGTGCTGGTCTACATAGACGACATCCTGATTTACTCCCGGAGCTTGGCTGAACATCGCCAGCACGTAGCGGAGGTCCTGGGATGCCTGAGGGAATTTCAGCTCTTCCTGAAAGCAGAGAAATGTTCCTTTCATCAGCCCTCAGTGCAGTTCCTCGGGTATAACATCAGCAGTAGTGGTATCCAGATGGACGAGGGGAAGATCACCGCCGTCCGGGACTGGCCGGCACCCGCTACAGTGAAGGAACTTCAACGCTTCCTCGGATTCGCGAATTTCTACAGGCGGTTCATCAGTAACTATAGCAGCATCGCCGACCCTCTCACCAACCTGCTCCGCAATAAACCCAAATCTCTCCTCTGGTCCCCGGCCGCTGATGGGGCATTTAACACCCTCAAGAGGGCTTTCACCACCGCTCCCCTCCTGATCCACCCAGACCCTTTGTCGTGGAAGTGGACGTGTCCACAACAGGAGTAGGAGCGGTCCTGTCACAGCAGCAGGGGAATCCTGGCCGCCTCCATCCATGCGCTTTCTTTTCCCACAAGCTCAACCCAGCGGAGAGGAATTACGACATCGGTAACCAGGAGCTACTGGCCATCAAATTAGCCCTTGAAGAGTGGAGGCACTGGCTGGAGGGAGCCAGGCACCCGTTTCTGGTTCTTACGGACCATAAGAACCTGGAGTATCTCCGAGCCGCTAAACGGCTCAACCCCCGACAAGCTCGCTGGGCCCTCTTCTTCACCCGGTTTGAGTTTTCCATCTCATACCGGCCCGGGTCCAAGAACACCAAGGCGGACACCCTCTCTCGTATGTTCGCCCCTGAAGAGAGCCCAGAAACACCCGAGCCCATCCTCCCAGCAGACCTGATCGTCAGCCCCATAACCTGGTCCCAGGAAACCCTTCCGCCTGCCAATGCCTCCACCAACACTCCGCCAGGCTGCCCACCAGGATCCCAGTACATCACCCGAGCACGACGCACTTCCCTCATCCACACCGCCCACACCTCTCTTGGCACTGGTCACCCAGGGATCAATGAAACTCTCTCGCTGCTGAAAGATCGCTTCTGGTGGTCCAGCATGGCAGCTGATGTCAGAAGGTACGTGCAGGGGTGTGAAGAGTGAGCCATGGCGAAAACCCCACGCCAGCTACCCTCAGGAAAGCTCCTTCCTCTGCCCGTTCCCAACCGCCCCTGGTCACACCTAGGTGTCGACTTCATCACCGACCTTCCGAACTCCCGTACCCACACCTGCATATTTGTTAACGTCGACCGATTCTCCAAGGCGTGCCGCCTACTGCCACTGAAGGGGCCACCCACGGCCATGGAAGCGGCAGAACTACTATTCTGCCGCTTCCGACCGTCGCCGATCCGACGCCCCTGCCTATCAACCAGGGCAGAAGGTCTGGCTGTCAACCAAGGACATCCGGCTACGTCTCCCCAGCCGCAAGCTGAGCCCCAGGTTCATTGGGCCATTCACCATCCTGAAGCAGGTCAACCCGGTCACATATAAGCTCCAGCTACCACGAGGGTACCGTATTCACCCCACATTTCATGTTTCCCTCCTCAAGCCTCACCACCCTTCTGTTCTTCCCTCCACAGAGCCTGGCGAGGACGCAGCCGAACCCCCCCTCCCACTCCTACTGGACGACGGGACCGCCTACGGGGTGAAGGAGATCCTGGACTCCCGGCGCCGTGGTGGTTGACTCGAGTACCTGGTGGACTGGGAGGGCTATGGCCCGGAGGAATGCTCGTGGATTCCGTCCTCGACCCCAACCTTCTGACGACCTTCCATGCGACGCACCCCCACAGACCTGCTCCGCGTGGGATGGGTAGACCGCCACGACGTCGGGGCCTGCGGCCCTCAGGAGCGGGCCGTCAGGAGGGGGGGTACTGTCACAGACACGCCAGGCTCCAACGACAACCAATCACAGTGCACACACCTGCACGCTATCTCCTTCCCAATCACCTCAGTCATAAAAGGACTCACACACACACCACTCACCGTCCGATCTCGTTTCAGACTGAAGGACTCATTCACAAAGCTACGCTACCTTATGCTCATCTGTCTTCTGTGTTTCTCCGCTTCCCGTGTTTCCCTGTGTGTGTGTGCGCGCGCGCGCTCGTCTCCCTGCTCCAGATCCGCTCCCGTTCCCGTCATCTCTCCTGGATCATCCACAGCATTCCTCGCAGGGCAGTATCTCTCTCTACCTCTCCATTCACTCCATTCACATCCAACAGTTGCTCTCTGCTACTTGGTCCAAATAAAACATCCGAACTGTGTATCTCTGTCTCCGTGCCTTCTGTCCTGTAACAAATACTCTCACATACAATTATACTCTCACATACAATAATACTCTTACAATAATACTCTCACATACAATTACACTCTCACAATTATACTCTTACAATAATACTCTCATACAATTATACTCTCACATACAATTATACTCTCACATACAATAATACTCTCACAATTATACTCTTACAATAATACTCTCACATACAATAATACTCTCACAATTATACTCTTACAATAATACTCTCACAATTATACTCTTACAATAATACTCTCACATACAATAATACTCTCACAATTATACTCTTACAATAATACTCTCACATACAATTATACTCTCACATAAAATAATACTCTCACAATTATACTCTTACAATAATACTCTCACATACAATTACACTCTCACAATTATACTCTTACAATAATACTCTCATACAATAATACTCTCACATACAATTATACTCTCACATACAATAATACTCTCACAATTATACTCTTACAATAATACTCTCACATACAATAATACTCTCACAATTATACTCTTACAATAATACTCTCACATACAATAATACTCTCACAATTATACTCTTACAATAATACTCTCACATACAATAATACTCTCACATACAATTATACTCTTACAATAATACTCTCACATACAATAATACTCTCACAATTATACTCTTACAATAATACTCTCACATACAATAATACTCTCACAATTATACTCTTACAATAATACTCTCACATACAATAATACTCTCACAATTATACTCTTACAATAATACTCTCACATACAATTATACTCTCACATAAAATAATACTCTCACAATTATACTCTTACAATAATACTCTCACATACAATTATACTCTCACATACAATAATACTCTCACAATTATACTCTTACAATAATACTCTCACATACAATTATACTCTCACATACAATAATACTCTCACAATTATACTCTTACAATAATACTCTCACATACAATAATACTCTCACAATTATACTCTTACAATAATACTCTCACATACAATAATACTCTCACAATTATACTCTTACAATAATACTCTCACATACAATAATACTCTCACATACAATTATACTCTTACAATAATACTCTCACATACAATAATACTCTCACAATTATACTCTTACAATAATACTCTCACATACAATAATACTCTCACAATTATACTCTTACAATAATACTCTCACATACAATAATACTCTCACAATTATACTCTTACAATTATACTCTCACATACAATAATACTCTCACAATTATACTCTTACAATAATACTCTCACATACAATAATACTCTCACAATTATACTCTTACAATAATACTCTCACATACAATAATACTCTCACATACAATTATACTCTTACAATAATACTCTCACATACAATAATACTCTCACAATTATACTCTTACAATAATACTCTCACATACAATTATACTCTTACAATAATACTCTCACATACAATAATACTCTCACAATTATACTCTTACAATAATACTCTCACATACAATAATACTCTCACAATTATACTCTTACAATAATACTCTCACATACAATAATACTCTCACAATTATACTCTTACAATAATACTCTCACATACAATTATACTCTCACATAAAATAATACTCTCACAATTATACTCTTACAATAATACTCTCACATACAATTATACTCTCACATACAATAATACTCTCACAATTATACTCTTACAATAATACTCTCACATACAATTATACTCTCACATACAATAATACTCTCACAATTATACTCTTACAATAATACTCTCACATACAATTATACTCTTACAATTATACTCTTACAATAATACTCTCACATACAATAATACTCTCACAATTATACTTTCACATAAAATAATACTCACATACAGTAATACTCTCACAATTACACTCACAATAATACTCACAAAATTATACTTACATACAGAAATATTCTCATAAATATACTCTCACATACAGTGATACTCTCATAATCATATTCTCACGTACACTGATGCTCTTGCACCCAATTATACTCTCATAAATACTATTTAAGTCTCACTCACAATTCTATTCTCAGACACTTTTAATCATACACACATACTCACACTATCTTCCCCTTTCACACTAATAATCTCACATTATTAATCACACACTCTTTCACACACACAATCATACTCTCACTCTCACACTCTCTTACTCTCACAAATATTCATGCTCTTTCATATTGACTATCATATTCTCACATACAATCATAATCTCACACATGGTCATACTCTGTCACACAGACTGTCATGCTCTCAAACACACTGTTATACTCTTACACACACTATCACGCTATCATAGACATATTATCACACTACTGTCACGCACTTGGTTATTATCCTCACTCAACACTGCTGACAAGCACTTTCAATATTTTTCACACTGTCATATATACTTATACACCCACCCACTGCCATACCGTCTAACACATCACACTCTGATGCACATGTTATGGTGCATCTTACACCTCCTTAAACATTTGTCACACTCTCTCTCAAATATGCACTCATCTCATATTCTCTGACACGGCACCTATTTTTAAGTTTTAAAAATCATCTCTCATTCATTTTTAAACTTAAATGAGTTTGATGTGGTGCGTGAGGTTTGACGGCATGTGTGAGAAATTTTGATGTGTGTGTGTGTGTGTGTGTGTGAGAGAGAAAGAGAGAGAGAGTAGGAGTTGGAATTATTGTATACCCTCATAGCCTGATTTGAACTGATGCAAAAAAGTGCAACACAACTAGAAATTGTAGGAAGGAAAATGTTGCAAGCGTATTTTAGTTTTTTACTGTACTAAAAATAGGGTAATTAAGAGCAGAGAGACCATTTGTTTTTTATGGTTGCAATTTGTCTCTTTCCTGTCAAAGTGCAGTTCTGCTAGATGAAAGTCTAATGCAAAAGCTGACTGTAACCACATTATGTTGCAGTAGGGAAATAAAAAAATTAAAGAACTGGCTTAAATTGAGAGTAATGTCATTTTTAACTGGATTGGTTTTAAACACTTACAGCAACACAATATTGACTTCTAAATCATTTTTAATATATGTTAAGAAAAAACAACAACATTCAAACCACACCACACACATATCTATCTGTATAGTTTTTTATTTCCATTTTCTGTACCACTTATCTATTCTCGGGTCACGGGGAGCATGTGCCTATCTCAGGCATCATCGGGCATCAAGGCAGGATACACCCTGGACGGAATGCCAACCCATCACAGGGCACACACACACTCATTCACTCACACAATCACACACACTACAGGCAATTTAGAGACTCCAATCAGCCTAGAAGCATGTCTTTGGACTGTGGGAGGAAATCGAAGCACCCAGAGGAAACCCACCAAGCATGGTGAGAACATGCAAACTCCACACACACACAGTGAGCGGGAGCAAACCCAGGGCGCTGGAGGTGTGAGGCAAATGTGGTAACCACTAAGCCACCATGCCGCCTTGATTTTGCTAGCTCTCTTGTGTAGACGGCTAGTATAGACCGTGTCCAGATTGGGAAGCTTGGTTCCTACAATCCTCTGTACAGTCTTGACTATCCGAGCCAGGTCTCTCTGGTTCTCTGCGGTGCAGCTGGTGTACCACACTGTGATGCAGTGGCAGAGAATGTTCTCTATTATCTTGTAGAAATTTACTAGGAGCTGAGAGGGTACTTTGGCTTTCTTGAGTTTTCTAAAGAAAAAGAGTCTTTTTTGAGCTTTCTTCACTAAGTAAGTGGTGTTAATGTCCATGTTAAGTCCTTTGTTATGTGTAGACCCTGGAATTTGATATCGTTAACCCTTTCAACATCTGCACCATTTATATGGAGAGGAGGAGGTGTCGTTTTTTGGGTTCTCCTGTAGCCCACAACGATGCAGTGGTCAGTATCTATCAAAAGTGGTCCAAGGAAGGAACAGTGGTGAACCGGTGACAGGGTCATGGGCAGCCAACGCTCACTGATACACGTGGGGAGTGAAGGCTGGCCCGTGTGAGCCGATCCAACAGACGACCCACTGTTGCTCAAATTGCTGAAGAAGTTAATGCTGGTTCTGATAGAAAGGTGTCAGAATACACAGTACATCACAGTTTGTTGCGTATGGGGTTACATAGCCGCAGACCAGTCAGGGTGCCCATGCTGACCCCTGTGCACCCCTGAAAGCACCAACAATGGGCATGTGAGCATCAGAACTGGACCATGTTCAATGGAAGGAGCTGGCCTGGTCTGATGAATCATGTTTTCTTTTACATCACGCAGATGGCCAGGTGCATGTGCGTTGCTTTCCTGGGGAACACATGGCACCAGGATGCACTGGGAAGAAGGCAAGCTGGTGGAGGCAGTGTCATGCTTTGGGAAATTTTCTGCCAGGGGTAAAAACCATGACAGATCATCTCTTTGTGCACGAATGACAGCAATAAACTTTTCATCATTTTTGAGTCAGCTATCATTTTGCCAATCACTGTATAGAAGTATAGATAAGGAGAGAATTAATCATTGGAATTAGTCATTTCACACCTGATAAACCATAGCTGAACAATTAAACATCTAATCTAAAAACAGAACTGTGTTTCATAATCACAGCTTAATGAATTTCACCCACAAGACAATAATAATATAAATCTGGCAACAATGGAACATGGTTGTTAGTGAGGCTCTCCGCAATTCTATCCAAAATCTAATTTGTCCGACCGGGAATCATGAATATTCCTTATGTAAAGACAAATAATGTTCATATGTTCAAATAACAAATTCTACACCTAAAAAATATAAAAATTATTATATAATAAACCACCAAAAAAAACATAAGGATTACTTGAGTTGTTGTAACTGATAAAATACAACTGCAGTGCCAGCTGGATTGCTTCGGCTAGAAAGTAGCCAAAATATTTCTTGTTTTTTTTCCATTCAACCAGCATCAGAAGATAAACTGGAACAAATGGGCTCCAGTATTTTTCCTTCCTCTCTATCCAGAAAAATAGTGAGCTGGTTTATGATGACACAAATTTATTAACCATATTGAAGACTACTGCAGTGTATTTTCCAGGTTAGCAGTCATGATCTCTGACTGCTGTTGTGGAGTTTTTTGGTTTTTATTTTCAAAGCATTTTCAGGGGCATTGGTGGCTCAGTGGTAGGTTTCTCACCTATCATGCAGAAAGCCTGGTATTCAATTCCCAGCCAATGCCTCAACCCCAGCCACTGGATGCAGTGCCGGTCCCAAACCTGGAAAAATGGGAGGTTTGCGTCAGGAAGGGCATCCGGCGTAAAACATTTGCCAAGTTGTTGTGCGGACCAGTTGGTCCACTGTGGCGACCCCGAACAGGGAGCAGCCGAAAGCTATTTTCAAAGCATTTTCAGGTGTAAGTAAAAAACTAAGTGCCCAAAGTTCCATCACAGGTGCCCTGACCATGGCTGGTTGCAAAAAAAATCTTCCTGATTCCTGTGATTCTGTGCCATCGGAGCAGTAATACACAAAATATTGATAAAAATTTGCTAACACCTTTACTGGGTTTCGCAATAACTTTGATAAACCTATGAATTGAAGCATTGTGCATTACCTTGCATCACTAACAGACAAAAGCTTTTGAACTCACTGAACAACTTCCTTTCAGTTAATCCAGTTACTGTTACTGTTGCTCCTTATTCACAGTAGATTTTGCAGATTTCAATTCCTCTGTCAGAGCTGAATGCGGCCTGTCATTTGTGCATAAAGATCTACGCGTTGATTCAGTTATGAATTAAAGATTGGATTTCTCTATTTCTTTCACAATGACTCTGATTAAAACTTTGACAATGAGGAAACACAGTGGGAATGAGGAGGGGTTTCTTCCTGCAGGTCATCTGAGGGCTCAACCAGGACACTACTTGACTTCACAGGATTTTTCTGGACTTGTCTACTCAACACACACTACTTCTACCAGACTTATTTCTTGCGCAGCATATATTGCACAACATTCTGTATATTGCCAATATGTTGCAAATATCGAGGTTGGATTTAGTCATTTCCAACTAATAATCATAGCTGAACAATTAACAATCAAGTAAACCAAAAACAGAACTGTCCTACATAATCCTCAGACTTGCTTTGCACAGCACATATTGCACAACATACTATTTCACATAGATTGCATTACTTTTGCACACATCATCACTTTATTCATTATAGTCATACTGTTCTCCAGTAATTTCATATTTTTCCATATACTTTCTTCCCTTTCCCAATTGTAGAGTATTTCTATTCTATTAAATTTTTTTGTTTTATTGAAATTTTATTTTTAGTATATTTTTTATTGATATATATTATATATAAAATATTAATATATTTTTATTGATTCCATTTTCATGGCATGGATAGTCGAGGAAGCATTTCACCACGTCGTACTGTGTATGGTTGTGTATGTGAAAAATAAAATGAGAATCTGAAGCCACTCAGCTGGGTTTCATAATCAAACTAAATAGAAAGGTGAAATAATAGTCTTGAAATAATAATAATAATAATAATAATAATAATAATAATAATAATAATAATAATAATAATAATAATAATACACTAAATAACCTATTAACTGTACTTTGTACATTTCTACAATTCTATACATTCCTGTATATATTTTGGTCAAATGGACAAAATTATTGTTTTTTGTTTTTAATAAAACACTGTGGAGGTCAAACATGGGTACCAATCAAGTGTGTGTTTTTTTGTTTTGTTGTTTATCTTTGAAATCATTATAAATATTCCATTCCCATTCTGTGTCATGCTTTGCACTTTACCGGTCATCAACATACCCATATGAGTACAAAGAAATTTACAAAAAACTTTTGTAAATCCAGTAAAACATTTTAGTCTGGCTTACTAACAAATACACACAACTTTACTAAAAGATTAGTAAAGGAGGCCCACTGTGCATGAGGTGGGAAAACACCTGGATGGGATTCTGTGAGGTGTGAGGTAGCAACACTATCTACTGCACCACCCTGAAAGTGTTAGTGTCACTGTTAGTATTAGTTATGATGTATATTTTTCTTGTATATTATGGCACAGTTGATGGCAAAAATGACCAGTGTGTGTGAGTATGTGTATTATATTATTATTATTATTATATTATTATTATTATATTATTATTATTATATTATATTATTCCATTCCATTGTCTGTACCACTTATCCAATCTATTCTCGGGTCACGGGGAGCCTGTGCCTATCTCAGGCGTCATTGGGCATCAAGGCAGGATACACCCTGGATGGAGTGCCAAGCCATCACAGGGCACACACACACTCATTCACTGCGGACAATTTAGAGATGCCAATCAACCTACAATGCATATCATTGGACCGGGGGAGGAAACCAGAGTACAAGGCAAACTCCACACACACACGGCGGAGGCAAACTCCACACACACACACACACACACACACACACACACACACACACACACACACATGGCGGAGGCAAACTCCACACACACATATATGGCAGAGGCAAACTCCACACACACCCATGGCAGAGGCAAACTCCACACACAAACATGGCGGAGGCAAACTCCACACACACCCACACATGGCTAACCACCAAGCCACTGTGCCCCTTATATTATATTATATTATATTATATTATATTATATTATATTATATTATATTATATTATATTATATTATATTATATTATTTGTTTGTTTGTTTGTTTGTTTGTTTATTTCTATACACATTAAAATGTAACTTTTTAATTTTTTTACTTTGATGTCTTGCTTCTGCTAAAAACCAAATATGTACCAAAATGATTAATGTATGCTAATGAAATGTTTTATTAAGAGATTAAAATTTATTAACCAAAAATACTTGGGACACAAAAACGTGTAATATATAAAAATGAAGTATATGGAATTTCATGCTTACATACACCCTACTTGTTCAGCATCGAGCGTTTACATCATTTGTTTCCTTCATAAAGAATAATGATGCCACCCCAAGGCTACACACTGCCACTACACCATATGTTCATGTTCTCTGTCTTGTCTGGAAATATATATATAGGTGGGACCTCCATGGATAGGACTTGTTTGTCCGGCACATCCCACAGATGCTCGATTGGATTGAGATCTGGGGAATTTGGAGGCCAAGTCAGCACCTTGAACTGGTTGTTGTGCTCATCAAACCATTCCTGAATCATTTTGCTTTGTGGCACGGAGCATCATCCTGCTGAAAGAAGCCATCAGAGAACACTGTTTCCATGAAAGGGTGTACATGGTCTGCAACAATGCTTAGGTAGGTGGTACGTGTCAAAGTAACGTCCACATGGATGGCAGGACCCAAGGATTCCCAGCAGAACATTTCCCAAAGCCATAGTGCATCCTGGAGCCATGTGTTCCCCTGTTAATCAATGCACACACACCTTGCCATCCATGTGATTTAAAAGAAAACGTGATTCATCAGACCAGGCCACGTTCTTCCATTACTTCCATTAACAATAGTTGTGGTTTTTTCCAGAATTTTTCTCTTGCTTTCTACAGAAGTGCAGGAGCTTATTTTCAGCTTACGTGTTTCCAACAGTAACAAGATATCTGGCAGATTTGCAGAGTTCCATGAAGAAAAATAAGGGAGTCTGGGTGAGTAAAAGATGAGAGTTGAGAGTGAATCAGCATAGCAGTGGGTTGAAAGCACATGTGAGGATTTGTCCTTACTGAGAAAGTGGGTGTAGAGACCTCATTTCACCTGATATGACTGTCCCTCCAGTTAAGAAGCAAACCATTATCATGTCTTGATGCAATTTCCAAAACCCATGAGGGTGTGATTGAATCTGTCAAAGGCTTCTGTAAGGTTGATGAGAATGAGGACTGACTTACAGTCCTCATAAGGATCTTGGTGACTTGCAGAGTGGCAACACACTCAAAACAAAGCTTATTATAGCAGCAAAGGTGGACTAAATGTGAAATGGGATGTTCAAAAAGCACATATCCATGTTATGGTCAGGTATCTACAAGCATTTGACCCTATATTGCAGGTTGCTAGAGTAGGTTTCTTCAGCATGGGAATAACTCTTGCTGGTTATTGACGTTACATGATGGAAAAGATAAAGGGATGAAGGTCTCATGAGATGGTCTGAAGCATTGTGGAATGGATGTGGATAGTGAAGCTGATGAGGATCATGTGCAGAGGCTCTCAGGTTTGCAGAAGCAGAAGCATGTCTAAGCTCTAAGAGAACTTGGACAGGAAAGACTGGTGTGAGAGAGATAAGTTTTAATGTTGTGATTTCTTCCACTGACTCTCAGCTTCTCTTCAATCTTTCCAGATGTTGCATACCATGTCTGAATGCCAAGGGTGAGAACTTGTTCCTAGGTCTGGGCAACATACAGCAGAGGAAGTGAATAGATTACGTAGGTGAATAAAGGAAAATGTTCATCGTCTACCGCTTATCTGATTTATTCTCGGGTCACGGGGAGCCTGTGTCATTGGTCATCAAGGCAGGATACACCCTAGACGGAGTGCCAACCCATCGCAGGGCACACACACTCTCATTCACTCATGCAATCACACACTACGGACAATTTAGAGATGCCAATCAATCTACAATGCATGTCTTTGGACCAGGGGAGGAAACTGGAGTACCTGGAGGAAACCCCCGAGGCACGGGGAGAACATGCAAACTCCACACACACACGGCGAAGGCAGGAATCAAACCCCCAACCCTGGTGGTGTGAGACAAACATGCTAACCACTAAGCCACCGTGCCCCCCTAAAGCAAAATGTGTTACTGGGTAATTCATTAGGTAAAGGAAAATAAGTTGGGGTCTTGAATGAAGTCTGTGATAAGTGGGATGAGTTATGGCAAGTTAGTGACATGCAGGAAAAGGAGGTAGAGGGGAATGAGCAAATGGATTTGATGTGGAGCATATTGACTTCCTTCCTTGTAGCTCCTTTCATTATATTAGTTTCACTGACACCACCCGGCTTAACCTCAGTTGGCCTTTGCTATCTCATATGGCCCTTGATTGGCATCTATGGCTATCATTTTGTCAAAGGCATGCCTTTGGATTGAATCTGGTGACTTCTTCAGGGGGAAATCCCTGTCTCAATAATAAGCATAATATGAACCTTCTTGAGTAATGTGCATTTGGGATGTCCTAGCATGATTAGGGAAAGCATGTGGCACATTATGTGAGCTGGACCAATGATTCATTTCCATAATTGGACACAGTCCTGAAATTGCTCAGGTTGTCTGTAGCACCAAAACACCTGTCTAGATTTAATGTTGCACCTAAACTAAATGGCCAAAGGTTTGTGGACAATTCATTATATGCTGCATTAACATTTACATTTACATCTTATCCAGAATGACATACAAGAGTGCTTTGAAGTCTCTATCAATGAATACATTAACACTGGTTCAATTGGTCACAGACCTAGGATACCATCAGTCTAAAAACTGTGTTGGGACTTTTATTTTTCAACATGCAACATACAACAATACATAGAACCAACAGGGAAAATAATTTTTTTCAATTCAATTCAATTTATTTGTGTAGCGTTTTAACAATGGACAATGTCTCAAAGCAGCTCTACAAAAGTATAGAAACGGATAAGCAAAAACAAATGATAAAGTTTAAAGTAAAGTAACTATTTTATCCCTATTGAGCAAGCCTGTGGCGACGTTGGCAAGGAAAATCTCCCCGAGATGATATGAGAAGGAAACCTTGAGAGGAACCAGGCTCAGAAGGGACAAATAGTGTAAATGTAAATAATGTCCTTTCTACAACAGCAACCAAGGGCTCATGAGAAACTATCAGGTCAGTGTAGTTTCTCAGTTCATTATAGACATTAATTCCTTGCTGTTGCAAGCTGACAGATGTAACGGCAGATCTTTTGACGGTGTGATAGTCTCCAAGTGGCTCTGTCCACAGCTGTCTCATGGTCACAGTCAAGTCAAGTCAAGTCAAGAAGCTTTTATTGTCATTCCAACCACATATAGCTGACGCAGTACATAGTGAAATGAAACAACGTTTCTCCAGGACCCTGGTGCTACATTAAAACAACATACAACATTTAATTACAAAAACCGAAACAACAACACAGAGCTAGGACAGAAGTTTGTTCTAGCTACATAAAGTGCAAAGAGTGCAAACAGTGCAAAGACAAAGTACAAAAAGAACACAATACAGAACACAATAACATATGCAACGGGCAAGACAGAATGTGATGTGCAAACTTGAGAAACTCTAAAAACCAGGTATCTAATTACATATATGTTTGTAAATGTATACATAGCAACATGACCATTTGTAGTGTGCAAAAATGTATTAGCAGCAGTTAAAGTAGTGCAAATAAGTAATCATTTATAACAGCGGTTGAGGTAGTGCAAGTAGAAGGTAACAATATATTGTGAGTCTGTTCACACAGGTGTGTGTGTGTGTGTGTGTGTGTGTGTGTGTGTGTGTGTGTGTGTGTGTGTGTGTGTGTGTGTGAGAATGTGAGAAAGAGAGAGAGAGTTGGTATAGTTCAGTTCTGGGTGTTGAGGAGCCTGATGGCTTGTGGAAAGAAACTGTTACACAGTCTGGTTGTGAGGGCCCGAATACTTCAGTATCTCTTTCCAGACGGCAGGAGAGTGAAGAGTAGGCTGTCCACACAGATCTATCCACAGCAGCAGTGAGCACCACCAAGCTACAAGACTCCAACCAGGGGTAGAGTGTCTGGATGGATCAGGCAGGTGGTCACACTTGGAAGTGTCACACTTGGAACTCAGAACCCTGGGAGCTTGGGAGTGGGATGTATAGCTCGAAAGACAGAGAGAGACAGAAAGATATTAAGTATGCTTGTGATCATGTGATGTTTAAAGACAATGTAGGTTATGTGTAAAGTGCAGGCAGAGACTCTGACTCTTAGCTATGACAGCATAACTAAAAGGGAGAGCCAGAAGGTGACAGACATGAAGGCTTTCTGGGAAATAAAGTGTCCAACCACTTCACAGTCAGCAAACCTGAAGGATTTGTGAGGGTGGTAAGGCGACAGCATCCAAACATCCCAGTACACCAAACACTCTATGCCCATGGACCTTCTAGATCTGCCCCTTTACCAAAGAAAAACTATACACTGAAAGCTTGACTAAACAAATGCGTCTTCAGCCTGTACTTAAACATTGAGGCTGTGTCTGAATCCCGAACATTATTTGGAAGGCTGTTCCATAACTGTGGGGCTTTGTAAGAAAAAGCTCTGCCACCTGCCATAGCCTTTGCTACTTGAGGTACTACCAACTAACCTGCACCTTTTGATCGGAGTAGGCGTGGCGGATCATAAATAACAAAAAGATCGCTCAGGTACTGTGGTGCGAGACCATTTAGTGCTTTATAGGTTAGTAACAGTATTTTATAATCAATGCGAAATTTGACTGGGAGCCAGTGTAGTGTGCTAAGATAAAAGTGATGTGTTCATATCTTCTGGTTCTAGTTAGGACTCTAGCTGCTGCGTTCTGGACTAACTGGAGCTTGTTTGTCACACCATGAAGATATGGGAAAGAATAGTGGAGGTTAGGCTAAGAGAGGTGGAGGCATTGGTGGCTCAGTGGTAGGTTGCTCGCCTATCATGCGGAAGGCCCGGGTTCGATTCCCAGCCAATGCCTCAACCCCAGCCACTGGTTGCAGTGCTGGTCCCAAGCCCGGAAAAATGGGAGGGTTGCGGCAGGAAGGGCATCCGGCGTAAAAACCTGTGCCAAGCTGTGGCGACCCCGAACAGGGAGCAGCCGAAAGCAACTTCTAGGCTAAGAGGAGAGGTGATCTGTGAGCAGCAATATGGTTTCATGCCAAGGAAGAGCACTACAGATGCTATGTTCGCTTTGAGAACGTTGATGGAGAAGTATAGAGAAGGTCAGAAGGAGTTACAGTGTGTGTTTGTGGATTCTGAGAAATTGTATGACAGGGTGCCGAGGGAGGAGCTGTGGTATTGTATGAGGAAGTCAGGAGTGAACAAGAAGTATGTTAAGGTGGTGCAGGATATGTATGAGGACAGTGTGACAGCTGTAAGTGTCTGGGTAGGAATAACAGACTGGTTCAAGGTGGAAGTAGGATTGTACCAAGGATCAGCTCTTAGCCCTTTCTTGTTTGTTATGCTGATGGACAGGTTGACCGAGGAGATCAGACAGGAGCCCCCATGGACCATGATGCTCGCAGACGACATTGTGATCTGTAGTGAGAGTAGAAAAGAGGTTGAGATGAGCCTGGAGAGGTGGAGGTCTGCACTAGAGAGGAGGGAAATGAAAGTCAGTAGGGACAGACAAAGTACATGCAGGTGAATGAGAGGAAGGGCAGCAGAATGGTGCCGTTGCAAGGAGCAGTGGTGAGTAATGTGGATGAGTTTAAATACATGGTATCACCTGTTCAGGGTAATGGAGAGTGTGGTAGAGAAGTGAAGAAGAGAGTACAGGCAGGGTGGACTGGGTGGAGAAGAGTGGCAGGAGTGTTTTGTAAGAGAAGGGTGACTGCAAGAGTGAAGGGGAAAATTTACAAGACTGTGGTGAGACCAGCTATGTTGTATGGTTTGCAGACGATGGCGCTGACAAAAAGATAGAGGTGGCAGAGTTGAAGATGCTGAGATTTGAGTTTGGGAGTGATGAGGATGGAGAGGATTAGAAATGAGTGTATTAGAGGGACAGCGCAGGTGGGACGGTTTGAAGACAAAGTAAGAGAGGTGAGCTTGAGATGGTTTGGGCATGTGCAGAGGAGGGATGTGGATTATATTGAGAGAAAAATCCTGAACCTAGAGGGTCTTCTATCAAGATGAATGATGAAGTCTCCTAAAAATAATGCTTTGTCTAAAGAAACAACAAGGTTTGAAATGAAATCTGCAAATTCACTGAGGAACTCAGAATATGGCCCTGGAGGTCTGTAAATAACAATTAGTGGAATCAACTCTGTGAACTTATTTTTTGTTGCTAAATAAGTTAGATTAATGAAAAGAACTTCAAAGGTGTTGAAGTCATGTCTGGGTTTTTGTGTGGCGCCTAGCTTATCGTCATGAATAACTGCGACACCATAAGTGTTTGAGAAAGAGGTAGGTCTTCATCCGGCTTTTGAAGACAGTCAGTGACTCAGATGTACAGAGCTCTAGAGGAAGTTTATTCCACTGTCGCAGTGCCAGAAAAGAGAAGGCTAGATGTATACCTACCTCTTACCCTGAGAGATGGTGAGACCAGTGCAGTGTAGATCAGAAGGAACAAGGTGCAGTGCGAGGAGTAATAAGAGCTTTGAGATAAGACGGTGTTAGTCCATTCTTGGCTTTGTAGGCAAGGCAGTGGAGGGAACGCAGCAGTGGGGTGGTGTGGGAGAACTTATGCATTTAATTTTGGAATGTAGCTGTGGGCATTTGTACAAAAAAAGTAAGCCATACTATTTTTTACCAATGTTTAAGTCACACACATGTTTAAATAGGTCAAAGGTAAAGCCTTTCTTATATGTATGAACCTCGGATTTCTCACTTTTTTCACAGTCTCTATTTTCTTTTTCACTTCCTTTTTTGATAAAAAATGCAGACTTCTGCAAATTGAGAGCTCATGTGTATCTAGAAGCGAATTAAAGCAGCTGGAACTGAAAATGAAGTACTGTTTTCTGTTATTGATATGAAATGATCAATCCACATTAAGACAATTTGCAAGAAATTACTTTCAAAAATGTTCTTTTCGATAGAGTGAACAATCATTTCTGTAAAATTGAAAATGTGAAAATCAAATACAATGTAAAACAGATGAATTATCAAGGTAGAAGGTTGTCCTTCATGTCTAATCTAGCTGCTACATTTGTGGCTATCATATTCTATGTTATCTTCCTCAAATTTATTTGTGTTGTAATTTTAGTGTGAATGGCAAGAAACTATAATTAGATTTGTAATTATGCAAAAGAATTTGTTGCCCAATAGTATTTGCACTTTTTCCCCTACCATATTTTCCATGAAATGACAAAAATGATTTATTTCTGCTAATTAAGAGGGGTTTTTTTGTAACTTAATATTACTCTTGTCTAGGATGAAATGAGGGCATAGAACCTGTGTCAACTCAAAATACACAGATTGGATGATCTGCTGTTGCGACTCCCAGCACGGAGCAGCCGAGGGACCACAACAACAACATCAGAATTGCTCTTGTCTTTGTACAGCAAGAACTGTTTAATTAAAGTGTAAAAGTTTTATGTAAAAGTAACAAGGCAAAGTAGAAATGTAGAAAATATAGAAATACTTAAAAACTTTGGTTACTAAAGTTTCTAAGTACTTAGTAATCAAATTAACATGCAATTCAAAGTTCACTGTACTGGGTTTAACAGGAATTTGGATTTACTGTGAGTTTGTAGCATTAAATGAGGCTTGTCCATTTGGCAGAGGACGAGGTGTCACAGTTATTTATAACTATATCTATAAGGAATCACACAAAAACCTGGACATAAATGTTATGCATCTCTAATGAACAAGGTAAAACTCTCTGAGATAATATGATATAATCTTGAGAGGAACCAGATTCAAAATGAAACCCATCCTCATCTGGGAGACACCAAAGTGTGTGATTATAAATAGCATCTTTTCTACAATTGTATATAGTCAAACGGAGTTGTGTAACCTGGGGCTTTTGAGCAACTTATAAATCAGCATAATTTCTGAATTCATTATAGATTTAATGCTAATTCCTTCCTGCCGAATCTTTAGCGATGGAGACCAGAGCGCAAAATCGACCGCTGCTACAGCACTTCAGATAGTCTCCATGTAGTTTTATCTACAGTAGTCCGAAATATCTCCAGGTAGTTTACATGGGCAGTCCTTAGCATTAGTGAGCACCACCAAGTTTCCAACATCTTCTGGTATCCATGCCATGAAGAATTGTGGCTGTTTTGAGAGGAAAGGGAGCCCTTTCTCATTGTGGTATAGTGTTTCTAATAAAGTGTTCAGTGATTGTATGTATGTTTGTACACACATTTACTGACCTCTAATTAATAACACCTGTACCTCTGCTCATTCATGAAATTATTCAGTGTGGCACAAGGTATAAAATCATAGAGATACTGGTCAAGAGCAAACATTAGAATGGGAGAAAATGTGATATGGTATGAATATTGGAGAGATTACACAGATTGGTGTGAAAAACAAAAACATCCTGTAAGCGGAATTCTGTAGGCGGAAAAGCCTTGTAGTCAGAGGTCAAAGGAGAGTGGTCAGACAGTTTTAACGAGACGGGAAAGAGATGGTTACTAAAATTACCACTTAGTGCATCCGATAATCACAAACATGCCAAACCTAAAGTGGATGAGCTACAACAGCAGCATTGTGGCCCACTTCCGTAAAGCATGAACTATACTCTGAGGTTACAGTATTTATAGGCTCACCAAAACTGGATATTTGAAGATCCATACAAGTTTGGCTATATACTGTACATATATGCATACTATCATGCTTTTAACTCTTCATTTTTATCTGTTATATCTTGATTTTTTGCTTATTTGTGGTAGAGAAAAGCATGCCTACAATTTCCTCTGTGAATTGCTAAACACATCTGCTTGTATATAAAAAATTTTAAGGTGAATAACACAGGCAAAATAACACAGCATAAATAACAATAACATAGGCAGAATAACACAGGCAAAAAATTAAAAAAAAAATTTAAAACTATTCTGGCCAATTTAATATCATAAAAGACTAATATCAAGAAGGCCTTAATTTTTCTTTAATATATGATATCCAGTAAATTAATATTAATGGAAACAAGTGGTGGAATTTAATAAGACTTCAATTACAAATATTATCTTATGTTACATTTGTACTGCTTACTTTTTGAACTGATTTAAGTATTTCAGAAAATGCTACTCTCTTGGAATTTCCACACAAAACGGTGAATAGTGTGAAAAAATGAAAACATCCTGTGAGCAGTAATTCTAAGTCAGAGGACAACGTCCAGACTGCTTTGATCTGACCTGAAGGCTATAATAACAAAAAAGGCCACTCTCTTTAACTGTGGTGAACAAAAAAACATCTCAGAATGCAGAGCATGTCAGACCATACTATCATATATTATTTTTTGCTATATTTCTGTTAGAGAAAATCATCAGCATAAACGGTGAATTGCTAAACACTCTGCATAGCTACAAAGACTCTTGCACAGTATCTCCTATTCTCCTAAAATGATGTTTTAAACACCATACTACATTTTAGTATCTTTATCTGTTTTTTAGAAGAAAATGAAGAAAATAAAGAGTTTATTTAGGGACTTTTATTCAACTGTCAATTTATCACAATCGAACATCAGCACAAAGAGACGTTTTAATATAAAACATGTCTATCGCCAACTGGCAATGAAAACCATTCAAATTCTGGGCCATTATTTATAAAAAAAAAAAAAACTAATAACACAAAGGCCTTATTTTTATTCAATATATGATATTCAGCATATAAATTCCTTATGGGAACATGTTTTACAAGACTTTCTACTGTGTAGTTAAAAAAAAACTCTTCTAAATCAAGCAAAATGCAAACAAATATTACATATTTGAAAAGTAATGGTCCCTTTTTGCTCTGCGATTTGCACATAAATGCAATATAGAAAACAATATTAACACCAACATATGAGTTTTAATTTAAAGTAGGAACCATACTACAGAAGAGTGACACTGAGGTAAGTGCTGTCATCCCCGATTATAAAAGGATAGTTCTTCTTATCTATGACAACTCTTAGCATTGTTCCTTTCTCAAACCTAACCACTTGACTTAAAGTAACAGACTGTTGCCAGTCATGAACACATTGCATTGTGTCTCCACCCTTTATGACCTCTGTCCATTTAGGGTAAGAAGAACGGTATTGCTCAATATTGGTTTTCAGAAACAGCATTTGGTTACACATAGGATTATTTGGTATATTGTAGTACATTTTCAGATTCACTAAATATAAGCCATTCTTAGGCACAACAAGGGTCGTGCTGTTGTCCTCCAGTTTGAATTTGCCTCTTGTGTGGTACAGCCACCAAATGTAAATGCCATCCTCCTGTAAAGGAACCACTTTCCCATCTTTTCCTCTTGCAGCTTTAAGAGAAGAAGGAAAAATTAGGTTTAGTGGTCAAATTGGCTTCGATTCACATACATGTAAACAGATGTTCATGTAAAGGTACAAACAATTATTATTTTAATTACAATTACAAGTAATTGAGGATTGAGTTGCTTACTCAGTAGATGCGCTATCTCCCAAGCACGTCTAACATTCTTACGTGGCTGGACACTTTGTTGAGTGACTGCCTGAAAATCTGCATAACAAAAGAGAGTCAACACCCAAAATATGCACACCATAACAGTTTAAATTGTATTTTAACTAGATTGAAAACAAAGAAATTCTGAATAGTAGAATATAAAAACTTACCATTAGGTTCCTGAATGGTTGATGCCTAGAAGAAGGGAGATTGTGAGACACTTTAACATGTAGAGAACATTCAAGCAAAGTTTCTAATATTCTGGGGTCCTAAGAATACTCCACATTGTTCAACCTACAAAACGGGGTAGGTTTTATATTAACATACAAGGTCTTCACCTACATGAGCTTTTGGTCAGAAATTAGGATAGAATAGTGTTATGAGTTATTTTTTGACATACTGTATTTAGTATGATAGCATCCAGTGGTGATATATTAAAGTACTTTAAAACATTAGTCTAAATACTTACACAATTGTACTTTAATTCATTTTAAAGGTAGACTTTGAAATAACCATACTACAGATGTACCACCTAGAGATGTAGGGGCTATACCCACAGTATTAAGGACGTCAGTTTTAGTGTTTTTTTTCCCTGAGTGTAAACACGCTAAAAAAAATAATTCGCCTTCAGAAGTGATTTATTTCTCCCGATAGACAGAATGCTGTATGCGGTTCTTTGTGTTATTTGCGACCCTACAACATCTGTAGCCACATCTGTGAGTCTTCAGTACGCTAGAGTGCAGTTCGGTACATTACCTGAGTGAAGCGTAGTGATGCATGGAGCCAGAGCATCAGGATTAGGAATCCGGTAGCGCAGCGCAATCCCGGGTCGTGCCGCTTCATGTCTCGATAGTGCTGTTTAGTCGCATGCAGTATTTCCCCTTGTTTGGCGGCCAAATCGCAATCCTTGCGTTTGGGCTTTACCCTGCTTTATGTTGCTATTCTGTGTCCTGCTCTTTTCCATGGTCCTGATTTTATTCTTGTCAAGAGGACCGCCCCAAAGCGTGATCGCGTCCTGCCCCTCAGAGGACCTTTTAATCAGAGGAATAAATTATGACGCGAGAACTGGACGCCTGTCTGTGTGAGTGTGTGAGGAAAAGGGCGTGTTATGTACATGAATGAAAACACGGATTTCAGAGCGTGGGAATTCAGTGACGCAGGATCTGAACTTTTTAGTCGTTCAAGTGTACATTTTCACTTTGTTAATAAAAAAATTGTGATTTGTGTGCTATGTGTTCATACATATTCAAAGAATCTCCTTTGGGATTAATAAAGTTCTATCTGATCTTATCTGATCTGATCTTATCTGATCTGATCTTATCTGATCTGATCTTATCTGATCTGATCTGATCTTAGCTGATCTTATCTGATCTTATCTGATCTGATCTGATCTTATCTGATCTAATCTGATCTGATCTTATCTTATCTTCTTTATAAAAAATCTTCTCCAAGTTTATCTACTAGGTATAATGACAACATATTAAGATGGTGGTGTAAGGAATGCTCTATAATTAATTTCTTACAGCAATAGTAATTCATTTCAGCTGAATTGAATTTTATTTCTAGACATTATCAGAAAAAATCTGATATCTTTCCAGAGATCTATATTAGGCTAAGAGCTCTGATTATAAGCCAGAGGAAACAATTTCTCCCTGAGACAACAAGGGATATAAATACTGAGCGGAACCTGAGACAAAAGACACACTTCCGAAACGTTGAACACTGTTTTATTAATAGTATCTTCAGTTCCTAACTTCACTGGAAAACATATGAGTAGAAATTCCCTTTTGGCATGTGCTTTATCCTCGACTCTCTCAAAAAAGGTTGTTGTGGGGGTCGGCTTAATTAGGAACACTTCATTAATACTGGGCAGGAGCCAGTCTTTTTATCTTTTGACCAGTCTTAATTTTTCACGGCATGGATTCCACCAGCTGTTGAAAACATTCCTTTTAGATTCTGGTTAATTTTGACATGATTTCATAACATAATCATTGCAGCTGAAGATTTATGCTGTGAATCTCCTGTACTCCCACATTCCTACAGTGCTGTATTTGTAATCATTTAAGATAAGATAAGATAAGATAAGATAGAACTTTATTAATTAACTTTATTAATCACGAAGGAAATTGTCTTGCCAGAGACTGCTTCAGATTTCAATTTCTATTGAATTGCTATTTATACAACTGAGCAGTTGAGGGAACATCTCAACCTCTGAACTACTATGTCCAATGTGTGTGGGCTTAACCTCTGAACTACTATGTCCAATGTGTGTGGGCTTAACCTGTGAACTGCTATGCACTATATGTGTTTTGTGATGACATATTCTCATGCTTTAAATAATCTGTATCAGCGTGCATCCACAGTTAAATTTGCATCCACGCAGATAAATTTGTTCATTTTTAACTTGAAGGTAATCATAATGAAAGAAAAATGTACATGCAAAGCCACCTAGAAATTCAACTGCTCATAGCCTTCAACTAGATGAAGCAAAGCAATTCAGGCTCTCCATCCCAATATAACTTTCACTATAGCCCCTTTCTGTTGTTATGTTAAATGTTTTTTATTTTTATTACTATATAGTTTAATATGCAATATTTAAATATTGTATTTTAATATTTTAATTGTAAAACGTTCCACATTATTAATAATTAATAATACCAATTAAGTAATTAAATTTGAAATGGTTGCACCATCACCATATTACGAACAGTAAATTGTGGCTATAAAAGCATGCATGTCATCAATGACATTCATTTCACATACACTACTGTTCAAAATTTTGGGATCACTTGAAAATGTCCTTGTTTTCCATTTGTGCACCCACTCCTCCCACTCCTTTTTCTGTTCTAGTTATAACCAGTTTGCACTGTTCTATGAAGTGAGTAGTTCACAGCATGGTTTCATTATTACAATGAAAAGAAAGAAAGTTCTTTCTTTCTGGCCATTCTGTGCCAGTAAACAAACCCACAACTCCTGATGTTCCAGATACTAAACTAACCTAAAGAAAGCCCATTTTATTGCTCCTTAATCAGTGAAACTGTTTTTAGCGGTGCTAGCACAATGCAAAAATGTTTTCTAATAATCAATTAGCATTATACAATGATTCACTTGGATTAGCAAACATAACATGAGATTGAAACAGAGGACTTGCTCATAAGTCACTCATAATGGGCCTCTGTGCATCAGTGTAGATCTTTCGTTAAAATTTTGATTAATTAACTCTGATTAATTTTGTTTTTGAAATGGATAAAAATGGGTTTTTCTTTGGAAAACACAGAAATTTCCAAGTGATCCCAAACTTTTCAACAGTAGTGTAGTGAACTGTTGACTAAGGAAATGCTGTTGCCAAATTCTGGCTCTAATTTCTGCATTTAGCAGCAGCAATAACAATTCAGCAGACCGGCCAGCACTTTTACCAGCCTGTCCAGTTTTGTTAAAGTGTTTACTGTAGCCCCAGATTCTTGTTCTTGGCTGACAGGAGTGGACCCTGACATGTTGTTTTAGCCCATGTGGCTCAAGGTTAAATGTTTTCTGCATTCTAAGATGCTTTTCTGTTCACTGGAGTGGATATTTACTTTAGCATTTGTATCAGCTCTTTGATATGCTGTTTGAATAAGATCTTTGAGAGGTTTTTGTTCCTCTGACCTCTCCTTTCAAAACGTTTCCTCTGACTGACCTGCAGAATTCATTGCTTGTTTTTGCTCTTATATGCATTTGAGGCTTTATATAGAGAAATGTTATTCTGCATCATGTCCATGCAAAGTCATTAACCTGTTGCAGATAAGCAACTCCATAGCATGTTCCTACCTCCATACTTCACTGTGGATATGGTGTTCCTGGAATCTTATTTTTCCAATCATGACGAGGTGACTTATTGCTAAAGAGTATATGCATAGTTTTGCATAGGGTAGGTGTAGAAATGGAAAGGATTTCAACACTGTTCATTGCTTGCAGTATTGCTCTCTATGTAACCGCTGTTCCTGCTGCTTTCAGGTCGTCTTGAGTGACTGTTGTTATTTCTTATCTTCCTTATCATATTCCAAGAGCACATAAAGAAATAAAATCTTGCATGGCACACCTGTCCAGAAACAATTACTTGTGGCTCCTGTGAACTTTCTGACTTTATTATTGAATCTGTTGTCACAACAGTGATGTTTATGGTCTTGTGCTTGTGCTCATCAAAAGTTTGATCAAAAGATTTTTTTAATCTTTTCTAACTGTGGTTGATTGGAACATCTGCTTGAAAAGAGTAATGTTTAAGAAGTCCAAATCACAAGTTTACAATAAAGCAACATAAAATAAAACAATTAAAATAAAACAAAATCTCCTTTTCTCTATTTTTGTAAAAGTTACCAATGACTAGACTTTCACCCCCAGGTGAGTCTCTCAGTCACAAACTGGTATTGACTATAAAATCACCTCTTGATTACTCATTGCTCTCCTACTTTCTCAACCTACAGGAAACACACCCAGCTCTTTCTTTTCATGTCGTGCATTTAACAGACAAAGTTTTATGTGCCTGTTAGAGCATGCCTCCCACACTTATCCCATAATGATCATCTCTGTACAAAACCAAAAATCGTAAAGTGTTAGTCACCAGTGATTCTGTCATCCTGCATCTTTTTTTCATTACAAGTAGCAATATATAATTATATATATTACCTCCTTCTTTGGCCTTCCTCTTTGACTCATGTCTGGCAGCTCCATGTCCAACATTCTCCTACCAATATACTCACTCTCCCTCCTCTGAACATGTCCAAACCATCTTAATCTGGCCTCCCTAACTTTGTCCCCCAAACGTCCAACATGAGCTGTCCCTCTGATGTACTCGTTCCTAATCCTGTCCAATCTTGTCACTTCCAAAGAGAACCTCAACATCTTCAGCTCTGCTACCTCTAGCTCTGACTCCTGTCTCTTCCTCAGTGACACTGTCTCTAAACCATACAGCATGGCCAGTCTCACCACTGTCCTGTACACCTTCCCCTTGATTCTCGCTGATATTTTCCTATCACACAGAACTCCCGACACCTTTCTCCACCCATTCCAACCTGCCTGCACTCGCTAGGTATATATATATATATATATATATATATATGTGTGAAAACCCAAGTTCGCGTCAGCTTGATAAATGGAACCATGAATTCTGCCAAAAAATCCTGAAGGAGAATGTCCGGCCATCTGTTTGTGACCTCAAGCTGAAGCAAACTTGGGTTCTGCAGCAGGACAATGATCCTAAACACACCAGCAAGTCCACCTCTGAATGGCTGAAGAAAACAAAATGAAGACTTTGGAGTGGCCGAGTCAAAGTCCTGACCTCAATGTGATTGAGATGCTGTGGCATGACCTTAAAAAGGTGGTTCATGCTCGAAAACCCTGCAATGTGGCTGAATTACAACAATTCTGCAAAGATGAGTGGGCCAAAATTCCTCCACAGTGCTGTAATAGACTCATTGCAAGTTATGGAAAACGCTTGATTACAGTTGTTGCTGGTAAGGGTGGACCAACCAGTTATTAGGCTTAGGGGGCAAACACTTTTTCACACAGGGCCATGTAGTTTTGGATTTTGTTTTCCCTTAATAATAAAAACCTTCATTTAAAAACTGCATGATGTGTTTACTTGTGTTATCTTTGACTAATATTTAAATGTGTTTGATTATCTGAAACATTAAAGTGTGACAATCATGCAAAAAATAAGAAATCAGGAAGGGGCCAACACTTTTTCACACCACTGTATGTGTTGTACAAATATGTCAATTTAATTAGAGACCATCATCATCAAACATGTCAGTTATGTGCCAAAATCACACAAAAGAATCAGAATTATGTTTTCATTTGTTATTTATGTTACACTGGATTCCTCCCATGAAAAAAAAAAAAGGGTTTTTTTTGGTTTTGTTGACTCTGCCAGACATGCCCACAAAATGTCCTATTTCTTTTTTGACATAAATAATATCACTTATTATTTAAACTTAATATACTTAACATTATTTGAAAGAGATTTATGATAGTAATTTACAAGAACAGAGATATATTGTACAAGTGAATGAATGAACTTTATTTGGGTTTAATAGTGTGGGAAAAGTTTGGTCTAATGCTTGCTAAGTAATAAATTAAATTAAATAAACGTGCACATGGGAAATAATGAAAGATAAGAAAAAAATATTATGTTTTCCTGAAGGTTAGTCATTTGGATGAGGAAACAAAAGTTTAAACTGGAATCAGGAATGTTTTATAACAGAGAGATAAAATTCTCGGTGACTTTCCTATTCTGAGGTAACATATCTTTGTGTTATAGTGTTGCTTTTGGCTGCTCCCTGTTCGCCACAGCGGACCAACTGGTCCACACAACAACTTGGCAAATGTTTTACGCTGGATGCCCTTCCTGGCACAACCCTCCCATTTTTCCGGGCTTGGGACCGGCACTGCATCCAGTGGCTGGGGTTGAGGCATTGGCTGGGAATTGAACCCAGGCCTGCCGCATGATAGGCGAGAAACCTACCACTGAGCCACCAAAGCCTCTCTTTGTGTTATAGTGTACTTTCCTCAATTAAGTAATATTTCACCTCAACTTAATGTTTATTATTAAGTAACATGCTTTGTTCTTAAACATATTTTTTGCACGTCCCACTGTAATCAAGGATGCAGCAAAGGGTCCTCCCTCACTCTCCATTGTATTCTAATAACAGCTGTGGTTGACACAAGAGGGGAACACAACCTGGATTAAACATCAGTGCATCATGGAGCATTTTAGTGTTTAATATCATAGTTTTGGAACATAGGAGGAAAACAATGATAAGCAGAAAATGCAGATAAACTCCACAGAGCTTAGGGTCGAAACATGGGACCCGCCTGGTGTGTCAGCAACACTACCCATGTCCCTAGTCTTTAAATTTTTCATTTTCATTCAGTTTTTTACTGAAGTAAATTGTTTTGAGGGTTGTAAAAAAAAAAACTAAAAAAAAAACTAGTATGTTAATCTCACAAATGTATGTTACATTTCAGTAACATGTAACAATACTATTGAATAGCTCAGCCAAGAGACAGGAGTAAATGACTACATCAAAAGTACGGAAATATCTGGAATGTTGCCTGTGGCCCAAATCAGTTCCTTGACATGAATGCTTTTGTGACTGAATGTGTAAATCCCCACAGCCACATTCCAAAATCTCATTAAAGTGATTATATAATATCACTCCTTCATTCTGGCTTACTTACTGCATACTTTTTAGTTTTTTATTTCAAATGAAAGTGTTCTCATGTTGTGTCATATTTAATAAAATCAAATTAAAGTTGTACTGACTTTATAGTAAATTTCTTTATGAAACAGAAATCACTAGTCCATATTGTCTGGAGTTTATGTTCCTTTTATTATGCCTGTTTCACTTATTGCATTATACAGTACAAAACATGACTGTGCATGTGTGTAATACAAGTGGGCTGACATTCATTTTGGCAGGTAACTGAGCTATTTTTAGCTGTTTCCACGTTACTCATTCAACACATGCTTGTACAAGAAGAATTTGGCAAATGCTCTTATAGTCACGTCAAGTCAAGATATATGTAATGTATAGCTCCATTTACATAGAATAAAATATAAATATTTAAAATGCAGGATAAATATTGGACACTACATAAAATAATACTAATGAGGGGTTCAAGCATTGCATTACACCAGCATTGGGTCAAATGGCACAACATTTTGTCCTCCCTCAGGACATATAATCTAGAATTGCAGACATATGACATCATGTTTATTGCTGTTATTTCAATTTCTGCTATATTATGTTACAGATTTACAAAACAATGTCTTTAAAGCCACTGTCTCCAGGAAATAAGATGACAAATTATAACATTTTGATTTGAGATCAGATTCCCTTATCCAGAGCAACATGTAAAAGTGCATTGAAGTCTATCAATAACACTGACACTGGTTAACTATGTCACTGACTAAGAGTACCATAAGTCTACAACTCTGTTGGGATAGCAGCCTCTTTTTTTTTAATACTCTTCAGTTGAACATTAATAAACATTAAAAATGTTTTTAATTATTTTACAGATTGAAATCTTAATAGGATTATTACAACAAAGATTATTACTTTACTTTACATGGGTTTTCATGTTTTAATGCCCTTAGTGCTCAAATTATGTGTAAGTGTTCGGTGGGCCTTTGGGGTCCGTTGAAATTAGCATAAATCAAGGATTAATGTGGAAAAAAGAACTTCATTTCCATATCAAAAGAGGAAAAATGTAACTTGAAATTCACCTCAGTGGTGGCTGTAGAGCCATCGAGGGCAGGGGCCCAAAATTGCTGCTTTGTCTAGATAATGTGCCAAATTTCACAACTTTTTACTAAACAGTTCTAGGAGTTGCCATAGACTACCCACATAGAATAATATGAAGAAGGAGTAAACAAAAACAGTAGGGTTTGGTTCTTATCTCCTATTAAATAAATGTGCTATATTGGTAACTGGATTATATTGGTGTTGACGACATGAACAGGTTGTGTGTACATGTAAGGTGCCATAAGATTAGATAAGAATGAATTCCTTTCATAATACATCATATCATAAACAAATATATTATTAATAATAAGCACAAAAGGGGACTTTTCTAATGATCTGCTGATTAATTTTTCACGCACATTGTAAAAAAAATCCAAAAAGCCACAAGAAATAGATTATTCACTAAATAGCTCCTGAACTGTGACACAAAATTTGCCATAAATTCATCATTCCTGTTCTCAGTTTTTTCCTGTGAATGTCCGTCTCTATGATTTACATTGGAGCTATATCAGTCTGGTCCTTTCTTTTCTAGCTTGGCAAGTGTGTTTTATCCTACATTACAGCCAGGGTTTGTAGAATACAAAAGGATTCCAGTTTTCCCTTGTTTGTTTTGCTGCTCTTCATTTAGCTAGCAACCATCTTCTGTTGGTCAACATTCATTTTTGTGGTTTTTCTCTATGCTGAGTCATTTTCTATTCCCCTTACACACATCTCTTCTTTCCATCAAGTCAGTTACTTTGTCTACATCTCTCCACCCTCAGTGTTTACCGCTCATGCCAAACAAAGTATTTGATCAGCAGATTAAAGTCATGGTTCCACTGTTATTCTACACCTGCATTGCTTCACCAGGAGGGTTAACTAGGAAATGATTGCTCTATAACGTCTTCAAGCAAATAATACTGCGACATCATCACTGAACCATATCTCCAAACAGCAGGTATCCAGGTAAATACAGTCCAGGTATACTATGTATAACTAGATCTGTATTTTGATGACCTCATGGTGACTGTTTTGAAATCTGTTACCAGGTTAACTTGCTTCCTGTTTATGTTAACACTAACCTCATTGGAATGACAAGAGGCAAAGCAAGAGCCACCATTCTGCAAATGTGATTGAATACAAATCATGTATATATTGTCATATATATATCGCACAATAATTTATTAACCATGTTGATATTGAATTCTGATGCTTGATAAAGTGGTAGGTCTTTAATTTTCTTTTTTTTTTCATCTGTCATGTTAAGAGTCTTGATGGAATGTGGCACAGAGCAGGGTGTGATAAGTGTTTTAAGTTATTTGTCAGCTAAAGGAGGTCAGTGAAAGGATGGTAACCAGGCGTGGTGTGGAAAAACTTGCGGAAGTTGAAAACAAATCATGAAGCTGTATTCTGGAGCTGATGAAAAAATATTGAAACTGGACTGACAGGTGTTTTATTATTGTTCACATGTTCCACGTTAGATTAGTCATCTCTATGAGCTTTCTATGATTTTTTTTTTTTCATATGTCCTCCAATTCCTCATAGCAAATTTATTCTAACTCTCCAAAATTAGAATTGAGAATGAAAATAATTATTAGGTCATGTTACAGTTGGCTTGAATCCTGTTGCTGTCATTCCAAAAGACAAATCATAACTTAAAAATGTTTGCCCTTTGCTCAAATTGTATCCTGGTTATATGTTTCATTGTGGCGACAAAACTTTCCAGTTCATCCTGCTGAAACACAACCACAGAGTTTCATGCTACCACCACCTTGCTTGGAATGATACTAAAAGCTTTTTTTTTCAAAAGCGTCAAAAAAAGTTTCATCCTATGAGTGTTATAGTGTTATAGCTGCCCTCTTGGACACTTCTCTATCAATTGCTTTTCTTGCCCATGTGATCAATGTGGAAACATGGTCTGATCTTGCAGTGTCTGCATTGTGCCAACTGTGTTTTAGTAGATTTCACAGTGACCCCAGGAAGGTTCACTGCTTTGGAAGCTTTCCTTTTCTATTTATAAACTTATTCCTCCTAACAACCTGATCTTAAAGATTCATGGTCAATTTCTTGATTCTCATGAGAGCAGGATCTAACCTGGGCTGCTATTTTAGCTGAGAAAATTATATTAATGGTGTAGGTGGATTTGAAATGAACATAGTACCATGTTTAACATATTTAGTGTGAAAGTTCAAGAAAATGAAATACTAGTTCTAATTTAAAGTGCGTTTTGTTTAAAAACTTTCTTTTTAAATATTATTATTATTATTATTATTATTATTATTATTTTTTTATTATTATTATTATTATTATTATTATTATTATTATTATTATTATTATTATTATTATTAGTATTGTTATTATTATTATTATTATTATTATTATTATTATTATTATTATTATTATTATTATCCGAAAGCAACTTCTCATTATTATTATTTTTTTTTTTTTTGAGTTGTCTTGTTTTTTTGGGGTTTTTTTTTTTTTTGCATAATTGAGTCAGTACCAAAATATTTTATATTTCCAAACATTATAAATGTTTGGATTTCCGAAAATAAAGAAATATATTGAGTAATAGACCACTTTTCATACAAAAACATACAGGCCACTCTGTGGAACCAAATTCATCTGCTTTCTTTAACATTGTTTCATTGATATTACTGGCATTCATCTTTCTTTTTCTTTCTCTATTTCTTTCTCTTGAGTGATAGTAAAGGTATGTTTCCAAACTCTTGGCTATGAATTTCACAATGCAGGAGTTTCCCTTTTATGACACATTGATACACAAGTATTGTTCAAACGTGTGAAAATGAACTGACTCTTCCATAACTGGTTACCTCAGCTCCAGTGGCAATAACTGCAAACAAACAATTATTTTGTTTTGGTGTCTGTTGTTTTGTTGCTGCGTAGCTACATATAGCTTTTTTAACTGCTACTGCTATTTTAACTGCAATTCACTTTCATTTTCATGTTGCAAAAAGTTATTTACCTACTAAACCCTGAATTCAGCTCCAGACAAACAATTACTTTGTTTTGGTGTCTGTTGTTTTGTTGCTGCGTAGCTACATATAGCTTTTTTAACTGCTACAGCAATTTCATTTCCAATTCACTTTCATTTTCAGGTTTTAAAAAGTTATTTACATATTAAACTCTCTTTTTTGCACCCTTCATTTAACTTAAGTTTAATACAGGTTGCTAAAAAAAGACTCATGATATATTCAACATAATACACTTTATGATCAAATGTACAGTATGTGGAAAACTAAATCAGGAAGTTGATCATTATGGACTCTTCATGAGCTGAACATGAAGATTACATCTTGTGAATACAGCTGGTTGACCTGTTTTGAAATGAATGATTTTTAACTTTATTCACTTTTCTTTTTCAAATTGAATGGAAGGTTTTTGTTTGTTTGTTTGTTTGTTTGTTTGTTTGTTTGTTTGTTTGCTTGTTGGTTGGTTTTTAAATCAGTAGTTTAACCTGGTTGTTGCACTGTCAAAACACTGATCAGGCAATTTAACACTTTTATATTTATATTTTTTAAAAATATATATTATTAACGTGACACAGTCTCGTGTTAGAATATTAATATACTTATTTATATCTTTATATTCATATTTTAAAGATTACACTATTCATTGGCTACAACGCTTCAAGTTTTAATCTAGTGGAATATTCAGTATATATGTTTAAGTGTTTAAGTGTTTTTAAGCGTCTATTTCAGGTTGTACCTCAGATGAATCAGTGGCAGCTTAGTGGTTAAGGCGTTGGGCTGGTGATCGGAAGATTGCGAGTTCGATTCCGAGTTACACCAAGTGATGCTACACTCTACCCCTTTTATTTTTTTTGGGATATCCTTTAAAAGTTGCATAAAATAAGAAAAAAATCTAAGTCGCTCTGGATAAGGGGATATAACAAATGCCAGAAATGTAAAAATGGAAATATGGAAATGAATTCAGCTCCAGTGGCAATAGCTGCAAACAAACAATTACTTTGTGTATAGTTTTGTCTATATATAGCTTTTTTAACTGCTACTGCTATTTTAACTGCAATTCACTTTCATTTTCGTGTTGCAAAAAGTTATTTACCTATTAAACCCTGTTTTTTGCACCCTTCATTTAATTTAAGTTTAATATTGGTTGCTAAAAAGACTATTTTTTTTGCTCATAATATTTCCAACATAATACACTTTATGATCAAATGTACAGTATGTGGAAAACTAAATCAGGAAGTTGATCATTATGGACTCTTCATTAGCTGATGGAGCTTACATCTTGTGAATGCAGCTGGTTGACCTGTTTTGAGATGTATGATTTTTAACTTTATTTACTTTTCTTTTTCAAATTGAATGGAAAGTTTTTGTTTGTTTGTTTGTTGGTTTTTAAATCAGTAGTTTAACCTGGTTGTTGTACTGTCAAAACACTGATCAGGCAATTTAACACTTTTATATTTATATTTTTAAAAAATATATATTATTAACGTGACACAGTCTCCTGTTAGAATATTAATATTCATATTTTAAAGATTACACGATTCATTGGCTACAACGCTTCAAGTTTTAATCTAGTGGAATATTCAGTATATATGTTTAAGTGTTTTTAAGCGTCTATTTTAGGTTGTGCCTCACATTAATCAGTGGCAGCTTAGTGGTTAAGGCGTTGGGCTGGTGATCAGAAGATTGCGAGTTCGATTCCGAGTTACACCAAGTGATGCTACACTCTACCCCTTTTATTTTTTTTGGGATATCCTTTAAAAGTTGCATAAAATAAGAAAAAAATCTAAGTCGCTCTTGGATAAGGGGATATAACAAATGCCAGAAATGTAAAAATGGAGATATGGAAATGAATTCAGCTCCAGTGGCAATAGCTGCAAACAAACAATTACTTTGTTTTGGTGTCTGTTGTTTTGCTGCTGCGTAGCTACATATAGCTTTTTTAACTGCTACAGCAATTTCATTTCCAATTCACACTTTCTATATCTGAGACAAACCACATGACTAACATATAATAATGCTGACTCTCAAAAAGAGATTCTGAACAAAAGGCATTTCAATAAAGCTCACTTTATTATGTTCAAGTTTCAGTCATTCAGTATGCATTGCTTGTTTTAATTTTTTTTTTTTTTAAAAAAGCATCGATTACACAGATGAAGAAAGAAAGAGTAAAATGCGAGTGTGATGGTGTTCACAGGGAAGTCATCGAAGAACATAAATAAAATAATCACATTAAATGTAATTGGACCCATTTTGAGCAACATTTACAAACTTTATTCCCACAAACACCACAAATGTGTATCTTCCCAAAGTTACAGTCACACTGAATTCAAACAAAGCGACGTTTTAGATAGCCAACATCTAAACCGTTTTTTTCTGCCATTGTAAAACAATCTAGTTTCAGGCGATAAAATAAAAACACACAAACACACAAACTTCATCACATGATGCAATTAAGCTATTGTTAGTGTTCTTTAAGCTTCTTCTAGTTGGACCAAATGACGATAGAAATAAGAACTGATTGAGAAAAAAAACACAACATGTGCATTTAAGGCTACACAGGCAGAATTTTTAAACAGAATGTTTAAAATAGACATCAAATTGGAAGAGTTAGCCTTTACACTTGATAGAATTGACAATTATTTCTCTCTGAACAGATTATGTCTACACGCACACTACATTTTGTCATCAGTGGGGTTTAGCGTAAAAGTATGTAACGACGTATCTGGGTTATCTGAAATTGGTCATTTGATAAAACAACTGCCCGTCTATTAGCATTTTCTGTTGTTACTCACCCTTCAAGTGAGCAAATGCTCCTAAATAAAAAGCAAAAGCACAAGCAAAACAACACCTGTATTATCATGAGGTTTTGTGGTGGAAGAACTGCAGAATTTACAAATTCTCAAATCTTATTAGTCACAACAATTCATTCGTTTTTGCCAGACTCTCTGGAGAATCTAATTTTTAAAGTTATTTAACAACCAAAAACATTGCTGGAAGGAGAGTCCATGTAGCTACGTGTGTTGTAATTAACAGAGGTAAAAATGATAAGTTGAAGGATGTTGTAATACATTTTCTAAGCAACAAGCTGCAATTTTGTCTTTTTAACTTCAAATAAAAGAGGGGGAACTGTTTAGAGGGGGTTTGGTAGACTTAAGGCAGCTATATTCTGTTCAAAAGTTTAATGGATCATACTTGAATCAGGAAAAATGAAAATAGTTGGCAGATGGTATAAATATATATAACTGATGCCAATGGTATCAGTCTTCAGTGGTTTAAGAGGTACAACTGTGCTGTTAGAGGAAAATAATCAGCTTCATGGTCGTCGATTATTTTAATTTTACAGCACACACCATGGCGGTTTTTATTCCTTTAAATAAATAAATATTTGTAATGGGGTATTGTGAAGGGTGATCCACCATATAATTTCCATATAGCACATCCAAAAAAAGTTCTCTAAATTATATATCTGAACTAAAGAACTAAGAACTAAACCTCTTTAGCAAAGACAAGTAATGAAAAACAAGATAGTTGGACAATTTATTTAAAAGGAAAGACACGGGAATTCTAAAATCTGATATTTTATTCAGATTTCTGTTTCTATTTCCTTTTCCATTTCTACATGTAGAGTTAGTTAGTTTTTAAACCCTGGTGGTATTTAGCACTCTTGGATCCACAATTTGCAATTCAAATATTTCACTTTTCTCAGTTTTTGAAACGCAAAACTTACAGTGTAGATTATAAATCACAAGAATATCTCTGATGGGAATCAGAGATGTGAAGAGACACGGGTGTCATGTGAAGCAGAACAGAAGTTCCTGCATCGTATTTACATTCTCTCTCTATCTTGGAAGCTGACATCTTTAAACAATATCCTTGTGAAATTCCTTATAGTAAGCTGACTTCTTAGGTCTTTATAAAATTATGGGGTAGGAATTGAATGAGCTGAACCTAGCTAACACAAAATAACCATGTCCAAGTCCCAGAGTGTTCAGGTCTGATTGAATAGTTTTTTTGCTCATGCAAATTTTCCATTACTTTCCCACAAACTAATTTGAATCCCAACAAACCGGACTACAGCAGGAATACATTGAAACTGTGTCTGTAAGGGAGCCTTTTACATCAACCCATGTGCAACTACTTGTCTGTGCATGTGTGTGTGCGTTTGTGGTTGTGTTTGCGCATTTAGCTTAGCAGCTCCAGATACGTGACCGGCACTTTGCCTTTCTGATTCCCTCGCTCTCCGATTAGCCAGTCTGGATCCATGCCTGGGACGGTGTAGACTGTAATTAGCTGAGAAGTCAGAAGAGAAATCTTCCATATCATTGCATTCTTTCCATACAAGTCTTTCCAAAGTTAAACAAATAATGAAATATCAGGGACAGGAAAATACACAAAGAAGCTGTCTCCACTGTATTGATGCTAGATATATTTGTAAAATGTAATTCATGCAGAAAGGCCCTGATTGGGTCGATTTCCAAATCAGTTAATCTGCTGGTTACAATAATAATTCCACACATCCTACATACTTACATGAATCACACATACATCCAGACAACCGAAAGATGCAAATGTCAACAACCGTCTGAAGGCTGAGGCATTCAAAATTGCTTTTTACCCGAGCCATAACCGACTACAAAAATCACAGCATGAGAAAGAAAAACAAAACAAAATGGAAGCCGTCCTCAACGTTACACCAGGCAGTGAGATTAGAAATCAATACTCTTCTACAACTTTGTTATCTTAAGTCAAATAGTACTAAGTGTGTTAAAAAAAAGTTCAGTAAGAGGAGCACAGCATTTACAGCAGAAGTTCCTTATCTACAAATCTACAAGACCCTGCTGAGATTATCCACTGACGCAAGGAGAAGCCTTGGTCAGAACTGGTTTTTGGGAAGTCTTTAAATTATCCATGTGGAACCATCTACAACATAATGAGATATGGAAAGATTGCAGACTGGTTATCAGCTTACAATGATGAGATTTGATCAAGCTGTAGTCACTGTGTTAAGTTTTCTGAAAGTTATCTGCCTTATCTGATGCATCTAAATTTCAGCGCAAACACGTGCGTATGTATATCTGATTACTCCACCTTGTTTGCGTCAGCAAGTTATGCTGAGTTGCGCAGCTTCAGCCACACAAATTTTGGTGGCAAAATATGGGCACATCGTCTTATACAAGTGAGTAGCAAAGCTATGAAGCAG
Organism: Hemibagrus guttatus; assembly: GCA_033459395.1. Taxonomy (NCBI): domain Eukaryota; kingdom Metazoa; phylum Chordata; class Actinopteri; order Siluriformes; family Bagridae; genus Hemibagrus; species Hemibagrus guttatus. The sequence continues at coordinate 10,490,666 of JAUCMX010000027.1, forward strand.
TTTGTTGGTCTTGTTTTTTTGGGGTTTTTTTTTTTAATTGTATGCACATTTTGGATTGAAGTCACACATACGCAGGCTACACACTGAGCTCACCTCATCAGCTAGCAGCGAGAGCTCGCTTGTGTCTGCAGCATCGTAGTCGTACAGCACTTTGGCCTTGCGCGTGCCAGTGGCTGGAGCCTTCACCTCCTCGATTTTCAGTGTGTCCAGAGAGCTGGAGGAAGCAGCCGAATTGGAGACCCCGGGCACAACAGCACTGGAGAGAGTAGAGGAAGTGGAAATCGCTGATGCAGAGGGATTCGCAGCAAAGGCATTGGGAAACCTTGCCAAGAAATACAAAATTGCAATTATTATAGATGAGTGGCTCCACAAGCAAGCTACACTTCTATTTTTACTATTTCAGTTACGAAATAGTTATGTTGTTAGTTGTCAGTATCCGTGGTCACATGACAGTCAATTTTGATCACCCTTTCTGATACTGCTTTGCACATTCAGACTGGAGTTTCTGTTAAGCACATTGTTTAAAACCTCTTAAACAGCACTTCATTGTAAGCAGAACACAGCAAGCAACGAACGTAAACAGAGCTTAAGAAAATGTTCCATGATTGCTTAATACTAAGTAGATGACTCATGTTAGTATAAGCACCAGGTTTGGTGATTTCCCAAAACATAGCATCTTGGGGGAAAAAATTGTTTTAATCGATGTGTGTCTTTTCAAGCCATTGCATTTATTACAAAAAAAAAAAAAAAAAAAGCAGCAAAGTGTAAATATTGAGAACTACCATGAGTCATTTATTTACACTTTTATGCAGGTGTGTATTTTGTGTCATAACCATAAGGTGATATTTTATTTTGAAATCATAAATTTCATTCTTGTGCTGCATGTATGAGAAAGGAAATGACTTACGTATCTCCATTTGTACTGAAATCCCAAAGGAAAGCAGAGAGAGGAAATCAATTCAGTCAGAGCACAGACAGATACATTTTAATCATAATGTCAAGCTATATATTATATATATATATTATATATATATATATATATTATATATATATATATATATTATATATATATATATATATATATATATATATATATATATATATATATATATATATATATACATATATATATATATACATATATATACATATATACATATATATACATATATATATACACACACACACACATATACATACATATAATGCCCTCGTGTACTTGAACATACGTCATTTATTCCAACAGAAATGTACAATCACTGACTTGAGGATATTCTTCACATATAAGGTCATAAAATAAAAAAGTCACATATAAGGAGGTCTATGCAGAGTGCAATGGAAGGAAAGAAAACATTCAGTTATGTTTGCATTTGATTCAGTCAGTCAGTGTTGTGGCTTCTCGCTACTGAAGACCATTCGAGATTAGAAATAATGTAAAAGCTGATGACTTCATGCGTCCTTAAACCACAAAACTCACACAAAGATTATATATTTAGAAAATACTATGTGGATTACACCGAGCTGTTCACATAACTAACCAGCTGAACAGTTCTGTCAAAATATAACCAGATAAGCAAAATATTCCGGGTGTAATATCTAGTCTGAGTAATGTGTGCGTGTGTGTATTATTATATATGAACATTCAACTAAAATCAAAATGGATGTTAAAAAAAAGAGATCTGATCATTTATCATAAAGTATTTTGTTTTACTGAATTTTTAAAAAAAAATCTGAACAAATATTTGACCTTTTTTTTTTTGCTGAACAAGTATTTGTGAATCCTAGAATACTAAATGCTTTGTTGCTAACATTAACATTTTTTCTAAAATTATGCAAAAGTTTCTACATGACATTAGTCATGTATAAATGAAAGAATTTACTTTGGTGTAAACAAAATAATCTCATTGTAAACCTCTGCATTTTCCTATTTTAAATAACACCCAAGCTTTTATTAACTATTTTTGTACATTTCAAACATTTCTCATATCCTCTAAACAGCTTTCAGATCTTCACAGCTGTTTTATTCCCATACCCCTACATGTGCACAGTCGAATTCCCACAGCTCTAAACAGATCTTCCTGGCATACCTGGCCATCTGTAGATCAGACCTTGTGATGAAGGGCTTGAATTGATTTTCATTTCAAAACATGATATAACAGGTTTTATGTTTGGGTTAGTTGCTTTTTGCAGAAAACATCCACACACCTGTGCATTTCTATTGATGGTTGTAGACTGTACCAAACCTGTTTTCAGCAAACAAGACAACAAGAAAACTGTCCTACAAGTTGAACAAAAAAAACAAAACAAAACACAAAGCCGACGAGCAAAAGCAATACTGGATTAAACCTTTTCCAGCTACTGCTTTTAATAGACCAACTGTAAACTGGCAATGATGGAATAAACATGGTTTTAGGTTCAAAAACAATCAGTAATCCTCTGTAAATCAATGGAAATCATTGCCATGAATTTCAAACACCGGCGCTGTTAGGACTGGAACTGGTTACTGGACCCGCTTTTGACTTATAAATTGAATAATTATTGTCTCACATTTATAGGCTTAACTCTGAGATGTCAAACACGCGGCCCGTGGGCCGGGCCTTACTTGGTGATGGTCCTAATCCAGCCACTGTATATTTGCATACTCTAACATAGTAAGAAGAGTCCAGTATATTGAAAACCTGTGCTCTTTAAAATGGTGCCAATTAGAATTAATGTACTAAGATGTTGCCACTTGTTCTGCAACTCACCTACTGAGCTCCTTCTGAAGATCCTGCATGTGCTTCTGACCCTGGGCATAGTAAGCTGCCTGGGCCTCCACAAATTCATGCAGGCAACGCAGATGATTTACCTGATCAGATAGAGATAAGAGAACATCTAATTTGACCCAATTTTATTCTATTGTGTTGTCCTAATGCCTGATGAACTTAATCAGCACAAAAATATTTAACTAACAACAACTGAACAATAAAGGAGGACAAACTCCAAAAATCAGCTGGAATCACTGGAAATTGTTTACAGAGCAGTCTGGGAGATTTCTGTTTGACATATTTGCAGTACTGGGAGGGTGTATAAGTAAATCTCAGGAGCTGCACTACAAATAATGCCTGTGAAATTTCATTTCATTTCAAAATGGCTAAACCTGGATGAATGCATCTGGTACCCTAGCCTTTATGTATGATTACAATAAAATCCTGTATCTCATAAGCACTGCAAAGTATAGCCAAAAGTTTTATACATCTATTGAAGATTACATTGTCAATATATCCATCTATCAACATCAACCATAAGATATCCAAAATATATTGATAAAATTCCCTGATATTGCATGTATCCTCATATTCAATATGCAGTATATTTAATATAAAGAATTTTTAATATCAGCCTATCAATCATGATAGGAGCACAGGGCAATATATTACACGGGAATATAGACATAATTAAATTAGGAGCCGTGAACATTTCTGCTTGCGAGGCATCTGCGTCACAACCTATGTAAAACCAGCTGTTATAGGAAAAATTGAGAAAACAAAACAATCCATGTTTAACTGAATATTGACAAAAGACAGGAGCAGCTTTTATTATCCTGTCTCCACTGAGTGTGTTAGTGTGGTACCATGGAGATACTTGCGATGAGATCTGACTTACGTGTGTACTGCTGATGCCTTCTAGAAGAAGACGGGTTACTTCAGCTTGTCTGTCAAACTCAGTTTGAGCCACACGCAATTCCTGCTCTGCCTAACACACACACACACACACACACACACACACACACACACACACACACACACAGTTTAAATCAGGTAGCGCAGCCTGTACATCCAAACAGGAATCTCTATATTAATGATTACACTGTTGGTGGTGGTAAAGGAGGGTAGAAGTAACATAAATGTCGTCCAAGCAATTTCACTAACCCCTGTTTGTAATATTTGTATACTTACTTTGTCCACCTCTTCACTCCAGAGCTGATTTCATGCAGCACAACAGACAAGAGAGGAGTCATTAGCTATTTACCCACGCAGTGATGACATTAAATTAGAAAGAGTCGCAATGAGCCTGGTTTTACTCTGTAAAGCCACACTTTATATTATGAATCATAGAGCAGGGTTGTGTGTGGATGAGGCCAGGGCCAGCCAAGGCGAAAGGAGCCCCCTGAATTCATCAGAAGATATAAACAATTTTCTAGACTTTCAATCCAGTGACTGGAAAATTTTCAATGAAATACTGCCACTGATTCATTTTAGGCCTAATACCTAACAAGGGCCTTGATTTGTTCAGTTTTACGTCAGTCCTGTTTTGCTTGTTATTAGAGCGTTTGTACAAGTTTTGACAGTGGAAAGGAATTTTTGGTGAAGTCACATGGGCATTGATCAGATAACAGTAAAAATAAAGCAGCATAAAAGATTTTTTTTAATTACATGTGAGGGTGGATTCCACCGAGTTGGATTTACTCAAGAACTTACAATATTAATATCCTGATCACATGGATTCTAAAAGGTAAAGGTAATCCTATTATTTTAAAGATTCTGTTACATGGCTTTTGTTCAATGGAGCATGCTGATGTCCTATTTTTTTTTTTTTGTACTGTAGTTTCATATGCTCTCAGTTTCACCTGAGACAACAATGCACAATGACACACAAACAGCAAGACCAAACTACAGGGTGTCCCACAAGTTGCCATGCACATGGGAAATTAACACTTTTTAGCAAAATGTAAGTCTATTTGCAAAACATATTCTACATGATTTCCATTTTTTGTGCTTCCCATTTTTCCATTAAAGTCCATCGCAACTTTACAACAGTTTCCTGGTCCAGCAATGAGAATGATTTCTTTTTTTAAAGAAATCTTAAAGGCTATCTGAGAAAAGTATACATAATATAAAGTAAAGTTAACTAAAGTATCGAAAACAGTTTGTTAAAAAAAAGAAGTAATTTCCATTTTGAATGGAGACAAAAGTCTTATAATTATATATATATATATATATATATATATATATATATATATATATATATATATATATATATATATATATATGTATATATATATGTATATATATATATATATATATATATATATATATATATATATATATATATATGTATATATATATATATATATATATATATATATATATATATATATATATATATATATATATATGTATATATATATATATAAAAATATAAAAGCATTTTGAATGGAGACTTTTGTCTCCATTCAAAATGGAAATAATAATTTTACTAACTCTGAATGAAATTATATATATATTTCATATTCATTCAGAGTTAGTAAAATTGTCTTTGAATATAATGTATACACACAGAGTATACAACATAGTCATACATATATATACATATATATGTATGCGTGTGTGTGTGTGTGTGTGTATGAAATGTTAGGGACCGTTGATACAGCGTCACAAAAGAAGTGTAAAATCTTTGATATTTCCAACTGCTTGATTTCAGGAGCTATACATTTTAAAACATCTCCATTCAACCATTCCCCATACTGAGAGACTGACTAACTGATTTGTTTTTTATTTGGAAATTATTAGAACATATCAATAGAACAGCAGCAGCATACAACAACGAGCTGAGCATATTAACTTTAAATTTCTTCCTGATGTCACACTCTACAGTGGTGGTTTAATGACTTATATGGAAGTAGACACTCTGTGCTTTAACAATTTGTAGTTTCATAAGTATTTCTGTTTTATCTAGCCTACTGGGAGCAATATATTAATGTATTCAAGGTAACGTTCCAAAAAAACAAAACAAAAAAAACTTGTGATAAACTCATTTCTGCTCTCTGAGATACCCAAGTGCTTGTTCATGAGCATTGAATGAGTCATTTTCAAACACTAATATTCTGTGTAAGATTTTTTTCCCAACAGAGGTAAAAACATTTCTCACTAAATGTCCGGACTCATTTTTTAGTTGGTATTACATCACAAATTGTCTGTGTTTTCACAATATTATAGCAGTTCAGGTGTTCTGTTAATACAGCCTTGATAGTTTTTTTGCTGGTTGAAGCCTTTATAGTTGTAGATCAAAAATTGTTTAAAAATCACCCAAAATCCACGCCTGGGCACAACAGCTATACTTGTCTACCTGTGTAACTTTCCTACATCTGGAACATTAGTAACGTTGTCCACTTTATTTTTTTTAGTTTAACAGTAAAGACGGCCAGAGTGTCTGTAGTGCAGGCTATGATGATGTAGGTTGAGAAATTAGCAGATGCAATAGCAGTGGCACAAACACAGATAGTATATCAGACCATTAAACCAACAACAAATTGCTGCTTCACTGTCCCCATTGTTTACGTTCGTACTGCATTAATGTGCACTGAAATGATGGACTAAACTTGCATATTCATACAGCTAAAAGTAAGTAATCCTGGTGAAATATAGTGTGATCTTCCAGACCAGCTGAAAGAGGCTGTGTTCCAGGACTCCATCATCTATAGGCGTTATGAAATCATTTATTTGTGCTAGTAAATTTTGCTAGATAATAAAGGAACAAGACAAAAGGACTGTGGACATGAGGACCAGAACACTGTAATCCAGATAAACATTTCTACATATATACAAGTGCAATTACATGCTAAATATTTATTGAATATAGATTTGATTAAATTAACATTAGATTTGCTACATTCAATTTTGTTTATATGTAGATGACGCACTGCAGGGGCAGTTGGCTGAAAAGGGCATGTTCGATCCAGCAAAATAAAAATAAAAAAAAAGGTCGTAACTTAAACCATATTAATAGTTGGTTTTTGTTGTGGATTTTTTGCTTGTTTGCTCTTTTGCAATGTAGATGAAGTTAAAGTGTACAAAAATACTCTTACATTTACACCAGATATGGAGTTTAACAACCAGCCATTCAAATGCATTCACCAAATGCTTTCCAAACATGCTTCCAGCATGTTTGGAAAGCATTTTCCAATCAAGAATCAAGAAGATTAACACTGAAATGGAAAAGATGCGTTTTAAATTTCTTCCCATTTCAATAAAAACAGACAGTGGGAAAAGTGAAGAAACAGCCTCTTCATAATTCCATCACACAGCCAAATCAATTAATAAAAAAGGCTTCCTGTTTAAAATACAGGCTCATTACATACAGTATTTATAGAACTAAAACACTGTCAATTGTGTTCATCCATAAACATAATCATCCTAAAGAGGCAAGTTTGTGTAAGGTTGGGAAAAAAGTAGTAATTTATTCATTACATAACTTACAGCACTCTCAACATTACTAAAACCCATCACTAGCTCATGTACTAGTATGCCAAGACTCCTACACTAAAGGACACTTAAACCCATTGTATATCAAGCCTCTGAGCTGCTTGATGATGCAATAGCATGGAATTCAACACTTAACACAAACCCACAAATCAAGTGACTAGACAACGACTATAGTAAGAAGTGTCTCTGTCAAACACACACGCTGGAAAAAAAGCTATTCATAGCGTTTACCAGACAGTAAGCAGTCCTTAAAGACATTGAGAAACATTTTCGACCTACACCAAATCAGCCTTAACATTAAAAACACTGACTTCTGAGAATAATTGTATTAATTTTGTTACTGTCAGGGGGTGGGAATATAAGGCAGCAAGTGAACCATAAGTTCTCGGAGTTGATCTTTTCAAAGCAGGAAAAATGTCTAGACGGCTAGACGGCTGGGTCCGAGCTTCTCCAAAACAGCAAGTCTTGTGGGGTGTTTTTGGGTATGCAGTGGTTTGTACCTACCAAACATGCTCCAACAGGGTCACCCAAGCCTCAATGATGCACATGGGGAGTGAAGGCTAGTCTGTGTGGTCTGATCCCACAGAAGCTACTACAGAGCTACTGTAGCACAAACTGCCAAAAATTTTAATTCTGGCTCTGACAGAAAGGTGAACGAACACACAGTGCATTGTCTCTTGCTGTCACATGGAAAGACGGCAAGCTGATGGAGGCAGCGTGATGCTCTTGTCAATGTTGTGCTGGGAAACCCCAAGTGCTGACATTCAAGTGGATGTTATTTGACATGTACCACCAACCTAAATATTGATGCAGACACCATCAATGGTCAATGGTCACCTTTTCATGGCGACAGTATTCACTAATGTCAGTGGCATCTTTCAGCAGAATAATGCTCTCTACCATGATGTTAAGCATAATTAGTTTGCACCCAGTGTAACTATTTAGGTAACGTTTTAGCTAGTTAGGCTATTTTTTAGTTAGGCTTTGTTTTAATTCATCTTTTTTGTGCATTCCAGATGACTGTGATTGGCCTGATTTTGACCACTCTGAAAGCATCTACTGCATTTCGAAGAATAAATCTAACACCTAAAGGTTCATACCTTTTCAAATCTGAACTCCATTACAAGATGACAGGATCAAAACAAAAGAAAAACAAAAATACAAATTCACCAGACGAATGAACCGATCACAAAAGGGTCACTGAACAGACAACAACGGGGAGGATGGACAAAAATAGACAAATACACATTTAAAAAGGTGGAACCCACCCACACACATTCCTTCCTCAGTCCATTTTCCAATGCTGTACTTTGATATTTATCGACTGGTGTAAACAGAATGGCTGAAATCCCAGCAATTTGCATAAAATTCACATTATCTAGCGTAGAGTGGTCCTTTGAAGTCAAAAGATTAATCTCACCAGAACAACACATATTCCAACAAAATATGAACGTGGGAGAGAGGAACCATTTCAGCAGGAAAAATCTAGATTTTAAAGGTCAGTATGTGGGAGGGTTAGTGGCAAGCATTTTTGTTTAATGTAAACCAGGTGCTGTGCTTGTCATTTAGGAGTTGGGACTTTCCTTGAGAGGAAAAGGGACAGGAAGAGAAAGACCATTATTTTCTGCAGCACTCTTACCGCAGATGCACTGGCAGACAGAACATAATTGCGGGGCCTAGTCTCCTGAAAATCAGGTGCAGCCTAAAAGTGAAGGGGGAAACAGAATTTTACACAGAATCATGCATCCAGATAAACTGCCTCAGCACACAGCACACTTAGTAACAACTAAGGAAACACAAACAAAAGCAAGCAAGCAGCAAAGCAAAACATGAGATGCAGAGTTAAATGGTAATCCTTTTGTCATTTGCAAAAAGCAGGCAGCCTCAGACAGGAGGGACGTGTTAATATTGTAATATCCTACTTAATATTTAGCAGCACTTCCTCTCTCACCATGCTTTCTTTTTTGTGTGTGTGTGACAATGTGGTCAGGCATTATCTCGGTCTTGTTATACACTGATCCATAATTCTTTATATATCAAGATATTAAAAGAAAACAGGAAGAAAAAAACCCTTACTGCTTCTATAAAGTCTTGGATCTGTGCACAATCCAGCCTGGGCAATTTTAGCATTCACGCATACGTTTTTTTAATCGTACCGTGATCCATTTTTGAATCATACTGTGATCCAGCAGTTAGCTAAAGGATTAGGGAAACTCACTGCCAAATGAAAGATTTCACATGCTGGGTTGTACCATTCAAGGAGAGTGTTTTGCGTCAAGAACTACTTCATTTTTAAATATTTCCATACCATGGTTAGTATTACATTATAAAGAGTACTGGTATATTAGATATAAAGCTTTTTGTACATGACTAGGCTTAATTTCTGGACAGAAACCCAAACCCAAAAAAACTCCACATATTAGCACAGAATTGCAGAATACTGCTGTGTTTTGAATGCAACAACTTGGTCATGAGGATGGCACACCAACTATGTGCTTTTAAGAAGATTCTAAGAAGAAAGCCAGCATTAATTAGTTTTATGAGCGTAAAGCCTGAGATCACAGTAAATTTCAATATACAGTGGAACCTCGGCATACGAATGCCCTTCTTTACGAATTTTCACCTTAAGAATTTAAATTTTGCGAGAAATTTGCATCAGCTTACAAAGCAGTTTCGGCATACGAACCAACCGAACCAAACGGCAGCCAAGTTGCACGTATGTCCAGGAGCCGTTCAAAATAGTTATGAAATTCAGATCAGTCGAGTCATTTCATTCATTTCAGCAGAATATAATTACAATTTTAGCCAATTACCTTGCGACATCTAATTATGCAAATAAGACCTATAAATCAAAAAGGCCAAAATAAGACTGACAGGACTTTTTTATTTATCAGAAAATGTTCATTGCACATGCCTTTTGATAATTTTATGATAATTCCTAAATATGATACAACATTACATTAGTATTATTGACTAAGATACCGATCCAGGAAGTGGTCATGTGATGGATAAACGAACGACTCGGAGACCCAGGAGATGAACTACTCATTTCTGTTTCCGCCGCAGACTGCATAGGCTTTCAGATGAATGAATGACTCGGAATATTAACTAATCCTGTTTCCCATACAGAACCTAAAGGGTGTTGCGCATGCACAGTCAATTCAAAATGAACCAATCACTCTGTGAGACGACTCGTTGTTCCTGAGTCATATTAAGGGGGAGCCTGTGCCTATCTCAGGCGTCATAGGGCATCAAGGCAGGATACACCCTGGACGGAGTGCCAACCCATCGCAGGGCACACACACACTCTCATTCACTCACGCAATCACACACTACGGACAATTTAGAGATGCCAATCAACCTACAATGCATGTCTTTGGACTGGGGGAGGAAACCGGAGCACCCGGAGGAAACCCCCGAGGCACGGGGAGAACATGCAAACTCCACACACACATGGCGGAGGCGGGAATCGAACCCCCAACCCTGGAGGTGTGAGGCAAACGTGCTAACCAATAAGCCACCGTGCCCCCCTGTCATATTAAGGATTCATTCAAAATGAACAAATCGCTCATGAACGACATATCACTAGTTCAGACCTTGTTTGGGTCAGTGGAAAGCCTGAAGTGAGTTTACGAATTTTTTTTTCATTCAGCGAAAGCGGTTTCGAAAGAGTCAACCCACAATACCAACATTACCTTAGGCATTCTTGAAAGAGTTGCGTGATTTTTCGCACGTATTTTGTTGACAGATTGGTGACGTGGGTTACTTTCAAGCTTGGTGGCACAACTTCCTGTGAGGACCCTTGACCCTTGGAAATTGGTAATATTGGTAATATTTTTGAGTGGCTGGAACAGATTATCTGCATTTACATTATTTCTTCATATCACATATGAATTTCGTATGGCGAGGTTCCTCTGTACACAGTTATATATGTGCACAATACACAAAAGCACAGATGTCTCCCTCCAATCTTCTGGCATCTTGCCCTAGCTTTGACCTGAATACTGTGTAAAAATGTTTGAAAAGTGTCTGTCTACAAGGTGGTTTGTAAATAAACCTGGATATCAGTCCCTCCAGGATTTCAAGATTTTGCAGTTACAGAAATGAACACAAAATCAAGCAAACTATGCAATATTCAATGATCTGGGCCAAGACACGTCATGTGACTGCATCACAAAACTTCAGCCAAAGCTCTCTTCCTGTCAGACATGAGTAGAGCGATCATGGAAAGAAATTACAGCATGCGTGTCTTCACTGTTATTAGTTTAAAAGAACAATCTTGTTCTTGTAATTTCACCAATTTAAGTAGTTTTCTGCAAAAAGAAAGCATAAATATCTCTGCATCACAAATTTTGAAAACTGTCGCATCAAAATCAAGCATTTTTGACTGCATTAATGACAAAAAACTGAAATCCTGGAGAGACTGGTATATCATGAAATAGTAGTTATATTTCAACCCAAGGGTTGTGAGATTCACCTGGATACTTTAACACAGAGACTTTCAACAAATTCACAATGTAATACTTAATGAAATCCTCCATACACTTTTTCCTCCCAACATTCAACTAGACAAAAGAAATGCACCCAACAGCTACCACCATAGATCAATCACTGCATTAGGGCTACAGCTATTGATTATTTTAGTAATCGAGTATTCTACCAATTATTCCATTGATTAATCGGATAGTACTTTTTCTTTATTAAAAGAGGAGTACTAAATATGCAAGAGAAAATAAGGCAGGTCTCTTAAAATTAACAACTAAGTTGTTTCCTATTTAGAAAAATGAAAATAAAAGCTGAACCCATTTAGTGCATTTAATTGACATATTACATTCAAAACGCAAATATAAATATATAAATAAAAAACTTAAATACTTACTTGACGCTTAGGCTTTCACAAAACTTAGCTAAATTAGGGACATCATAACTAGCCACCATACTGATTTACGGTCTTAAATAATCACTACATGTAGCCACAATACACATACATTTTTCCGGGCCTTAATTTCAACTAGCAATCATATTGATTTAAGCTAAGTGCGAACGCTAACGTTAGCTTGTGTCGACTCCGTGGACTGTGTGTTTTCGAATGAGATATTGAAGAATCGAACTTGTATTGTTGTGGTACACCAGTTCAATCTTACAGTAATCACACTGTACGGAGTTTTGTTTCTGTTTTAGTTTGAAATGATCCCAGTAATAATGGTCCGTGGGGAAGCACAGCGCTCTGTGTAGTTACAGTAAATGGACTAAACGAAGCTTTGAGGTAACTAATTTGCCTCGATGATTTTTTTGTATTCGAATTACTCAAGTTACTCGAGGAATCGTTTCAGCCTTACACTGCATACTGCAACATTATTACTATTGGACACTTTATGTTGTTCTTTCGGGTGCTCCCTGTTTGGTGTCAACAAAGGATCATCTGGTCCGCATGTTCCAATTTGGCACAGGTTTTACGCCAGATGCCCTTCCTGACACAACCCTCCCATTTAACCTGGGTTTGGGGCTGGCGCTGAGAGTTAACTCTTTAGTTGCTGGGTTAGCTCCCTGCCTGGGAATCGAACCCGGGCCACGGCAATGAGAGTGCGGGATCCTGCTGAAAAGGCCTTAACCTTTTGAGCTACCACTACCCAATTGTTGCACTAATTTGGTTTTCTTTCAACTCAGTACTGTTCTGCAGTCCTGTCTATTTGACATGCATTGTCCTGTGTATTTACTTGTTTATTGTTTACGCAGTTTATCTACTCTTGGGCCGCTGTATTGTTATGTGACTGCACCATAATTGGGGAAGCAGCTTTGTGTTATACTGTGTACAAGCTATATAGTGGCATGACAGTAAAAAAAAATTACAGTAAATGTCATTTGACCTGACATAAATAACCAATAACCAATAATAAGGTCTGTAAGTGTTTATTCCAACCACAGGTGCATCAAAAGCCACAGCTGATATTTGATAGATAGCAGATGAGCTGATTAAAGAGTGAAAACATGCAACCACACATGCCCTTTTAGAGATCTTTATTACATGCTATATCATATCCTTTCGTTCATCTACTATCATCATCTTTAATCTCTTTCAACTGTGTGGCTGTTTGCTTAAGTGGAACTATCCGCTTCTCTTGCGTGGTTGAAACCATTAAATCAATCCTAGAATCCTATAAATGAGAAACTAGTACATCTTAATAGACTGGCCAGATGGCAACCTTTGACTCGCCTGACTAGGCGTCCACGTAATTTTTGTGTGCAAATTATAAGGAATTAAATTGCACCTAAAGCAGCAACTCTTTCCTATCAAATCTCTTCTGAAGACAGACAAACCCCTCAAACATTCTTGCTACCAGCTGTAGAAATGTTCCATAATAAGATGAAGAAAGCAGAGGGAGACAATTGTGCCAATTTCTGTGTGCTCATACATTGAAATATTCAAGACATTTGAAAGGCTCTATTTTTGTTATTAATCATAATGATCCAAGGATTTTAAATTTGTACACAAACATATAACTTGGATTAAAAGCAAACTGAAAAATGCACTTTTAAGTACCGTAGATACTCATAATAGTAATTCAGTGGTTCTGTACTGATGACCTGAAGATCCAAAATGTTATGATGTTATGATGAGTCCAAATGTTATCATGGTCTGAGACGTATGTTAGGCCCTAAGCAATGCTATGCTGGTCTGCTCAGTCTGAGCTCGTTTTAATTATTATTTAAATCAATCAAATTAAAAAGGCAATTAAAAAAATTAAAGGCCATTTGTACGTCTGTGTTTTTCTTTGTTTGTTATGACTAAACATTTGAATAGTCACAAGACTTTGAAAAAAGGTGAGAAACTTAATATATAGGTTAAACCAGAGAAAACCAAAAGATAAGCAATACATGAGACAAACACATTCTCACACACAGTCACTGGTACTCACATCTCCCTCACACTGTGCAAATGACAACAAAGAAACATGTTAATGCACATAAAAAAAGATAAGGAATTGCACTCCTCACACGTACAGACAAACAAATACACACAAACACACACAGAGATCAGCGACAGGCAAGGGTTCCACATGTTCACATAAATTAAAATAGTAGGATTAGTCAGTCTAATAATCTAAGTACAAGCTATGTAATTTTGAGCAACCAAGAAATTCTAAGCACTTTATCAAAATCATCTGACCCAAAATGAGAAACTGTATCTGCTTGTCTTAAATGATAGAATGAGTCACAGGTCTTAATGCCACTATTCAGATTTTCTAGCATATTGAATTTTCTTTTTTGAAAGAAATAAATTATAGGTTACATCCCAGAGGCACCCCCTGATGAGTCAACAGACATATTACAATGGAAAATTAATGGTTTTATTCATCAAGTGAAAGACTAGGAGTATGAGACATGATGATCAGCCATCATCTGTGAAAATTTTATGAGTTCAAAAAGTGAAACATCCCAGCATCTGGAGTAGCTGTGACTAAATGCTATTTTTGGATTCCTCCGCAGTGACTTCCCTTACTATGAAATCAGTTCCAGTAATGATCTTGGTAGAGCTCACATGAAGATTTCCTGATGTCCTGATGCAACTCAATCACGAGTGCAAACGTAAACACACTGCTCACATGGTGACTACTTCATCATCATACTGATTCACAAGGATACATTGCACCATTCAGAGAAGATTTGGTTTCCTGAATAATGCAAGCATTACAAGTGCGGAAACCGCAAATGACTGTATGAACAGGGGCAAGAGAGGGTGGAATTGGATCTGAACTCAGATAGAGTGGCCCAGGCAAAAATAAAAATTTATTCAAGTGGTTACTCACCGCAGCCTTGGCTTCTGCCAGCTTGGCTTTCTTCAGGCGTGCTTTGCAGACATCCAAGTCAAGGCGCCGGTTTTCCAATAGCCTTCTTTCTTTCTGAAAGACATACAGTTGATCTAACCACATTTGCCATTTGACTTTGTTATTGGCAGACTACACCAGATTGGTAACGAAGAATCCAAATAAATAAATAAATAAATAAATAAATAAATAAAAATTAAAAATAAAAAATAAAAAAAATTTAATCAAATTCTACTGCCGTTTAAATAAAATAAATAAATAAATAAACAATTTGTGTCTCCCTGTACAAAAATAAAGCATTATACAGATAATTTTAAATGATATAATGGTTCACATATCATTCTCTCTCTTTCTCTCTCTCTCTTTGTGCAATCTGTTTTAACTCCCTTCCAAACAAGCTGATCTTACCGATATGGTTCTCCAGTCACCCTCTAGAAAATTCCGGAGAGGAGTGAGAAAGCTGACAGCTGATGTTTGTAAGAACTCTCTCTCAGCACTTCCTAGCCTCTTCTGATAGTCTCCTACGGTGTACAAAGTACTTCCTAGACACACAAAGAAGAATATTAGATTAGGCCTTAGATTAGATCTTTCATGACACACCGATCAGGCATAACATTATGAGCAGTGACAGGTGAGAAGATAATCAGTGTTATTCACTTCATCATGGCACCTGTTAGTGGGTGGGATATATTAGGCAGCAAGTGAACATTTTGTCCTCAAAGTTGTTGTGTTAGAAGCAGGAAAAATGGGCAAGCGTAAGGATTTGAGCAAGTTTGACAAGGGCCAAATTGTGATGTCTAGATGACTGGATCAGAGCACCTCCAAAACTGCAGCTCTTGTGAGGTGTTCCCGGTCTGCAGTGGTCAGTATCTATCAAAAGTGGTCCAAGGAAGGAACAGTGGTGAACCGGCGACAGCGTCATGGGCGGCCAAGGCTCACTGATGCACGTGGGGAAAGGTGTCAGAATACACAGTGCATGACAGGTCGGGGCTGTTTTGGCAGCACAAGGGGGACCAACACAATATTAGGCGAGTGGTCATAACGTTATGTCTGGTCGATGTTTAGTGTACTAGATATAATTGATTTCATTCGTTTTGAGGAGGAAAGATTTTCAGCAATCAAAACAACATTTTTAACTACGGCTCAGGTTTTCCAGTCCAATAAAAAAAATTTTTAAAAACTTAATTTTTTTCCCCCCTTTCGTTCAGTATGTTGTCTGCAACTAGAGCAGTGGGGAAGGAAATCAGCAGACAAAGAGGTGGTCTGTCCACTTCATATAAAATTTCTATTTTTTGTTGGTGGCAAATGACATACAGACTACTCACTAGAGAATGTATAAAAAACATGATCTGCAGTGAAATCTCCATGTTGGCAGCTAGTGAATTATACGCGTGACTGTGTTGCTACTGTAACAAATAATTAGAAAAAGCAAATCAGATTTAAACACTTGAAATTTGTTTTTCTAATTACAATTTGTCTGTCTACTTTCTATCTGGTATATGAAAATGCTTAAAGAAACTTAAATATTTAAATGATTCTACTAAAACACATTAACAGACAAAAAGGCACTATAGTAAAACCATGCAAATAAATACTAATTAACAATTTTGTGTTTTGTATTTAAGGCTGACGAAGGTACAAATCTTAATAAATACGAATGAATCATAGGAAAACTATACAAATTACTACAAATCAGCTAATGCTTCTCTTTTCCTACCCTATGAGGTAGAGGAGGGAACGAAGTCATGTGTTGAATCGTCTAGTGCATTTATAGTTCTACAACTTTCAATCCCATAGTACAAAGAAGTGGGGACAGGGATTATGAGTAATTCTTTCATTTAACATCAAAGTTGGTGCCTACTGTGTAGGAGGACCATTTCCATAGCCTTTAATCACTGGAAAACCCTAAACACAGGAAATAATGGACTTCCTCTCCTGAAACACATGAGCAGGATATGCCATTCAGCCCACTCCACATATTTTCCAGTGCAAATCATTTATATAAAATAAAACTATACTCATCCTAGTTTCAAAAATGTGACTTCCAGTAGTTAAATATTCTTGTGGTTTAAGAAGAACGTAGAATGTTTATACAAGCCCAATATGACCCTATAAAGCAAAAATCCATTAAAATAGTATCAAAGGAAGTATCAGAAGTATCAGAAAGGCTGTTTTCCTTAACAGGGCTGGATTTTACATTCCAAGTTAAAAACCATTATCTAATATTTGTAAACGTTTTTCAGAAACTGCTTCTACAATAGGCATGAGCAAGAATGTAATAAATATTTCCAAAGAATGTGGAAAACATATTGTGAAGGAAACTACTCCATATACAAGAAATACTACTTTACTTCCTGTGGGCATTATTACATTCACTTAAATAATGTTTAATTGTTTAAATGAATAATGAACTAACTAAAATAAACATTACATAACCTCTGTTGTTATGCTAGCTATACAATAGAGTGCGGACAAAGGTATGTGGAACCTGGCCATCACAACCGTACATGCACTTTTTCATGAGTAATATCAGTGGAGTGACCATTAAACCAAGTGTGGGTCTTGTGAGTCAGGGGAGTAGGAGTTACAGGAATGTGTGGGGTCTTGTTCAGATGATTATGGCAATAGTGGGGGCTTGGAAGGTTTGGGGTTTTTATATCGGATTGTTGGGGTTCAAGCACCAGCACTGCCAAGCTGCCAGTGTTGGGACCCCTTTAGCAAGGACCTTAACCCTCTCTGCTCCAGGGTGCTGCATCATAGCTGCCCCTGTGCTCTGATCACAACCTCCAAAGCTGGGATATGCAGTAAAAAAAAGAACAAGAACAAGAACAAGAAAAAAAAAATAATAATTCCACGGTGCTGTAATATATGTGTGACAATAATACAGGCTTCTTCACTCTTCTGTGAAGGCTTTTCACTGGATTTTGCAGTGTGGTTTTGGGCCTTGCGCTCATTCAGCCATAAGAGCATTAGATAGGTCAGAAGCTGATGTCAGGCAAGGAGGCCTGGTGCAAAATCAGTCTTCCAGTTAATCCCAAAAAGGGATCCAGGGTTGAGGTCAGGGCTCTGTGCAACCACGTGAGTTCTTCAAGGACATCCTGAGCAAATCACGTTTTTTGGTGCTCACTTTGTTCACAGGGCATTTTCATGCTACAACAGGTTTGGACTTCCAACTTCATGGAAGACCCACATAAGTGTGAAGGCCAGGTGTCTACATACAGGTGCATCTCAATAAATTAGAATGTCGTGGAAAAGTTCATTTATTTCAGTAATTCAAGTCAAATTGTGAAACTCCTGTATTAAATAAATTCAGTGCACACAGACTGAAGTAGTTTAAGTCTTTGGTTCTTTTAATGGTGATGATTTTGGCTCACATTTAACAAAAACCCACCAATTCACTCTCTCAACAAATTAGAATATGGTGACATGCCAATCAGCTAATCAACTCAAAACACCTGCAAAGCTTTCCTGAACCTTCAAAATGGTCTCTCAGTTTGACCCTATAAAGCAAAAATCCATTAAAATAGTATAAAAGGAACAGCATCAGAAAGGCTGTTTTACTTAATAGGGCTGGATTTTACATTCCAAGTTAAAAACCGTTATCTAATATTTGTAAACGTTTTTCAGAAACTGCTTCTACAATAGGCATGAGCAAGAATGTAATAAATATTTCCAAAGAATGTGGAAAACATGTTGTGAAGGAAACTACTCCATATACAAGAAATACTACTTTACTTCCTGTGGGCATTATTACATTCACTTAAATAATGTTTAATTGTTTAAATGAATAATGAACTAACTAAAATAAACATTACATAACCTCTGTTGTTATGCTAGCTATACAATAGAGTGCGGACAAAGGTATGTGGAACCTGGCCATCACAACCGTACATGCATTATTCATGAGTAATATCAGTGGAGTGACCATTAAACCAAGTGTGGGTCTTGTGAGTCAGGGGAGTAGGAGTTACAGGAATGTGTGGGGTCTTGTTCAGATGATTATGGCAATAGTGGGGGCTGAAGTGGTTAAGGCTCTGGGTTTGTATATCGGATTGTTGGGGTTCAAGCACCAGCACTGCCAAGCTGCCAGTGTTGGGCCCTTGAGCAAGGACCTTAACCCTCTCTGCTCCAGGGTGCTGCATCATAGCTGCCCCTGTGCTCTGATCACAACCTCCAAAGCTGGGATATGCAGTAAGAAGAAGAAAAAGAACAAGAAGAAGAACAAGAACAAGATAATAATAATAATTCCACGGTGCTGTAATATATGTGTGACAATAATACAGGCTTCTTCACTCTTCTGTGAAGGCTTTTCACTGGATTTTGCAGTGTGGTTTTGGGCCTTGCGCTCATTCAGCCATAAGAGCATTAGATAGGTCAGAAGCTGATGTCAGGCAAGGAGGCCTGGTGCAAAATCAGTCTTCCAGTTAATCCCAAAGGTATCCAGGGTTGAGGTCAGGGCTCTGTGCAGACCACGTGAGTTCTTCAAGGACATCCTGAGCAAATCACGTTTTTTGGTGCTCACTTTGTTCACAGGGCATTTTCATGCTACAACAGGTTTGGACTTCCAACTTCATGGAAGACCCACATAAGTGTGAAGGCCAGGTGTCTACATACAGGTGCATCTCAATAAATTAGAATGTCGTGGAAAAGTTCATTTATTTCAGTAATTCAAGTCAAATTGTGAAACTTGTGTATTAAATAAATTCAGTGCACACAGACTGAAGTAGTTTAAGTCTTTGGTTCTTTTAATGGTGATGATTTTGGCTCACATTTAACAAAAACCCACCAATTCACTATCTCAACAAATTAGAATATGGTGACATGCCAATCAGCTAATCAACTCAAAACACCTGCAAAGGTTTCCTGAGCCTTCAAAATGGTCTCTCAATTTGGTTCAGTAGGCTACACAATCATGGTGAAGACTGCTGATCTGACAGTTGTCCAGAAGACAATCATTGACACCCTTCACAAGGAGGGTAAGCCACAAACATTCATTGCCAAAGAAGCTGGCTGTTCACAGAGTGCTGTATCCAAGCATGTTAACAGAAAGTTGAGTGGAAGGAAAAAGTGTGGAAGAAAAAGATGCACAACCAACCGAGAGAACCGCAGCCTTATGAGGATTGTCAAGCAAAATCCATTCAAGAATTTGAGTGAACTTCACAAGGAATGGACTGAGGTATTCCTCTTGTTAAGCCACTCCTGAACCACAGACAACGTCAGAGGCGTCTTACCTGGGCTAAGGAGAAGAAGAACTGGACTGTTGCCCAGTGGTCCAAAGTCCTCTTTTCAGATGAGAGCAAGTTTTGTATTTCATTTGGAAACCAAGGTCCTAGAGTCTGGAGGAAGGGTGGAGAAGCTCATAGCCCAAGTTGCTTGAAGTCCAGTGTTAAGTTTCCACAGTCTGTGATGATTTGGGGTGCAATGTCATCTGCTGGTGTTGGTCCATTGTGTTTTTGAAAACCAAAGTCACTGCACCTGTTTACCAAGAAATTTTGGAGCACTTCATGCTTCCTTCTGCTGACCAGCTTTTTGAAGATGCTGATTTCATTTTCCAGCAGGTTTTGGCACCTGCCCACACTGCCAAAAGCACCAAAAGTTGGTTACATGACCATGGTCATTGACTGTCCAGCAAACTCACCAGACCTGAACCCCATAGGGAATCTATGGGGTATTGTCAAGAGGAAAATGAGAAACAAGAGACCAAAAAATGCAGATGAGCTGAAGGCCACTGTCAAAGAAACCTGGGCTTCCATACCACCTCAGCAGTGCCACAAACTGATCACCTCCATGCCACACCGAATTGAGGCAGTAATTAAAGCAAAAGGAGCGCCTACCAAGTATTGAGTACATGTACAGTAAATGAACATACTTTCCAGAAGGCCAACAATTCACTAAAAATGTTTTTTTTTTAAACATTTTTTGTTTGGTCTTATGAAGTATTCTAATTTGTTGAGTGGTTCTTTTAATTGTGATGATTTTGGCTCACATTTAACAAAAACCCAAAGACTTAAACTACTTCAGTCTGTGTGCATTGAATTTATTTAATACAAGAGTTTCACAATTTGACTTGAATTACTGAAATAAATCAACTTTTCCACAACATTCTAATTTATTGAGATGCACCTGTAAGTGCCGTATGTATGTTTGCCAACTCATGCAGTCATACTTGGTGCTAGGAGATACAGAGATTTCAAAATATAAAACCTCCAGTGTATGTTGCAAGGTGTGAAAACTATTACACAAAGAAAACAGGTACCAGCATCCATCAAATGGCACACTTCCTAACAAGTTCAACCAACCAAGAGAAGCAAACTCTGCAGAGGTTCTGGATGCAGGCTAAGTATGTGTGCTGTTAAACTGGCAGATGTTTACCTCACCTTGTGACTTGCAATAGTTCCAACCCTGTAAATGCAAAACGAGAAAAGGAAAGACTAGGATTAGCTTGTAGAGCTTAAATCCGGCATTCCTGCTCACCTGGACTGACTTCAATTTAGCCATAAAGCAATACACTCGTAGAAAATACATAGCTTCTTAACTTAAGAGATCAAGAGATCACATATCACATAAGGATGCAACTTTTCAACTTTCAATTTAGGCTATAATACACAAGTCCCTGCCAAGCTGACCTCCAAACAATACAGTGCCAGCATCAACACTTGAATCAAACAATGAATTTCTATACATAACCCCCAACACTCAGACTCAACTCTTCCTTGTATTCTACAAGGTTCTGTACACAGTCATTAAAGTCACAGATAATGCCACCCAGACAAAGCTTCAATCTTATGTTTCTGAAGCTGCCCAGGTATCATGAAGAAAATATCAGTCACAACATAAACAAGACCAAAGAAATTGTTATAGACATAATTCAGGAACTCAGACAGGATGGAACACCCTGCCCTCTGCATAAACAATGAAGAGGTAGACAGAGAGGTCAGATTCTAGGTCACATTTCTGGGAATCCATGTGAGTGAGAGATTCTGGTCACTAAACACTGCATACAATGTGAAGAAGACTCAACAAAGCCAGTTCGAATTGTTTCTTATATCTTGATTTCTGCACTTTTTCCTAATGGTCCCTTTAGGTCCAAGCAAAATTTAATTTAAAAAAAAAAAAAAAAAAAAAAAAAAAAAAAAAAAAAAAATTAAAAATAAAACAACAAATTCCTTAACTTAATGCACATTTGTTAAATGCCTCTAATGTTATTTACATATAAAATAGATACACGCCCCTGTAAAAACCGCAAAGTTTTTTTTATAAAAATTAAAAAAAGATATACATCATGTAATCTAGGTCCAATATTATTGTGATATATAGAAAGTAACAGCATAAAAAAAAAAACAAATAGAGGACAAAGAAAAAGGGGCAATTTAGATTGGGTGATTTAGATGGGTTTGGGTATTTCTTCATGTGAAAGGTCTTCCATTTAGTCACTCCATAGCCCAGATGTGTGAATATGAGAGACTGTTGTCACAGGGAGTGTCCAGCATTTGGCATTTCTTGTTGATGGTCTTCATGGTGTAACAGTAGTCAAATGAAACCAAAATGATGTCAAGAAAGTCCTACAAAAACAGCTGATCTTCACTATGTTTAATCAGAACCACTTCATTAATAACACGTGCACGATAATTACTTTGGAACCTGAATTTGTATGTCATTAGTTAAGTCTAAACACCGTTTCATACCCTATTGTAAACGGCTTTGCACACTTGTGTAACAGCTACTGTAGGTTTTTTTCCTTTTCTTGCTTTCTGTGCTTTTCCCCCCCACAAATCAGCTAGATTCAATGCTGCATTAGTACTGATGAACAAATTTGCTGATTTTTTTTTCTATCTTCTTTACATATGAGCAGTATATTTATAGTAAATAAAAATCTCTGGGATGTTATTGCATCTTTAAAAGATACTACAGTGGATACTACACACTGTGAAGGAGTGTTAAAACAGTGTAAAATTCCTGAGAGACTTGTCAGTATTGGCATAAATCATTATTTGGCTGGTCATATTTGTGCTGCAGACATATCCACAATTTAAAGGTGCAGGAAATTTAAAGGTGATTTAAAGGAGCAGAATTACTATTCCACTCCACACAGCAGTGTATTTTTTTACTATTTAGTGCATCATTCTAATGCTGATGACCTGTTCTTATTTAGGGCATGTTTCGAGATGTATTCAGTAGTCCAGTTCCATGTTTGTTTTTGTATGACAGAGAAGACAAGTGTGCCATCTACTGTCCACTGAATAGCATTAAAATAAAGACAGTTCATAAGCCAGTGTGTGTTTTTAAAGGATACAGCAGTATTCTTTGTTGAGGACTGGCTTTATTAGATTGATTCCATCTCATTCATCACTGGTATCACACACTAACTTTTTCTTAAATAAATAATGGAGAAAAATCCAAACCTTCCTTCTGTGAGCACAGGTTCAGCTTTACATACCATACGCAGTTCCAGGTCCAAAGTCCTTAGCAGCATCCTGCATGTACTGTCCCAGCAGCTCACCATTGGTTGTTCTTGACGGGATCTTTCGGTCCAGTTTCTCATAGAAGAACTCCTCAATGCGGGCACCTGAGTGGACACTTGTATTAAAAGATGGCCTAAAGATAACACCTTTTTTACGCATTACAAACCAGAGGCTATGAGTTGTACCAAACTGCTTCCTTCCACCAATAAGGGGTAACATGTATAAAAAAATATCTCCAATGTGAAAAAACAGAACTAAGGATGTATAAACAAACAAATAATTTTTAAATCAAGATTTAGATGCACCATTATTCTCCTTTACATACGAATATGATTTTTTATATACACTTTACATGTTTCACTTTTATGCTATTTTCAAGATCCAAACATGGCACCAGAATTGAATCATGAGGTCCATAAACCATAACGAGCTTCATTCCGATCCATAATCCAATATTTGAGTCACATTTAAAAAAACAAACAAAAAAAAAAACACCCAAGTGGTGCTGTACGCAGTAATTTGCCAGCAGACGACAATACACTGTTGATGTGTTTTTCAAAAATAAGCTTTAAAAAGTAGGCTACTCTGTTTTAGCCTCAGGAATATATAGAACATTTAAATATCGGTTTCATTCAGTATTGTTGACCCCAAATTACTGGAAAGGTTCATTTCAAGCGGGGCTTTATAACAGAATACAGAGTTACATTAAACAGTAATGGAATCTTATGCTATAGTAATATGGACAATATTTACCTAGATCCTAACTAAGAAAATGTATGTGGTTATTTATTGATCCCTTTAGCATAGCTCTAACTATAAGAGAAGGAAAGAAATGTTTCATTTGGGAAGACAGACAAGGCTATACCTAAATAATTTAGTATGATTTCTCAGCTTCAATGACTGTTTCAGATAGAAAATAACTTTAAAGTGCAGGTTTAGGCATCTCATAATACACAATACAGGAGAATGGAAAGAGAAAAAGATATAAGGGCATTCAATTTTGAAACTATTCCTCACATGGAACAATATTCAAGGTGAATCAATTTCTCTTGACTAATACAAATATTCAGAGGCATGAAATGCTGACTGTATCGTGTTCACCAAATGTCAGACTTCTCTGTGAAGGACCAGTGTAGCTGCAGGTTTTTATTCTGAACAAACTGGCGCTCACTTGAGACCAGTTACTTAAATAAGTGGAAACAGGTGTAGCGTGAGTGGGAGGCAAACCTAGAGATACACTGGACTATCCAAGCAACATGAAGAAACACAAATAAACCAATAAACACAGACGCAGAATGAAGAAGAACACAAGATCACGCGTGAGGTGAGACAGACTACAGAAATTCTAATTCTAATCGTTCAGTCTTAAACCCAAACACATTTTAGAGTTTCCTTGGAAAATGTATTTTATTTCACCCTTCCTTACTTCTAGGAGTGGTGAGAATCACCTGGATATCCTCTTATACACACATGCACATGCTTAATAAGACCTCACAACAAAATTTCAAAGTGATTTCTAGGCTTGGGGACAACTTGGTGGCAGTTGTCCACAATCATCTTGGTGGCAGATGAACTGGATGATTAAGAAATGGAGGCCCCACAAATCGGAGTCTCATCCTTATAGCTAAGGCGCATAAGGATACCATGTCTACAGGAGATTTTGCTGTGTCTGGGCTCCATGGCACACATTCTAGTTAATATGACTAATATGAGCAGGTTGGCCTGGGCCACATGTCTACTATTGATCCTTGCACAATGTTGCTAGTCTTACCAGATGAACCATTACCTCTGGATCCACTGGAACAATGACACCAGTCTGAAAATGCTGAAAGTGTCAGATGTTTTCAGATGCGATATCTATTATATATGGGTCTATTGGTTCTCTTTCCCTTGTACAGAAGGTGTACATAGAATTCACAGAGAGTGGCTCACCTCTCTAAGGACTGTACAATGAAGCTATTGGCATCTGCACCCAAAAGTGGTCTCCAAGATCAGGAGAACAATTAAAGTCAACTAATTGCTGATTGAGTTTGACAGCCTGCTATAACAGGATGAACTGGCCCACTGGTGTACTACTTTACATTTTCTTCCTCTACTGCTGATATTTCAAGATGCACAGTTCTCAATAACTAGACCACACTGGCCACCTCACTTCACCAAGACAACCAGCAAAGCCTTGTATTCCAGGTCCCATATACCTGTGAGTTTGCCCCCTTAGAATGAAACAAATTCAGGACTGCAAACGTTCAGAAAATATTCCTGAGCACAAGCACTCCTAGGACCTGGGCAGTGGTGGTTCAAACAGGTAAGGCTCTTGGTTAATGATCGGAAGGTCAGGGGTTTAAGCTCAAGCACCATTAAGTTGTTGGGAACTTTAGCAAAGCCCTTAACCCTCTCTGCTCCAAGGTCGCTAATATTATCTCTTACCCTATGTTCTGACCCCAGCTTCCTAAGCTGGGATCTGCGAAGGAAGGATTTCACTGTCCTGTAATGTATATGTGACAAATAGAGGCTTCTTCCACCTGGGGCTTATGCATCTTATCAATCCAGTGTACGTGTTGGCCATGATTGTGCATCACCATGGATGGTATCTCTCTTGGGGCTCATAAAAATTATTACACTCTTCTTAAAAGGGGCAAGGTACCTCCAGTACAATTTCCCCAACAACCAGTGTGGGCTCTCTCCCTTGCACTGTATGCTTTGGTAAAAAGCTCAGCTTGTATGCATTGGCTGCCAGATGACTTTGGGGAAACATTGTGGCTGAGTTTTCTTATATCCACCCACATTCTTCAATAGAAAGCTTTTCATCAAGCCTGCCGCTGTTTATCTGCATTGGTTGAAAGATTTCAGAGTGGGCGTTCTTTTTAGTCTAAACATAAAATAGCCTACTTGCAAATTTCTGTTTTGTCATCTCTAAACAACTTCCCAGTTAGTCATAAGGCATGTCAGTTCCACATAAAATAGTGACCCATTTTATCCAGGTGATTCACACTTTGCCTGATGGTAATTGTGGTTTGAGAAACCCTGGATAACCTTCAGGGTTCCTTGACTATCCAGGTCAAATTTAACTGGTCAATATTTTAAATATAAAGTCACAAACAGAAGCAGAATAAAACAAAATATGCATTTTTATGTCTGATGTTTCATCTGAACACAAACATTGTCTTGATTTACCACAAATACTTAGACACTGAGCCTAAACATACTTCTTCAAATTCCTTTAATATTCTGTTTGACCCAAATTAATCTACTGACACTGACCATTTATTGTAAAGCCATAAGTGATGACCTGATGATCATTTTTCAGACAACAGTTCAGCTACAGTATGTGCTTGTTTTTATGCTGATTGAATACCAGATTACAGAAAATGGGAAAACTTTGCCTCAGATTGGAACAAAAGGTCAAATCACACCACAGCATATCAAGAATGGAGAAAAATTCATATGGACATCACTGTCAAAGATAATGAAATGGAAAACCCTTGCAGATAAAAGAAATATATTTTACTTTTCCAGCACGTCCAAAAGCTGCTTGTTATTATCTACATTTTAAACAAAGGAAAAGACAATTTCTTGCCTTTATAACCAGCACTATCATTAGAAGATTATCAGGTGGCTGAGAAGTGCTGGTTCTAATCAAGATGCTACCCATAAAACTCCTAATGGGAAGTCTACAAGCTGCATTGGATTACCAATCTAGTCAGGTGCTCAGGGGGAATCAGAGATTCTTCTACATTTGGATGGGTGAATTAAAAAAAATATCAAAAGCACTCAGACCTTCTGGAGGAGTTCCCAGCATTGTGGTCATTAGATTCAATACTCAAAATGGGAGAGTTGGAAAAGTGGCTGAGGTTATGACCTGGAGCGTAGGGAACTGCAAATACAGTAAGACTTACCAGTGTTGTCAACTGGAGCATGTGAAGAGTCAGAAAATTACATGTTAGAGTCTCATTTAACTGAAGACATTTCACCACTTATCTAAGAGGCTGCCTGTAAAACATGTGTCGAAGCCCCTCAGGTGAGTGGAAAAACATCTTCAAGATTATAACAAGTCCGGGCGCCTTTTTATCAAATTCACTCCTCTGATACATTCGAAATCACCAAAACATGTGACAAACCTTTTGGTGGATACAAAGTGGATATCCACTGCGATAACACAACTACTGCGGCACTATATCCAGAGAATTTATATATTCCTTGTATGAAATCTGAATAATGACGGCAGTCTATAGACTATTGTGCAATTTCCAAGAGAAATGAGAGAGATATTTCCAAGAGACTTTTGCTGCAGTTCTTATTTATGAGCTGATTCAAAGTGCAGAACTAATATCCTCCATCTGGACACACATTTACATATTTTGTAGTATAGTAACTACCTACACAAAATAAATTACAATTTTATGTGAAAGCTACAAGGTATGCCTGGAAGTGTTAAAGTGCAATAGATATTTAGAATGTACTTAAAAAGTCCGTATTTGAAAATACTAAGACTAAAAATAGTCCCTAACTGTCAGATTTCGGAGAAGCTCGTTTATCCTCATTTTAAGTCTCTTAATCATAAAAATAAATAAATAAATAAAACTCAAAATGCATTTATAACATGTTCTAAACCCCAAAAAACTTTCATAGAGGACCAAAGGACTTCTATAACATGGCAACTGCGTTATGCATTTAAAATGTGAAACAAGAAAAAGACTTTAATAATATTTCAGTTGAGCAAGTAAAGTTTTTTGACAACTTTGCTACTTGTCCACATGACCAGTGCAGTTCTATTGCACCTTTCTTTAATCTCCATGAGTGGTGTGAAACACAGATATCTACATTTCCTGCATGCACACGCACCCTGATATCTACCAAACTCAACCAATGGTGTATAATGCAGCATTTACAATAAACACCATCATACAACATTTTCTGCCTCATCTGTGCATGTTTGACTTCATAAACATCATATCAAGCTTTTACACTGTAACTACAGTCAGAGCACTAGGTGTCCTGTCCTGCAAATGTTGGAGAACTCACTTGGTGCTTTCATTTATATTACAAGCATTTTATATAAAACTCTGCAGGGTTCTTTCCCGTTGATTAGACTTCTATGCACTGTATGATGAGTGGCACTTAAAGCTCAATTCTTCTAACACCACAACACACACGGTTTTATTTCTCAGCCTGATCATTTATGTGGATTCCTGCCATCTCAAACCGATCATCTACACCACACTAGGCTTATATTTTATCATAAGCTAGCTGATTCCAAATGGATTTTAAAGTGCACTAGCTAGCTACATGGGTAAGGTTGCAATGAAGCATGGGTTTTATTTCACTTTGATAACATGTTTCTGTTCAGCGATAAGTAAAATACTTTTCATTGTATTCATCGTGCCCGAATTTCTCATTGTCAAAGACCAGAGGCAAGAACAATATACTGGGTAAGAGCTTCTGTTATATCCAAAGACCTGGAGTTGTCTGTAGATATATTTTCTTGCCTAGTTATCACGCAATAATTAAGAGGTTTTATCAGG
Source organism: Hemibagrus guttatus (assembly GCA_033459395.1). Taxonomy (NCBI): domain Eukaryota; kingdom Metazoa; phylum Chordata; class Actinopteri; order Siluriformes; family Bagridae; genus Hemibagrus; species Hemibagrus guttatus. Next base: position 10,519,720 of record JAUCMX010000027.1, read on the forward strand.
TTACTTACTGCATATTTAAGGAAGGTGCTATAATACCTCCTCTTGACATTTTTAATCATTTTAAGCCTTTAACTCAAGACTACTACAAAAATAAAAATCTAGCCTGGTAACACTTATATGAGAAGCAATAACAATGTCTCATGCTGCCTAACTAACATTTATGATTATTCTCTACTATGTTTTCTCTCAACTTAATTACCTTACACTGCAGTGATGGGCCAGTCATCACATCACAGGCGTGTAATATAATCTGGAGCAACCTTCTCTATTGCACACTCCATAATGATCATGTACTCCAATCCTGCTAATCTTATTGCGAGCATCATAATACTAGACTCAACATTTAACAAACATTCAGATAACAACATTTAACAACATCAAACATTCAGCTAGGACCAACACTTACGAGACAAGACTTTAAGTCAGTCATAAAGACATCACAGTTGCTCATAGGGGAAACTGCTTGGACTGCCAAAGCCTCGGCAGGAAGCCGAGTCGAGAGGTTCATGTTCAAACTGGGATTACTGGGATAATGTTGAGCACATCATGTCAGCTTTATTAAGCCTCTTTTTGTTTTACTTTTTGTGGGCTTGGGAATGTGAGATCATACCACAGTGAACTGCGGGAAATCCATTACGTTTGGTTGTGAAGTTTTTAACCAAAATAGATTGCTAGTCAATACTAAGAATCTAGTGATGTTTATTTTCTAAAAAAATAAAATAAAAAATAAAAAATCATTACATTACATTAATGTAATTTTAAAGGGTTCTTGCAAAAAAGTTAAATTAAAATTAAATTAAATTAATAATTGTTAGATAACTTTCAGCAATAAGACACAAAAACATTCCAACTGTACAAAATCTCAAAACCTGTGAAAGGGAGATCCAAGCTTTTTCATACACAGCCTAAGATAAAACCTTTTTTCAGCACTAATTAAATAATTACTTGTAGATAATTAATCACCAACATGTTGGGTAGTTTGTAGAAACTGATATCCTGTACAAGAACGATTTATGCAAGGAATAAAATATAGCTGGTCCTGTATTATAAATATATCCGCAGCAGGCCATTACTATAACAGCACGTCCTACAGTGCTTTAATTCTCTATTAACACATGGTAATGCACTTTAATGATTACCATGAATGTTTTATTCATAAAAGAGCAATACATTCTAATTTTATTCATTTATATTTATGTTTAATGCTGTGGGATATCTGAACACAAGTTTCGGTTATCTCTTACATTATAACAGTTGCAAAAAATAAATGTATACATGGTGTCTGCCATACAAGACTTTCTTACTAATCAGACTGAAGGATTCAATAGTACTATGGAATAAACCAAAATAATACAATTTGGCATTCTTTAAAAGATCACAGTTAATTTTTTAAGCTTTCCCTACACACAACACACCGACCGCTGTTTACGGTGTTAAACATATAGAGCAGGCAGATAATATAGCTGCTCACTCCCATAATGCCGACTGGCGTGACGTGGATAATGAACCGTGTAGTCCTGACATGCACAGTAATTAACAAGAGGGTATTCCTACTAGGATTTGGCTGCAGCAGCACCTCAGTCTGCCTTAAGATCTTCTCTGTCCAGTTCTTGGTGCAGTCTCCTCTAGCAAGCAGGTTTTCCAGATGAGCATCCAGTTCAGTTTTCTCCGCTTGACCCAGTTTTTCCTCCGTGAACTGAGAGGGGAAAAAAAGGAACAGTGTAATTAAGACCATTGGCAAGGTTTTTACTTACACCTAAGGTTATGATGGTGCAGTGTTAGAAATTCTTCTAATATGATACTTTCAATATTTATTTTTATATATTTACATTTATTTATATAAGTATATATTCATATATATTGGTGATACTGCCAATATTTGCTGATTTGTATCATGACTAAGATATTTTATGGCCGAGAAGGTCACTTTGGTCATTAGTGCATATTTTAGTCAATATTCTGAAGCGGAGAGATTCTGATTTTTAGTATCTTAGTAGCCTACTCTTATATTAGCCTACCACTATATTAGTTGATCTGCTTTCATGTTAAGGAATATCCAACACCGGGAAAGAAAAAGAAAGCTTGAGGGAAGAAGAAGAAGTTGCTTTCGGCTGCTCCCTGTTCGGGGTCGCCACAGCGGACCAACTGGTCCGCACAACAACTTGGCAAATGTTTTACGCCGGATGCCCTTCCTGACGCAACCCTCCCATTTTTCCGGGCTTGGGACCGGCACTGCATCCAGTGGCTGGGGTTGAGGCATTGGCTGGAATCGAACCCGGGCCTTCCGCATGATAGGCGAGTAACCTACCACTGAGCCACCAATGCCCCAAAAAGAAAGCTTGAGTCATTCTCGCAAATCACTGGTTCCAAACTGGAGGGTGCCAAATACACTCTCCAAGAAACATATAATTACTGTGTTCACTTACTGCATGTGAAGCTTACAAATAACACTGTTAAGCAACATCAAAGGGAAGTCAAAGTCAAAAAAGTCAAAGAAGCTTTATGGTCACTTCAACCATATATAGCTGATGCAGTACATGGTGAAATGAAACAACATTCCTCCTGGACCAGAGGTGCTACACAAAGACAAAACACAGGGTGACGGAGACAAACATGAAGCTAAACTTAGGTGCAGATTTTTAAACTAAACATACAACATAAGTGCAGGGAATGACAAGACATTGCAGACAAACAAGCCACATAACACTGACTGTGTGCAAAAAAAGAACAGTATTTTACAGTGAGTGCAAAAAACGGTGTTGTGCAGTGAGTGCAAGAGTAGCAGCAGAGGTACTTAAAACAGATACAGTATTCCAAGTTATGGTATAAATGTATGGAAATCAAAGAGAACACTTTATGTAGGGAAAATAGCACACTGACAGTATCGTTGGGCAGAGAAAATTTGTTTTAACTACAAACCACACAAAGACGTATTACGCAACACAGGTAAGTTAAAATTATTGGCTGAAATGAAAATAAGACAAAAACAGGAAGGACATATAGGAAGTAGTCGTGGTAGTACCAACAGTATTAGTAGTAGTTAAAGGAGTACCATTTATGATATTTGGCAGACATCCTTATCCAGAGCAACTTATGTTTATCTTATTTATACAACTTAGCAGAGGAGGGTTAAGGGCTTTGCTTAGGGGCCCAGCAGTGACAATGGTGGGAATTGAGCTGCCTTTCGACTGGTAGAACAATATCCTAACCACTGAGCTACCACCTAGAAATAATAGTAGTAGGAGTAGTAGGAGTAGAAGAAGCACCAGTCGTAGTAGAAGTAGTAGTAGCACCGGTAGTAGTAGAAATAGTAGTAGAAAGAGTAGTAGTAGAAGAAGAAGAAGCACCAGCAGCAGTAGTAGTAGTAGTAGTAGTAGTAGAAGAAGAAGAAGAAAAACAAGCACCAGTAGTAGTAGTAGTAGCAGTAGTAGTAGTAGTAGTAGTAGTAGTAGTAGTAGTAGAAGAAGAAGCACCAGCAGCAGCAGTAGTAGTAGTAGTAGTAGAAGAAGAAAAAGAGG